>JZKD02S0166914.1:68428-102402 GCA_000966675.3 Picea glauca
TAATGCCTTAAAATCCATGAGAATGGGACCCAAAGTTCTTAGCCAGTATGCACCCAACACAATGTCACAACCACCCATGTCGATAGCAAACATATGGGATTTTAGGTGGTAGTCATCGATTTGGAGATGCACATTTTCACAATGCCCTCCACATTTCATGGAACCACCATTGGAAATCATGATTTGGAAATTGTTGACATCATGGATGTAGCACTGAGTTTCTTGAGCAATGTGGCGATGAATAAAATTATGGGTGCTTCCACTATCAACCAAAATGACGACCTTCCGATTCTTGATGTAACCGATTAACTTGAGGGTTTGGGGAGCAGAAAATCCAGTGAGAGCATTGAGGGAAATGACAGGTTCTACTTCGAGAGGGTCTGAGGGAGGGGTTATGTCAGTGATTTCAGGTGACTCAGACAGAAGGGGGGTTTCAACATCCTCTTCCAAAATATCCTTAGAGATGGCCATAAAAATATTTTGTTCCTTACACTTGTGGCCAGGGAAATATTTGTCATCACAATTATAACAAAGGCCTTTGAGTTGGCATTCAATCATTTCATCCCTGGTCAATTTTTGGATCTTTAATGGAGTGAAGGGAGTAGTGGGAGTGACGGGTTTAGGGAAAGGGATAAAGGAGGGTTTTAGGTTTTGAGATGATACCACTTGTTGTGCTTATTTATCTCTTTTAGTAGCCTCCACCCAAGTCGAGGGTCGAGCCATGAGGACATGGGCCCGAATCTCCTCCTTGAGGCCACTGATAAAACACTCTCGAAAGAAAGCACCAGTCATTCCCTCTATTCGAAAATCCAGGTGCTCAAAGGAAGCTATGAAGTCTTCTACTATTCTGGATTGTTTCAACTTTTTCAAACGGCCCAAATGGTTGGTGTCCATGTCAAAGCGTTCATAAATCTCAGTCACAAATTGGGTCCAAGTAATATACCCTTGACGGGAAGTTTTTCTTCATTTCCACCATTGCCAATGTTCTTGATCTAGATGGAGAACACCATACCAGAGTTTGGCCAAGTCATATATGATGTCGTATAAAGAGAAATAATGTTCCATTTGGGTTACCCAACCAGTGGGGTCTGAGCCATCAAATTTGGTCACATCCACCCGCGGAAGGCATATTTCACGTTGAAAGTGATGGTTCTGAAAGGTATGGGAATGGGAGGAATGTTCGCCTTCAGTCTTTGGAGGTGCTTCAGAGAAATGGTCATCTATAGGGATCTTCAGCTTGGTGTAGAGGGATGCAAAGAAAGATTCAAGCTGTGTAGTCAATTCTTGTTTGACTTCCTCCATTGAGGACTGCCTAGTTGTATTTATGGTTTCATTGATGGATGAATCGATGGAGGAAACAATAGCATTGAGTTGTTTCACTTCTTTTTGGGTTTCGAGGAAACCATATTGCAAAGTGTTGAAGTGAGTTTCCAGATCTTGGCTACAGGTATGGGCCATGAGGATGGGTGAACTGAAAAAGGGCGGGCAAGGTCAAATTTTTTGTCGAAAAATGATATGGATGAATATGATAAGGGCGATGAGATGAATCCAATGGAATAGGTTTCAAATAATGGTGAAAAAATTTCTAGACTTTTTTTTTTTTTTTTTACACCTGCAGAGTTATACTCCGGTCTGAAGAATACTGCAGTGATGAAATCCCCAAATGCTTAACCAGAAAAAAATGTGTATTTACTTGGCAACCCGAGCATAGTTGCACGAAAATAGAGCTGGTCTGTTTTAATTTTTTTTTGTTTCTATCCCCCAAGGGTTAGGTATTCAAGGGTTCTACAGACAAGGGTTTGCCCTGTGCTATATCTCTCTGATATATGTGCAGGGTCCAACAGTAGTACTCGGCCCAATATCTTAGGGAACTAACTAAGGAGGATAGACCGTACCCTTAGCCATACTACCCGACTACCCAGGTACTAGAGAGTATCTTCTCGACTGTTGTTATCGGTGACACTATAGCAGTCCGACGATCGATAGGTTTATCTAAAGAGGGCTTCAGGAAATCTAGGTCGATTCGTACACAGGTGTTGTCTGATGTGCTACCACTCGAAGGGGTACCAATAGGGGTTACAAGGGTGGCCAACAGATGTGTGCTTAAGAACCACTTGTATTTCCTGTGTGTATGAATCCCTCAACCGCGGGTTTATGCGCGTAATGAAATATCTTTGTGGCTTAAAGACACCGGAATATGTCTCTACCCTGAAAAAAAAAATCCCACAATTTCTGCCAAGGAAAGTGATCTGATACCACTTGCAAGATACCAGATAGAAAAAAATATGCAGAACAGAAATAAAATGCTAGAAATGGCGGAACAACAGTAATATATCTAGCATAATCTCCACAATAACACATAAATGATATAAGAACAACAATAGAAATAACACTTTGATTCAGAAATCAATGTTCATAGGCCTCTTTGAGGGGGCAAACTCCAATCGAGCAACGCTCTATTACAATAATCTCCAAGCTAGGGTTTTCATACCCCCGACCTATATTTATACTAAATATGTCTATCAAGAGAAGCATCTAGAGGAAGATCCTTCTAGAAGAAGAAGCTTCTATTAGGTCTTCTTACATCCACCTTATTCTATTTTATTGAAAGGCCTTATTAATATTGACCTTTATTACATATGAATATATTAATCTACCTATGTGCGGGTTAGGACCATAACACGTGCAAGGTCATAAGGAAATTTGGGGCAAACGCATATGAGATTGAATAACCCGATGGGGTCAAAATCTCACCGATATTCAATGTTGCGGATTTGTACCCTTACAGAGATGAAGAAGAAGGGCAAAGGAGGAACAAAAAGAGGTTCAATGGACAAAAAAAATGCCTGTAGCTGAAAATCCACAGATGGAAGGCATAATTGACAAAAGGATTAGCAAATAGACCAGGAGGAAAGAGTATTTTGAATACCTGGTCAAATGGAAGGGACATCCAGTTGAAGACGCCAGTTGGGTGGATGAAGAAGAAATTCATAGGCATGGACAGACCATGCAAGAGCTCATGAACATGAGTTCAGGAAAATTTTCAAGCGAGGGAGTATGATGCAGGAGCATCGTAAGCAACCAGCCAAGCAAGCAACGTAAAAGCGGGAGACAGCTGGAAAAGCGCCAGCGCACATTTTGAAGTGTTTTCAGAATAATGAATGGACATTAATGTAATAGATAAGGGAAGCATACTTACATTTATATATAGATATTGTAAACAGATCTTGAGTGTTGCTCTTATCTGTAGGATGTAGAGGCATTTATGCATAATGAATGCAAGAAGGTAGATTCAATTTAATAGATTAGACAGTTTAGATGTATAGGAGGGAAAACGGATATAGACACCCTCACCCTTGTATCATTGTAATTTTGGATGGTCATTCAGATTTCATAAGATGTAGAGCTGTAGCAGAGAGCTGTAGAGAAGAACCCATGTACAGGAGCACTTGAGTTAATATATGAATCTTTGACTCGACTTTCATGGTGTTATGATGCTTACTGTTTAGATTTGTTGAATGGTATGCTTACAAATGATTTGTTTCTCTGTTATGCATTTGTTTCAATGCTGCATTGTGTGTATGATTTCATTTTGAAAGTATGAAGTCTAAGAGAGGAGAAGAATGAGTTTCAATTGTTTTTCTCCCTGAGAATTCTTGCAAGGAGTGCAGTGAACGTTCGCAAGGTGTGCATTGATGAGGGTCTGAGTTTTATCTCAAAAAGCTCAGGAGAGATATAGTTGTTCTCATACCAGCTGAAGTGCAGGTGAAGCACAAAGCCGTGCAAGGTGTGTGCAGGCCAATTGAAGCCTAAGATTTTATAAATCCAGAAAGAAGATTGAGATATTTCTATTGCAAAGAGTGCACAGGGTTGGAGACTCAAATAACCAGAGGTTATTTGAAGATTTTCCGCAAGGAGTGTGAGCAGGGATCCTTTTGGGAAGCTTGAGTTTACAAGTGAAAGCTCAGGAAGGATAACACCTTTGAAGTGCTCAAAGGGGGATGGATATTGAAATCGTCTCGTAGAAGTTAAGTTCAGGAGGGAGAACACCGATTCATTTGGACAGGGGTCATTGAAGAGTGCATCTGGTGGTCAAAATTCTCCGTGGAGAACTCGTGAAGTTGTGAGGACCGGAGGATCTAGAAGAGCTATAAGGTGGTTAGGAGTTGGATGAATCTACCACCCTCACATCAAGAATCAACGTGGACCATTGATCATGATATGTTTGAGTCGTCAGATCATTTTGGGGATTCGAGATTCGCAAGTTTGGAGTGCAAGCCAAAATTCTTGGTCACGCAAATTCCCGGATCGCAAAAGGGATTATCAGGATTGGAATTTCAGAATTTCGGTAATTCGAGGTTTGGCATACAGAAAATTCCGATGACAAGGAACCAGGACCCTTTGCATTAAAAAATTTGAATTCGCGAAGCACGGTGTGCCTTTGGTGTGGGATTTCGTCATTTCAGTTTTCTGGAGTTCGGGAAGTAGAGGAGGCAGTGACTTTGGAGTCGAGAGTTTCAAACTCCTGGTTCGAGAAATCTAAAATAGGGAAAGGAAAAATTCTCGAAAAGTCGAGGGGCAATAGCCATTGGTACCAATCGAGTTTTAGGGTTTCGAGAATCAAGAGGTAGAGTTTCATGGTCAATGAAACTCCCATAATCGTGAAGAGGGAAACACCAAAAAGGTGGGTCCCAAGTCTCAGTCAGAGGGTACGTGCAGCAGAAGTAAAAGGAGGGGTCAAGCTTCGGTGAAAATCTCGTAAGGCCATCAATCTCACATTCCTTGGGACGTTGAGCCCATTTTGGTACTCTAGCATTTCAAATTTCAGGAAATCATAAGGGAAGAGGAATGGCTATTGGTTGTTTTCTCAAAACCTCGAAAGTCGAGACTCATGTGCTTTTCACGTTGGAGGAGTCAACCTTCGTTGACGTTTCTCATTTCGGCATTTGCCAAGAGCTGTGGAAATACATCAAGACTCTCCAACTCCCAAAACCCGAAGTCCTTTGTGTCTTAAACAAAGGGTTTAATTAACCCTTGGCATGGTTTTAGTGAAGATGCTGAGTGGATCTCGGCCCGAGGGAAGGGGGTTTGCGTCATAACCACTAAACCCATTGATATTGTTTTTGGACGCAAAACGCCTCAAATATGTTTCTAAACATTTTTTGACTTATTTTAATTGGCCATCGGTCTAGGGATGATAGCATGTGATGAGATCTTGGGTTCCCTGGAGCCTGAATAATTTTTTCCATAAATTGTTGGTAAAAGTTGGATCTTGGTCAGAAACAATAGAATGAGGAATTCCATGGAGTTTAAACATATTATCCATAAAAATATTATCCACTGTGGATGTTTTGAACGGGTGTTGAAGAGCACATAAATGATCATATTTGGAAAGATGATCGACTACCACCATGATGACTAACTTATTACCTGATTTAGGTAACCCAACAATGAAATCCATAGAAATATCCATCCAAATAATAGGTGGAAGTGGAAGCGGTTGGAGTGTTGTCATAGGTTTGATAGTCTCTACCTTATTTCATTGATAGGTATCAAATTCAACCATAAAATTGTGGATGTCCTATTTCATACTGTCCTAGAAGAAAGAATGTTTGACCCATTCATAAGTTTTGGTAAAACTTGAATGACCCATGCTAGGTGAAGCATTAATCTCAAAGCTCATTGTGGATTTAAGGTCTGATGTTGGCACAGGAGAATAACTAGGGTTCAACACTTCAACAACTCACCAAACAATCCCTAACTACCGGCCCTTTCGGCAACAACTGCGAAGCAAATGAAGTCTCACTCGAGGTAGAGGAATGGAGGGTTGCAGGACTTAGGTGTCTGCAACCTAGATGGGACACAGATCTGTGATCACAATACTTTAACAAAGCACTTAGCAATTAACATTCATTATTCTTTAACCTTTAGTCACATTGCAGGTCAAAACCTGATTACAGATCGGTGCAGTAACAACCGAGATCAAGTACCTATAACCATTCAACACATAGCATCGAAGAATATCTAGTCATTCATTCATGTATTAAGCACTAAGCAACAATGGATCTACCTATTACACCAATATTACTACACTAAGAAATTAAAGACATAAACAACATTAACACCATAGCATAAATCACATTGACATAGTATATATGTGGTTTCTATGTCCACCAACTCTTCTTCACTTCTTTATTAGTCTCTTCAATATCCTTACAAGAACTAAGACACAAATCCAACTCCGCATAGGACAAGAGATCTACACGCACCTCACCAGATCCTCTTTCCCCAAGCTAGGTCAAAGAGCAAAGCCTTACACATTCTATGCATGAAGTACTTACAAAACACTTGCACTTAGCTCTGCAAGCCTTAACACATCTTCTTGCACATAGCTAATATTAGCACTAAGCCATCAGATCCTTCTTGCATCGCCTTGCTACTTTTTTATAAATTACAAAAGAGGCTTAATCATGGGTAAACCCATGGGCCTACATCCCATACCCATTACATAAACCCTAAAAGCCCAAAAAACTCGCAAAAAGGGTGAGATCCTGCGATCTTCACTTCGCTTGGGTGCTCCATCTTCGACCAGCCTATCAAAGTCCCAAAAATGGTCAAACACGACTAATGTTTCCATAAAACTTGGTCGAGGGCCAACAGGACCCAAACACTCACATGTGACTCATCCCGAGTCACTCTAATCTGGGAAATATTGCTTCAAATGCCTTTATCTTAGCTCAAGCTACCTCGACTTGCTGCTTCGCCAAGGCCTCCTAATCGGTGAACTCTTGAATGCCTTTCTCGGTGACAAGCCCTTCCAGGCATTGTTACACTACTGCGACCACATGTTCCAGCTATGATCCTTGTCCCTCGATTTATTCAAAGAGGGTGCAGGCTTTGTCCTGCACCAACCGGAGTTGTTGTGTCACCTCCATCACTCTGCTCTGGATAGTAGTGACCTGATGTTGAACTGTGCGTTTCTCCTATGATCTCTTCATCTTCTCAACGACTGTAAGATACTTTAGATGTGCTTGCACTGTCGATGTCTGCTTCTTCATCTCCTAGAGTTGTGCCTCCAATCTCCTCAGCTTTGGGTCTTCTGCAAGGTTCTCATAAGTCTGCGCACTTCGGTTACTGATTTTCTTTCATTATGAGGCTAACACCCTAATTCTTTCTGCTGCGCTCCTGGCAGTTTCTTCCCTTTGATCTCTTACTTCTTGCAAAGTGCTCAACACTACTTGCAGTTATAACTCTGTCACTCTCACTTGAAGCTATTGAATGGCCTCAACGAGCTTTCCCACTTGGCTCTCAGCTATCTCTTCTTCTATATGAGCCAATCCTAGCACATAGCAAAGTGATCTAGTTACTGCCTCTCTAACCCCCATCTACTCCACGAGCAGCTGGTATTTATCTTTCTATATTTTCTCCTTGTCTTCTTTCAACTTTTCCCAAAGGTCATCTATCTCTTGTTGCGCAACCCGAAGTTTCTCTAGGGCTTCCTCCTTTGACTGCTTCAAGGCCTTTATGTCATGTTCTTTCTCTTCCTCTAATCGAGGAAGGAGAGCCTTTGTAGCATATTCTATCCTTTGTAGTTGGGTGGGATCATCCCCCAATTCTACAGCCTCTGATGATGATGTGCAATAGACATTGCACAACTCGAATAGAGAGCTTGTTGTACCCCCTTCAGCTCCGCCTCGATTCTTTCATACATTGTCTCCTTCTTTGCTTCATTTCACAGTAAGATATCCTCTGAAGAATATGCGACAACTGTGATGATGAGGTCAATATCATCCACTGTGAGAAAATTCTATGATTGAGGCTTATTGGCTCAGGATTTCTTCTGCGCTGAGGGTTTCTTTGGAGAAACCTTTCATTTCTTTGATCTCTTGGCCTCTGTAAGGGTATATTTCAGCGGTGTCACTTTTCCCTCTTCTTTATTTTCTTCTTCCCCTCCCTCTTATTGGTTTACTTTGTCACCTCCTCCTCCTCCAAGTGAGTCAGGTGCAGTTTCATCCGATGCATTGTTTATCTCCTGAAATTCTTCCTGCTTTTTCTTTTTCTTAGCATTGCTTGGTCCATCACACTTAGTCCTGGTGACCACAGGAATTCCGATGATGTTGGGGTCAGAGATTCTTGCATCTCCAATTGATAAAATGGATTCTACATGCCATTCATTGGTTATCTCCTCCATATATTCCTCATTCAATTTATAGTAAGATTGCAGCTCCTCCTTGTTTTCTTCCCTTCACGTGGTGATATATATGAAGTGTTGGTCTGCACAGAACTTCGCAAGTGGCCTGAACCTATGGAGTGTATTTGGCATCATTCAGGGGAATGATTTAATGGCCTGTGTGAGATGTAAGTAGTACATGTGGAAGACAAAATTCGACTGCCACTGCTTCGCCATATCGCTTGTATACCACAAGGTGGTGAACCTCGTAGCCAGTGGTTCTGATGGCTCGACTTTTGGGAATGTCACTCCCTCCGGCATCTCCCAAGTGAAAAATGCTATAAGAATGAGTAACCACCTGAAGTGGAATTCATAACCTTGGTCCTACACTTTGTGACATTACTTCTCCAACTCATTGACAAGGTAGCTCGCCCAGTTCATCTGCATCCCTTCAACGCACTTCCCTGTGAGGTTGAATATGAACCTCATGACCTGCGTTGTTTGTTCTTCCTGATGAGCTTGCCAGTGATCAACTGATAAGATAGGCACTACACCATCTTGGATGGAGGCTACCTTGTAGCCTTGTTTCCCCTTCTCCACATCACCATAGGTTTCCTTTATACACTGTGCCAGGGAGAGATCTGCAACCTTCCCTGGATAGAACTAGTGAGGGTTTGGTCCCTGCACGCTCAATCCAGTGATCATGTGGATCAGATTCAGATCCATAGTCACGCGCCTGTCTAACCAAAGATAACCTCCATGGTATCATGACAGGAGGCGTTTAACGCACGCGTTAACCTCTTGATGTCTGTCAAAGTGGGGTATCTTCATGACGTTGAGGATCCTGGACCTCGCGATCTCCTTGATCCATGGCTAGGGAAATATCTTCTGCTTCTTCCTAGTCATCTTCATCAGGTAGTGATGCGGTGCGAGCATCACATAATTATTTATGTCTCCTAGGTTAAATTCATTGACCATAAGATCAGGGATCAGTCCTAGCTGTGGTCCAATTGCGTATATTCCCTTCAGGAGGTACGTAGTGATAAGTGTGTACTCAAAGTCATACGGGACGCTGTTGTGACTAACTACACCAGCCAGAGGTGGGATTTAGTAAGGTAAGACCGATAAGATCAACTTCGGATTTTCCAGGTCGTTGTGATGCTTTCTTCTCTTCTCTATCGCAGTTCGAGATGGACCAGATCGACATCCAGTCGAGGGGGATTCTTGCAATCCTCACATTGATAAGGCATGTACTCCTACAGACATGACCTTCTTAGCCATAAGGTCAATCAATATCTCTTCTATGTGTTTCTCTACTGTGCTAAGGTCACCCGACATGCATGCTCGCGATCAAATATCTCAGGTAGGCGAACGGATACTCAAGGTAAGAAATGGTTGGAGAGGTCTCAAAAGTACAACATGATAGAAATCAGTTCTCTATTAGCTTAGATAATCACAATTTAAAAAAGTGTCCCCAGTGAGGCATTCGACGAATTAAATAAACAATGTTGTAATGGGTTCCTCCATTGGATCAAAAAGCCTCAATCAATACGATTCCATCCATTATGGCATGGTCTCAATGGTCTCATGGCGATATTTTCCACAATAATTGTGTTTATAACCATTCTTGAGCATTATTATAACGGTCATATAGCTTTGACGTAGTGAAGTTACATTCTGCGTTGTTCTACTATTCCGACGATGTTCAATTTCTGCAAGCTTGCTTCCTGCGAAGTCTTCACTGGAACCTCCTCTAGTATTTCTAACTTTAATTTCTTCTTACTGAGATTTTTGGACTTCTTCCCTGTGATCTGAGTTTTTGGATTCCTATTTCCTTTTGTATTCTTATCTTCTCTTAGCATAGTAACTTCGCAATGGTGATGTTCTCTTAAAAGTTTTGCATGCAGTATCTCTTCTGTTACTACTTATGGGGTAGGTTCTTTAAGCCTTCTTGTATTCTTTCATCTTCGAAAGCTAAGTATCTGGCCCTCAGTTGCTTCGAATTGTCCTATTGTTCTTGTACTAGTCGCTCTATTTTCTTAGCTATGAAGTCCCTTAATTATTTATTTTTCTGTTCTATGGCTTCTTCCTCTACTTTCCTCTGGATCTGATCTTTCTCAATCCAAGTCTTTTCTAACAAAATTGCAAAAGGAGCATTGTTCTCAACAAACTTAATGACCTCAAAGTCTTGTTCAGTCGATGCTCCATCAACAATCATAGGTACATGAGTAAGTCTTCCACATAGGGTTATCATCTTTCCTTTAAAAAATCCTATCCCTCCTAGTGAAGGAATCATAACAGGATTTCCCAAAATTTCCCAATTACCTTCTGGCATAATGTTCAGTTTTGTTTCCTCATCCAAGACACAGTCTATGTCAAAGTCTCTTATTCTTGTTTCTATGCACTGCTTTTATTTTAAGATCTCTGGTAATCTGATGTCTCTGTGATTATTCAATGTTTCTTTCAGTTGTAATAACATAGTCTTTGATTATGTCTGATTCTCTAAGATATCCTTAGTTTCTTGACCTTCTTCATGGTTTGCTTGTCTCAAGTTCATCTTCTCAACTTTAGCAATCATTCTAGGGAAATCCAAAACCTCATGACCAATAGCTTTACAAAATAGAAAAATAGGACCTATACCAGGGAATTCCTTAGAAATATGTCACAGGCTTCTGCAAATATAACATAATGTCAATCCTCTCTTTCTCTTAAATGATCCCCAACCTTTCTTATACTGCGCACTGGGATCACAGTGATGGACCTGTAATCTGAAAAAATACTTTCTAGGGTCCTGCATCCACTTGTTAGTCCAAAAATTCTTTTTATGCATAGGAATAACATATCTTCCACCATTTCTATCAAATCTATTCAAATCAAATCTTCTTTCTTCTAATTGTGCCCTAGTTTTGAGACTAGGACCAAATCTATCAAACATACCTAGATCCATACTTTCGAAGAAAAAATTTCCACTTATATTACCTTTATCAGAGCATAAAGATTTAATATATTACCTCTTTCTTCATATCAGGCTTCCTTCTCTTAGCACAGAGCTTTGCTAGTCAATTAGAATAATGCGCACTACAACAACAAATCTACGCACAGAGCTTTCTCTTTTTTTCAACTCCCAGCAATCACAGTTTCAGGTCTTGAAAATGGAACCATTTGTTGGCACAGAGGCAGACCTAGGGTTCAATGCACCAACAAAACCCTAACTATTGGCACTTTCGGCAACACCTGCGAAGCAGATGAAGTCTCACTTGAGGTAGAGGCAGTGGGGTTGCAGGACTCATGTGTCTGCAACCTAGTTGGGACACAGATCTGTGATCAAAATACTTTAACAAAGAAATTAGCAATTGACATTCATTATTCTTTAACCCTTATTCACATCACAGGTCAAATCCTGATTACAGATCGACACAGTAACAACCGAGATCAAGTACCTATAACCATTCAACACATAGCATCATAGCAAACCTAGTCATTCATGCATGTATAAAGCACTAAGCATCAATGGATTTACCTATTATACCAATATTACTACACTAAGCAATTAAATACATAAACAACATTAACATCATAGCACAAATCACATCGACACAGGATATACATGGTTCACCTCAGTGTGGGGCTACGTCCACCAACTCTTCTTCTCTTCTTTATTAGTCTCTTCAATCTCCTTACAAGAACTAAACAACAAATCCAACTCCACATGGGACAGGAGATCTGCGCACACCTCACCAGATCCTCCTTCCCTGAGTTAGATCAAAGCACAAAGCCTTACATAGTCTATGCACAAAGTACTTACAAAATTCTTGCACTTAGCTCTGCAAGCATTAACACATCTTCTTGCACATAACTAATATTAGCACTAAGCCATCAACTCCTTATTACATCACCTAGCTACTTATTTATACATTAAAAAAAAGTCCTAAGCATGGTTAAACCCATGGGCTGACATCCCATACCTGTTACATAAACCCTAAAAGTCCAAAAATCCCTCAAAAATGGCGAGAGCCCGCGATCTCCGCTTTGCCTGGGCGCTCCATCTTCGACCAGCTTGTCGAAGTCCCAAAAATGGTCAAACATGACCAATCTTTCCACAAAACTTGGTCGAGAGCCAACATCTGACTATTTTCTTAAATATAGGTGACCTTTATAATGAAACTCAACATTGTGCCAAGAGTATCCTGGAGCATATTTTGGATATTGTAGCAGTTTTTGGATTAGGGTGGAAATTTTGGGGTCTTGCAACTAATACTGATGAACAACCTAAATCTAGTCGATGACTAGGAATGAGAGGGAAAAGATGGACCCTTCTTTTTCATATTTCTCGGAAAGAGAATCGGCCACTACATTGTATTTTCCCTTCTTGTAAATGATCTCATAATCATACCAAACAACTTGGTCATTCGTTTTTGTTTCTCCAGGGATGAAATCCATTGTTCCAGGAAGTACTTGAGGCTTTGATGATCTGTTTTAATTTGGAAGCATTGTCCCAATAGATAAGGGTGCCAAAGATCCACTGCATTAAAAATAGCCAACATTTCCTTTTCATAGATCAATTGGCCCAAATGTCACTCCGACAATTGTTTTCTAGTGAAATTCAGAGGTCATACATATTGCATAAAGATTGCCCCAATTCCTCTCCCTGATGCATCACATTCTAGAACAAATGTATCAATGAATTTAGGTAGGGAATGTACATGAATAGTGCATATAGCTTCTTTCAAAGATTGGAAGGATTGGTCAGTAGATGGATTTCAAATGAAAGCATTCTTTTTAAGGAGAGTTCTTAGAGGAGCCGTGATTTTTCCATAATTTCGAACAAACTTGCGATAATAGATCATTAAATCTAGGAAATCATGCATACTTTTAAGAGTTTTAGGGTGAGGCCAATTTAGCATAGCTTCAATTTTCTTAGGATTCACTCGCACACCATCCTTTCCAACAATATGACCCAGGTACTCAAATTCAGAGATGCAAAAATCACATTTATGCTGCTTGAGGAAAATTTTGTGCCTGGAAAGGATATGGAGAACTCGATCCACATGGGTGATATGGTCTTGCCAAGTTTTACCATATATGATAATATCATCAAAGAAGACTAACACAAAGTGATGAAGGAAAGGATGAAAGATATGATTCATGAGACTTTGAAAAGTGGAGGGGGAATTACAGAGACCAAAGGGCATGACCATGAACTTATAGTGGCCCTCATGAGTGTGAAGTGTAGTCTTGATAATGTCTTTGTATTTCATACATATCTGGTGGTAGACAGAATGAAGCTAAAGTTTGGTAAATTATTGAGCCCCACTGAGTTCATCCATAAGGTCATATATGACATGAATGGGAAATTTGTCCTTGATGGTAAGTTTGTTGAGGGTATGAAAATTAGGACACATGTGCCAAGTGCCTTCATTTTTGAGGACCATGACAATAGTGGAAGAATAGGGGTTTGTACCAGGATGAATAACACTCAGTTCTAGCAATTATCGAACAATTTTCTCAATTTTGTTTTTTTAGCAAAGGGATGGAAATAAGGGTGCGCATTGGGAGGAAGATTGATTGGAATTAAAGGAATGGAATGTTGATGGTCATCACGTGAGGGGGGGAGGCCCCGGGGATTTTGGAAAATAGTGTTATTTTTGGAAAGGATAGATTTAAAGTCATGGTGCACAAAGGGAGTCTCAACTGCTTGAATGGAATGGAGTTGGGAAATGATGCCAGGATGACCTTTCTTGAGTAACTTTACCATGTAGTGGAAACTGATGATCTATGGAGAGCCTATTGTAATGCCTTGGAATTTATACTATTGGCCTTCATGTTGGAATTTCATAGTCAAATCCTTAAAATCCATGGTTATGGGGCCTAGAGTGTGTATCCATTCAACATTAAGAAAAATGTCACAACCACCCATGTCAATAGAAAACATGTGATATTTCAAGTTATACTGACCAATTTGTAGGAACACATTTTCACAACGCCCCCCATATTTCATGGAACTACCATTGGCAATCATGATTTCAAAATTGTTGACAACACAGATATAAAAATTGATTTCTTTGGAAAGGTGGCAGTGAATGAAATTATGAGTGATTCCACTATCAACTGAGATGATGGCTTTCATGTGCTTAATGTAACCAATCAATTTGAGGGTTTGTGGAGTAGAAACTCCAGTGAGAGCATTCAATGAAATCAATGGTTCAAATTTCATAGGATCAAAGGGTGATGTGATATCATCTTTTTGGGGTAGTGTTACCTCAGGTGAAACCTCAACATCTTCATTAGAAACATCCTCTGAAATGGCCATAAAATTTTTATCTTCTTTACACTTGTGCCTGGGAAGTATTTCTCATCACAATTGTAGCAAAGACCCTTGAGTTAGCATTCAACCATTTTGACCCATGTTAATTATTCGGCCTTGAGAGGAGTGGCAGGATTTGGGGATTGAGGGTGGGGAATAAAAGTAGGTTTTTTTTTCTAGACAAAGATGACTTGTTGTGCCTCCTTGACATGTTTAGTTGCTTCCAACAAAGTATGGGAGTGAGCCATGAGGACTTGGGCTCAGATTTCATCCTTGAGGCCACTGATAAATCATTCCCGGAAGAAGGCATCAGGCATACCCTCTGTTCAGAAAGACAAGTTCTCGAAGGAAGTGATAAATCTTCCACTGTTTCAACTTAGTCAAATGGCGTAAATGGTGGGTTTCTTTGTTAAAGCATTCATACAGATCAGTAACAAATTGTGTCCAATCAACATACCCTTGGCGTGAATTTCTACACGATTTCCACCATTTTCATCGTTCCAGATCCAAATATAGAACGTTGTAATGAAGCTTGGTCAATTAATTGGTAATGCAATATAGGGAAAAATAGTGTTCCATCTGAGTGACCCAAGCTATTGGATCTGATCCATC
The DNA here is from genome assembly GCA_000966675.3 of Picea glauca. Classification (NCBI taxonomy): domain Eukaryota; kingdom Viridiplantae; phylum Streptophyta; class Pinopsida; order Pinales; family Pinaceae; genus Picea; species Picea glauca. The sequence continues at coordinate 83,515 of JZKD02S0166914.1, forward strand.
AATTTTTTTCACCTCAACCCTGGGTAGACGGGGGTCACGATTGGAATGAAAGTTTATAGGATTGGAAGAGTCAACATCTTCAACTTGGGGGTTTGGGCCAAAGGAGGAAGGACCCTTGGATAGGAATTGTTGTAAAATAGAGTGGAGTTCTTCTATTCAGCTAAAGAGTTGTTCCTAGATGTGGTCATTTTGGCATGAATGGTAGTAATGTCATTATTTAGTTTATGATTGGTTTAATATTGGTGATTGGGGGTCATTAGGATATTAGGGGTAGTTCCATGGACCAAAATGTAGATAAGTGATATATATCACTATGATCATGGAAACGAGAGGAAACCAATGGGATAAGTGCCAAATAAGGATGATATGAAGGGGTCGGGTACAAGGGAAAAAATTCTTGAAAATGATAGGTACCACTATGATTAGGGTGAAGAGAGGAATCCAATGGAATAGGTCTAAAATAATGGTGTAGGCAGGACCTAGTATTTTTTTTTTACTCCTAAGGAGTTCTACTGCAATTTGAATAATAGTGTAGTGTCAAAAAGCAACAATTCTTAATAGGAAAAATTGTATAGTAAATTTGCAACCAAAACAAAGGAGGTAAGATTATGCGACAAAATTTTCCTTTTTGTTTCTTGTCTGGTGTGCTCCCCTCGGTTAGGGTTTACAGGGTGCTTATGGACAAGGGTTTTCCCAGTATTATAGCTCTCTGATATACATGCGATTTCAAACAATAGTACTTTGCCCAATATCTCAGGGAACCAACTAAGGAGGCTTGATTGTACCCTTATTCATACTACTTTATTACCCAGGTACTAGAGAGTATCTTCCCAAGTGTTTTTCTCAGTGGCACTATATTAGTTAAGCGGTTGATCGAATGATCTAGGGTTGGTTTTAAGAGACCTAGGGGACTCTCAATATACCTGTCAGTACATGGGAGTGATGGACATGTACATATTATGTCTGATGTGGTACTACTCGAGGAGTACCAATAGGGGTTACAGAGGTTTCCAATAAGGGAAAAACTTTGGGTTCTAGGAAACCTCGTGAAACCATCTATATTGCTTGTGTGTAGTCTTCCCCACCGTAATTTTACCCACTGAACAACGAATCTATATGCTTTAAAGATGTCAGAAGTACACATCTCTACCCTAGAAAAACTTTTACCCACAATTAATTCCAAGGAAAGTGCTATGATACCACTTGTAAGTTACCATATGTAATATAATATGCAGAAATAGGAATAGTCAACATATATCATTGGAACAACAAAATATTGAGAAGACAAATGCTCGAAATAATACCTTTATTAAAAGAAAGCAATGTTCACTTGCCTCTTCGAGGGGGAAACCTCTAGTAAAGAATATTTCTATTACAATAATTCTCAAGACAAAACTTTCTCATGCCTCCTACTCTTATTTATACTAATTGTATCTTCTAAACAACATTCTAGAGGAAGATGTTCCTAGATAAGGAAGCTTCTAATAGGTCTTCTTACATTGACTTGTTCATATTTATTAAATAGGACGTATTGACTAATGTCTCCCTTTATTACATGGAAAATGTATTATTCTATCTATGTGAGGGGTTGGGGAGATTAGGTCCCTAACATATTTGGTGGAAAGAAAAAAATAAATTCATTAGTGGGACTTTAGGATGGTATAATTTAATAGGTCTTAAGGAACCTTACATGTATATGATGGTTTTTATTTGTCGTCTATATGGTGAGAATGGTTGTTCATGTTTTATTGAGACTTGGGTGTCATTGGCATACACATTGGCTACTTCTAGGAAAAATATTCAACTCAGGAGCCATCATTGAAAAATAACTCAGTGGTTGAATTCAATAAGCTCAAAACCCTTTGCAAGTGAAGTGCCCTCAGTTTACATTTCCTCTTATTTTTTGGATGTTGTGTGTGTTAGGAATGTGTTTTCTAGGATGAATTTGAGCTGACATATATCAGAACCACCTGTTCATGTGTACTTCAGTATGTTGTGGGAAAATGTATATAGGAAATCATATGCCATGATATGTGATCTCTTCTCGTCTCATACTTATCTCATTATCTTTCACCAAGAATACCCTAGTTTATCAAAACAGGAAAAGAAAATATTGTCACATATTGGAAATTGGTATATAGAGGATACATATACATACATTAGGATTTTTGGAATAATTGGATCACCTCGCTTATTACCTACATATGTCCTTGACAATATTTTCTTAGGGGGGATTCATTATCAAACGATTCTTCATGGGTTTAATTATTTCCTCGTCAAAGACAAGAAGAGGGATTTTATCCGTTATGGTTTCCAACTTCAGTATTACTTTGTTAAATATACTTCATCGGATATGCAAGAGGGGTTAAGTAATTTGGAATACACATTTGAAACTAAAAAATATTGGAAGCATCATGATCCTAAAGTTTTTTTGCTTAAGCATGTTGAGTAGGTTGTTATGTGTTGTCCTTAAGCCCATGAAAAATGGGATGAGGAGGTATTCCCTGAAATTGCACAAAGATGGAATGAAGTGTTGGAGATGAAAGCTAAGCCCAATATCACTATCTTCAAAAATATCTCTCTAGATGAACAAATAGAGGTTATGACAAATAGTTCTACAACCATTGCACATAGTGTGACAACTGAGAGAGAGGTAGAGAAGGATAGGAGAGTGGAAGAAATTAGATTGAAGGTAGAAGTCGAGTGTCAGACCATTAAAGAAGAATAGAATAAGGTATTTAAAGAGGAGGAACTTCAACGAAAAACAAAAGAAGAGTTGCATAATATTCAGGCCAAATGATGCAGGAGCATCGCAAGCAGCCAACCAAGCGAGCATGAATGCAGAAGACAGCTGGAAAGCGCAACACACATTTTACACATTTTGAAATATTTTTGAAAAATTAATGAATAGATGTTAATGTAGTAGTTAAGGGAAACGTACTTGCATGTCGTAAACAGATCTTGTGCGATTTTCTCTCATCTGTCAATGTAAAAGGAATTTAAGCCTAGTTAATGAAAGTAGGTAGATTTGAATTCATAGATTAGACAGTTAGAGCATAGAAGGGAGAACGGATATAGACACCCTCGCCTTTGTATCATAGGATTTGTTGTTGTATCATTAGCATAGAGAAGGAGAAGAGAGCTATAACAGAGAGTTGTAAAGAAGAACCCATATAAAAAATCAATTGAGTTAATATATGAAGCTTTGACTCAACTTTCATGGTGTTATGATGTTTATTGTTTACATATGTTGAATGGTATGCTTACAGTTGTTTTATTCTCTCTGTTATGAAATTGTTATGATGTTATGTTGTGTTGAATGTATGATTTCATGTTGAATGTATGAAGTCTGAGTAAGAAAGAGAATGAGTTTCAATTGTTTCTCTTCCTGAGAGAAGTTCCTGCAAGGAGTGCAGTGAAACGTCCACAAGGTGTGCATTGACAAGGTTTCTAAGTTTTATCTCAGAAAGCTCAGGAGGGATACTGTTGTTCTCATTCTAGAAGAAGTGCAGGTGAAGCACAAAATTCATGAAAGGTGTGTGCAGGCTATTCGAGGCCTTAGAAATTATCAACTAAGGTTGAAAGGTTGAAGGACTGTTGTTGCAGGAAGTGCACAGAGTCGAAAGATCAAATACCCAGGAGTATTTGAAAGTTTGCCGCAAGGAGTGCGAGAAAGAACCCTTTTGGAGGCTTGAGGTTACAAGAGAAAGTTTAGGAGGGATAACACCTTTGAAAACTTCAAAGGAGGATCGAGATTGAAATACTTCAAAGGGAGACAAGGAAGCAAAATCATCGCACAGAAGGTTAAGTTTTGGGGAAGAACATTGGCTCGTTTCATAGAGATTCTTGAGGAAGAAATCAAACAGTTGGAGTTCTCCATGAAGAACTCATGAAGTTGCAAGGACCATAGGATCTAGAGAAGCTACAAGGTGGATAGAGGTTGGAATAACCCATCACTTTGGTTTCAAGAATCAACGAGGACCGTTGATCATGGTCAATTTGAGTGTGGGATTATTTCTCGAACTCGGGGTTTGTGAGTTTGGAGGTTATACCAAAGTCTTTGGTTGCATGAACTTCTGAGTAGAAAGGAGCAGGAACAACTATTGGATCCAAGGCATGGGAGAACCATTGGATCAGAACCCTGCAGAGCTATCACGTATCAGAGACTCGAGGTTTGAAAGGGGGTCTTTTCAATGTGTGAGATCATGAAGTGCCGAAAGCCGAGGGCTCGTGTGAATGCGCGACACATCCGTCAAGTGAGGACCGCAAGGTTGACAGGTGGCATGAACAACTAACCCCCAGAGGAAGGTGTAAGCGGTGACAGGTGGCATGTACAAACCACATTAAAGGAGTCAACCCACAGTTGACCCATCGCCTCTCGGGTTTTCACAAAGGAGGAGCACAAAGGCTTAACACTCCAACTCATGAAATTGCAAGTTGTGAGAAGTGCGAAAAGGAAGTCAACCATCACCTCTCTGGGTTTCACAAAGGGAGAGTGCCAAAGTTCAACACTCCAACTCGCGAGGTCGCGAGTTGTGAAGAGGCGCTAGTACTTAGCCCTAACCGACGGTTACGTGTGGAGGGAATTGTCAAGGAAGGATCCATACCCCATCACATCTTGAGTATTGACGTTTGATGAAGAAAAGTTGAGGGTCTTTGACTCGCGAACACGTGAGTTGCAAAAGATGCTTGCGCTAAGACAAGGTCATGATCACTTGGAGAAGGAAAAGCTTGCGCTTGGTGTCAAGTTACATAGGGTGAGTTTTTACAAAGGACTTGTTGATTCGTTGGAGGTTCCAGCGGGAATCAAAGGAGCCACTTCGGCTCAAGGGAGAATTTAGAATGATCCGAGTGGATCTTGACCCAAGGTTTGGGGTCTGCATCATTTTGGTATTAGATCATAGAACATGTCTTTTCTTTCTGTAGCAGGGAGAAGAAAAAAAAATTTCTCATCCATGCAACCGAGAAGAAGAGACAGACCAATGCATGATCCAGCAGTGGAGAGAGAAATGCGTGAACTACATGCCAGGCTTGATGCCATGGAGACAACATGGAAGTGCACAGTTGACGTTGGGGATATCAGCGAAGCTGAAAGTGAAAATGAAGCTGGAAACGAAGGAGAATTTGCAGTCGAAGATGCTGCAGATGAACACCTATTCAGGGTTGTTGCAAGGATAGGTGCCAGAGAAAATATGGACATTCCAGTATATGAAGGAAACATGGATTTTGAAGAACTTCTAGACTAGATTAGAGCTCTAGATAAATACTTCAACTATGAGGATGTCGAGGAAGACAAGAAGGTCAAAGATGTCATTACCAGACTTAAAGGGCATGCAACACTATTGTGGGATGAACTACAGGCTGACAGACGCTGCAAGGGCAAGCAGAAAATCAAAAACTGGGATAGAATGGTCACAAAGATGAAAGCCAAGTTTATACCCAAGGATTATCAAATCACTCTATTTCATAGGATTCAGAATTTGAGACAGAAGTTGATGTCAGTGAAGGAATACACTGAAGAGTTCTACAAGATAAACATTAGAGTAGGTCATTGGGAAAGCGACGATGAAAAAGTTTCCAGGTACATGAATGGGCTTTGATATGACATTCAAGATGAGATGAGCATGATGACCCTTCAGACTGTGGAAGATGCTTATCATATGGCTCTGAAAGTTGAAGAGAAGCTGAACCAGAAACAAGGTCAAAGAGGTCGAGGTAGAAGTCAAGCCAGAGGTAAAACAATTGCCCAAGACAGAACTCAAAACTCTAAAGAAGAGGGGAAGAAACCTAAAACTAAACTTGAGAGAGGAGGAAGCTCAGAGAGAGGGAAATATGCTGATAGAAATTCTTTTCCTCGAGCTAGAGGAAGAGGAAGAGGCAGAGGCGGTGAAGTAAAATGATTTGTCTGTGGAAAGATCGAACATAAATCCTATGAGTGTCCAGATAAGAAAAAATATGGTGGTGAAACTCACATTTTCGAAGCTCAAGGGCAGAATGTTGAGTCAGAATATGTTGAGGGTGGAAGATCCTTAATGATGAGGAAAGTTCTCTTAACGCTAGAGAAAGAGGCAAAGAACCCAGCCCAAAGAAATAGTTTGTTTTGGACTACTTGCAAAACTAAAGACAGAGTATGCAAAGTCATAGTGGACAGCAGTAGCACAGACAATCTCATATCTACAGAGATGGTAGAAAATATAGAGCTAGATATTATTGTACATCCAAGCCCATACAGAGTTTCGTGGCTACAAAAGGGACATCAGGTAAATGTCACTAAACAATGTTTAGTTGAATTTAAAACAGGGGGATATAATGATGAAATATTATGTGATTTCATTCCCATGGATGTTTGTCATCTATTGCTGGGTAGACTATGGAAATATGATAGAAACATGATTCATGATGGGAGAAAGAACACGTACACCCTGGAGAAAAATGGGAGGACGCACATGTTGCTGTTGATTAAAAACCAAGAGGTGAAAACAGAGATAAGAAACACTGTACTTCTCATGAGTGGGAAGGAACTTCTTAAGGAGGTTAAGAAGAAGGAAGACACACAATTATTATGGTCAGGAAGCCCATAATTTTTTTGACCAGTACAAGGATAGATGATTTGCCAGAAGGAATACAGAAGTTGCTGGAAGAGTTTGATGATATAGTAGTGGAAGAACTACCTTGTTCATTGCCACCTATCAGAAGTATAAGCCATCACATCTATCTTATACCTGGAGCCAATTTACCAAACAAAACTGCTTACAGGTTGACACCGCAGGAAAATGAGGAAGTCAAGAGACATGTCCAGGACTTAATGGACAAAGGATTGATTCGGGAGAGCTTGAGTCCATGTGTTGTTCCAACAGTGCTTAGCCCAAAGAAAGCTAGAGGCTGGAGAATGTGTACAAACTCAAGGGCAATCAATATGATTACCATCAGATACATATTTCCATTACCAAGGGTGGATGATTTGATGGATTGCTTGAGTGGAGCAAGATTCTTTTCAAAGATTGATTTGAAAAGTAGGTATCATCAAATTCGAATGAGAGAAGGTGATGAATGAAATACAACATTCAAAATGAATGTGGGGATGTATGAATGGCTTGTCATGCCATTTGGCTTAACAAATGCACCTAGTACTTTCATGATATTGATGAATGAAGTCCTGAAGGATTTCATAGGGAAATTCATCATTGTATATCTTGACAATATATTAATTTTCAGTAAAACAGAATCAGAACATTTAAATCATTTAGCTGCAGTGATGAAGAGATTACAACAAGAGAAATTGTTGATTAATGTGAAGATATCATCATTTATGAGGACATAACTCATTTATTTGGGTTTTATTATCTCTGCAAATGAGCTGAAGACGGATCCGGAAAAGGTAAATTCGATTAAGAATTGGCCATCGCCGAAAAATGTCTTTGAAGTTCAAAGCTTCCATGGTTTGGCAAGTTTCTACAGGAAATTCATCTGAAATTTCAATGGAATTAGTGCACCAATGATGGATACGGTGAAGAAAAGACACAAATCTTTTCACTGGACAGAAGAAGCAGAGAAGAGTTCCAATCTACTAAAGAAGAAGATCACAGAACAACCAATTTTGGTTTTGTCAGATTTTATCAAGACATTCCAGGTCAAGTGTGATGCAAGTGGATTTGGAATTGGAGCAGTCTTGAGCCAAGACGACAGGCCGATCACATATTTCAGTGAGAAACTGAATGAAGAGAAGATCAAGTACTCAACATATGACAAAGAATTTTATGTAGTCATACAAGCACTGAAGAAATGGAGACACTATTTGGTTCCCAAAGAGTTTTTTTTGTACAGTGATAATCACGCTTTACAATTCGTGACTCAATAGGAGAAGTTGAACCAAAAAAATGCTAAATGGGTTGAATTCATGCATAATTTTACTTTTGTAATTAAGCATATTTCTGGAACTTCTAACAAAGTTGTTGATGCTTTGAGCAGGAAATGTTTGCTTATGCAGGAATTCAAAGTCAATACTTTGGGTTTTGATAACCTCAAAGAAATGTATAGGGATGACCCAGATTTTAAGGAAGCATATGAGGCATCTGAGAATCCAATTCTCAGGGACAAAATTCAATGGACTGAATACATGATCCAGGATGGATTATTGTTCAGGGGCAATCAGCTATGTATTCCAAAGTGCTCCATGAGGGAGAATCTGCTGAAGGAAAAACACAGTGGAGGATTGGTCGGACACTTCGGTCATGACAAAATGTTCTCAAAGTTGAATGGCTCATATTTTTGGCCAGGAATGAGGACAGATGTTAAGAAATTTGTGGATAGGTGCAGAATTTGTTAGCACACAAAAGGGAAAGGCAGAACACGGTGTTATATCAACCATTACCCATACCATAAAGGCCATGGGACGCAGTGAGCATGGATTTCATATTGGGACTGCCAAGAACGCAAAGAGGATGTGATTCAATCTTTGTAGTAGTCGACAGATTTTCAAAGATGACACATTTCATACCATTCCAGAAAGCCAGCGACGCAACTCATATTGTGAACCTATTTTTCAAGGAAGTCATCAGACTTAATGGCTTTCCAAGGAGTATCGTTTTTGATCGAGATACCAAGTTTGTTGGACATTTTTGGAGGACCTTATGGAAAAATATGGGGACAAGTTTATCTTTTAGCTCAACGTATCATCCTCAGATGGATGGACATACAAAGGTTGTGAACAAAAGCTTGGGATATTTGCTAAGGAGATTAGTGAATGAACACCACAGTCAGTGGGATCACATTCTGCCACAGGCAGAATTTGCTTATAATGACTCACTTAACAAAAACACAGGGCAGAGTCCATTCCAGATTGTATATGGAATGAAGCCAAGGGGAGTTTCTGAATTGAGAGATGTGGAACAAATTGAATTCAAAAGTGCTAGTGCAGAGGACTCTGTAGAAGCAATGAAGGAGCTTCACAGTTGAATTACGGACTGATTGCAGAGTTCAAGTCAAGAATACAAGCGGAGAGTAGATCAACACAGGCGAGAACTTCAATTTGAATTTGGTGATTTGATTCTTGCACATCTGAGGAAGTAAATATTCCCAAAGGGAACATATAATAAACTAAAGATGAAAAAGATTGGACCGTGCAAGGTCATAAGGAAATTTGGGGCAAATGCATATGAGATTGAATTACCCGATGGGGTCAGAATCTCACCGATATTCAATGTTGTGGATTTGTACCCTTATAGAGATGAAGAGGTAGGAGAAGAAGATGAACAGAAAGAGGTTCAATGGACCAAACAAATGCCTATAGCTGAAAAGCCGCAGATGGAAAGCATAATTGACAAGAGGATTAGCAAAAAGACCAGGCAAAAAGAGTATTTTGAATACTTTGTCAAGTGTAAAGGAAATCTAGTTGAAGATGTCAGTAAGGAAGATGAAGCAGAAATTCAAAAGCATGGATAGACCGTGCAAGAGCTCATGAACAGGAGTTCATGAAAATTTTCAAGCAAGGGAGTATGATGTAGGAGCATCGCAAGCGACCGGCCAAGCGAGCATGAAGGCAAAAGATAGTTGGAAAGCGCAACACACATTTTACACATTTTGATATATTTTTGAAAAATTAATGAACAAATGTTAATGTAGTAGTTAAGGGAAATGTACTTGCATGTTGTAAACAGATCTTGAGCAGTTTTCTCTCATCTGTCAATGTAAAAGGCATTTAAGCCCAGTTAATGAAAGTAGGTATATTCGAATTCATAGATTAGACAGTTAGAGCGTAGGAGGGAGAACGGATATAGACACCCTCTCCTTTGTATCATAGGAGTTGTTGTTGTATCATTATCATAGAGAAGGAGAAGAGAGTTGTAGCAGAGAGTTGTAAAGAAGAAGCCATGTACAGAAGCAATTGAGTTAATATATGAAGCTTTGACTCAAATTTCATGGTGTTATGATGTTTACTATTTAAATATGTTGAATGGTATGCTTGCAATTGTTTTATTCTCTCTATTATGCAATTGTTATGATGCTATGTTGTGTTGAATGTATGAAGTCTGAGAGAGAAAGAGAATGAGTTTCAATTGTTTCTCTTCCTGAGAGAAGTTCCTACAAGGAGTGCAGTGAAACGTTCGCAAGGTGTGCATTGACAAGGTTTCTAAGTTTTATCTCAGAAATCTCAGAAGGTATACCATTGTTCTCATTCTAGCAGAAGTGCAGGTGAAGCATAGAAGTCATGCAAGGTGTGTGCAGGCTAGTCAAGGCCTTAGAAATTATCAACTAAGGCTGGAAGGTTGAAGGATTGTTGTTGTAGAAAGTGCACAGAGTCGAAAGATCAAATTCCCAGGAGTATTTGAAAGTTTTCCGCAAGGAGTGCGAGTAGGAACCCTTTTGGAGGCTTGAGGTTACAAGAGAAAGTTCAGGAGGGATAACACCTTTGAACACTTCAAAGGAGGAAAGAGATAGAAATACTTCAAAGGGATACAAGGAAGCAAAATCATCGCGCAGAAGCTTAAGTTTCAGGGAAGAACATTGGCTCATTTCACAGAGATTCTTGAGGAAGAAATCGAGCGGTTGGAATTCTCCATGAAGAACTCATGAAGTTACGAGGACCGTAGGATCTAGAGAAGCTGCAAGGTGGATAGAGGTTGGACGAACCCATCACTTTGGTTTCAAGAATCAACGAGGACCATTGATCGTGGTCAGTTTGAGCGTGGGATTATTTCTCGAACTCGGGGTTTGTGAGTTTGGAGGTTAGACCAAATTCTTTGGTTGTGCAAACTTTCGAGTAGTGAGGAGCAGGAACAATTGTTGGATCAGAGGCACGGGAGAACCGTTGGATCAGAACCCCGTAGAGCTATCATGTATCGAAGACTTGGGGTTTGAAAGGGGTTATTTTCAACGTGCGAGATCGTGAAGTGCCGAGAGTCGAGGGCTCGTGTGAATGCATGACACATCCATCAAGTGGGGACTGCAAGGTTGACAGGTGGTGTGAACAACTAACCCCCAGAGGAAGGCGTAAGCTGTGACAGGTGGCATGTACTCACTGCATTGAAGGAGTCAACCCACAGTTGACCCATTGCCTCTTGGGTTTTCACAAAGGAGGAGCATGAAGGCTTAACACTCCAACTCGCGATATTGTGAGTTGTGAGAAGTGAGAAAAGGAAGTCAACCATCACCTCTCGAGGTTTCGCAAAGAGAGAGTGCAAAATTTCAACACTCCAACTCGTGAGGTCACAAGTTGTGAAGAGGCGCTAGTACTTAGCCCTAGCCGACGGTTACGCATGGAGGGTGTTGTCAAGGAAGGAGCCATACCCCATCGCATCTCAGGTATCGACGTTTGATGAAGAAAAGTTGAGGGTATTCGACTCACGAACACGCGAGTTGCGAAAGAAGCTTGCGCTAAGACAAGGTTGTGATCGCTTGGAGAAGGAAAAGCGCACGCCTGGTGTCAAGTTACATAGGGAGGGTTTTTAGAAAGGACCTGTGGATTTGTTGGAGGTTCCAACGGGAATCAAAGGAGCCACTTCATATCAAGGTATAATTTAGAATGATCCGAGTGGATCTTGACCCAAGGGTTGGGGTCTGCGTGACCAAAAATGTTTCTCAATAAGAGCTTGAACAAAGAAAAAGTAAAGTTGAAGTGAAGAAAAGGAGGAAGGTGTTAGACAATTGGCTTAGGTTTATGGATATTTGGTATGGATTTTTGGTTGTCATTGATTTTAACCATTGGAGAGTGATATTTCATATTTATTTCAACTCTTAGTGATTGATGTCAACCCTTGGATAAAGTCTGGTATCAAATTTCGGTAGCACAAAGGTTTGGGTAATGGACCCAAGGTTGTTTCATGTATTATGGTATGAGTTTTAATATATTTGAAGGTAATACTATTCTATATGGATATTGCATGTAATTCCATTTCTAGTGGTATGTGTAACGTCACATAACTCCTCATGGTTACAGAGTTATGGCCATGAGAAGTTGGAGAACCCAGGTTTGGGTAATGGACCCAAGTTTGTTTGATGGATAATGGTATGATTTTTGATATATTTGAAGGAGAGAATATTCTATATGGATAGTACATGTCATTCCATTTCCACTGGTATGTGTAACATCACATAACTCCTCACGGTTAGAGAGTTATGGCCATGTGAAGTTGGAGAACCCTCGTGAGTCATCTAGAAGCCCCAAAAGGTCAAAGTAGTCAAAGTGGTTTAAGAAATTTTTAGAAGGTAAATAATAAAGTCAAGTGATGAGTGTACTATAATTCAAAGTGAATACAAAATAAATTATTTAAATAATAAAGTTAATGGAGAAATTAGTAAGTTGACAAGTGGTTAGAAGTGGGTTAGCCCTAAAATAAGGAAAGTGGTTTAAGATGGTTAGAAGGTAACCCCTTGAGATAAAGTGAAGTGATGAGTGTACTATAAGTCAAAGTGGATACAAAATAAATTATTTAAATAATAAATTTAATGGATAAATTGCTAATTGGACAAGTGGTCAGAAGTTGGTTAACACTAAATTAAGGAAAGTGGGTTAAGATGGTTAAAAAGTAACCCCTTGAGGAAGGTACATGAAAGTATAAATAAGAGGCAAAGCTTTCTCATTTTAGATCACACTTGAGAATATTGAATATCTATAGGTGAATGAGGTAACCAAAGGATATCTAAGCCTAATTTCAGAGAGAAGGTGAGGTAAAGAAGGATGAAATTCAAGCGAGGATAAATTATTTTGATGATGCTTTCAAAGGTATGTTATTTATAGGTCATCTCACCATTTTCGCAATAACGTTTTTTCTAGAATGATTCTGACCATGAAATTGATAGGCCATTGAGAAAACATATCCAAGTATCTGTGGTACGAATTTCAACTTGTGGGTCACTGTATTTTTGGAGTTACACTCCGTGGAAAATAGGGTTTGTGGCTAGTCCTGAAACTAGTCTAAAACATGTGTTTCAGGTAAAAACGTCATAAATTATTCATAAAGGATCCACATTAGGTAAGACCAAATGTGTGGGTTAGAGTAAAATCTGTATTATTCTATGTAAAATTTTCATATCCATACAATAAATACTCCGTACAGGGCACACTCTACAAGTTCTCTCTCTAGAATAAGTCAGAATTCAACAAGGTATGCCATTTTTTCTATAACACCTTTTCTGAGAGGTTCCAAGTAGTGACACCTGGAGGAATTGTATAAGACACACTGAAGAACATTTTGTACTATTTTTAGATCTTTATCCATTACAAGTATATAGTTATGATTATTTCAAGTTAGGGTTGTTGACTAATCCAAAACTAGTCATGTGAGACTAAAGAAAAGTTTGATGAAAATGTTAGTCTCTTGTTGTTAAAGTGAAAGAAGGTTTGTAGGTATGTGATCATATACACCAGGTCTATTACAGAGTTACAAATCAGATTTGGATGATGAAATTTATGAGGGATTTTGGTTGAGGTATATGTTGGGTACATGGTTGAGACAAATAGTTGATGAGTTGGCACATACATGAGGTGTATAGTTGATGATTTTGGTACATCTTGATGAGTCATAGTTTATGAGTAGTTGATACATGATTGGTACATACTTGGTACATGGTTGGAGGCACTTGTTAGTAGTATTTTTGACACATGGTTTATGGATGATGTAGCATACTTGTATTATTAGAAGAACATATTGATCTTGGTGATTATTATGAGTTTTTTTGTTATGCTTGGTTGATGCACATATTTGAGAGTTGTCTTGGTGATTGATGTTGGTGAGTAGATATGATTTGGTTGATAATATTGATGAGACATGTTGTTGTGATAGGTTTTTTGGACAATTTGTTGTGATAGGTTGTTTGGACAAGTTGTTGTGGCATGTTATTTGTACAGGTTTGGTACATGGTTGATGCACTTGTTTATGGTACATGTTTATTATAGGTTGTTCGATATAGTTTGGTGCATGGATGATCCATTTTTTTATGGTACAAGTTGATTACAAGTTGAGGTACAGGTTGATGCATGGTTCAGGTTATTGGTAGAGGTTGTTTGGTGCAGGTTGATTGGTACACATTTACATCAGTATATCTCACAGTGATAGTGTAACAGTGGTTCCATAATACTACTTATACATCAGGGAGGTTGGTTGTAGCCACCTTTCAGTTGTATCTAGAGAACATAAGGGGTTGTATCCTCCTTCTAGTTATATCCAGAGAATTGGGGAGTTGTACCTTCCCTTAGTTTGTAGCCTGAGAAACTAGGGGGTTGGAGCCACCTTCTAGTTGCAATGGAAAACAAAGGAACCTAATGCTTCCAATGAATGTAATTCTTCAAGACATATAAGAAAAATCATTATGTGGTTTTCTCCCGCTTTGGGTTTTCACATAAAATATTGGTGTATTGTGTATGTGTATGATTGTTCGTTTGTTCATTACGTATGTACTCTGCACTTATTGGATGATAATTCTACATTGATATAACACTTGTATTATATGGTTAAAAAGGATTAGATTTCTCTATTACTGATTCACCCCTCCTCTCAGTAATCCAACAATTGGTATCAGAGTTGGTTCCTTCAGGAAACAGTTTAACCACTGGAAGGAGATCATGGATTATTCTGAGAATGGAGTACCAATGTTTAATGGTAAGAATTTCTTTAAGTATGAGATGTGGAGCATAAGGATGAAATTATTTTTACAGACACAGGGACATTATATTTGGCTATCAGTTGTTACAAGATATTATAGTTCAAAAAGGGCAAAGACTTCATCCAAGAAGGAATTGAAGAAGAATAACAAAATATCAATGGATTTCATATGGGAAAGATTACCTAATCCGGTAAGAGAAAAGGTTGGTAAATGTTCATCAGCAAAAGAACTTTGGGATAAGTTAAATGACATATATTCTTCACCCATCGCAGATTCAGAAAATTTCAAAGAAGATGAATATACAAATCAAGAATAATTATGCTCACTGTGTCAAGCAGATTCAGAAGATGAAGAGTACATAATCACTGGAGATATGTTGTTTTTCTTTAATTGTGAAAAACGTGGACATCTTGAAATAGAATGTCATGAAGGAAATGAGATAGAAAAACTAATTGAAAAAGAAGACAATTGATGAAATAAAAGAAGAAAAAAATTCACTCAAGAAAGAATTGATGAAACAAAAGGAACATGTTCACATTTTTGAAGAATCCCAACAGGTCATCGAGAACTTAAGAACTCAGCTAGAAGAATCCAAAAAGATCGAATAAAATCTTGAATATCAAAACCAGTGTTTGGAAACCAACATGGAAGCACCGAAGGAAGAAGTAGAAATGAGAGAGAAGATATTGATAGATCATCTTAAGTAAAGAATGAATGATCTAAACCAACTTGAGGAAGAGTTTGGTCAAGAAGAGAAAGGACTTGAAGAAGAAATAATCACATTAAAAATTCAACTTGAAGAAGAAAAAAGAACAAAAGAAGTCATGATGTCTCAGATAATGAAGAAAGAAGAAGAGGTTGAGAAGCTTGAATAAGAAGTGGTCACATTGAGAAGTAAAATCGTTAAGATCAACAAGAACGTTGAAGAGATAGAAACATCCACATCAGTTATAGAGAATGAAGAGAAGCACTATAGGTTTCTAGAGAAGAAGAATGAATAAAATAGAAAGAGTTATGTAGAAGTAATCAAAGGAAGGAATCATGGTCAACCAGAATCTAAGAAAACCATTGAAGATACATATTCAAGAAGACCATCCATGTTCAATCCACAAAGAAGCTTCAATAATGATCATGATCAGTCAAGGAAAAAATTCATAAGGACTACGCCACACAGAGTATCATTCACTCCCAGGTATGCAAATTTATTGTATGATCATTGTTTTTATTGTACGAACTTTGGACATAAGGTTGCATATTGCAGTGATTATAAAAGAAATGTTCAAGTGAGAAGTGACTATGTGGTCACACATAACATTGAGTGTTACAAATGTCATAACTATGGACACATAGCCATTTATGGTAGAAGCATGATTGATACTTCCATGAAAGAGAACACTGATATCAGATATAAGAAAGTATGGATAAGAAAACAAGAAGAACAGGTAAACAATGACTAGGTACTAGAGATCACAATATTTGCAATAAAATGAGATGAAGAAAAATCTACAGAGAAAAAGAAAGATGTCAGATACAGAAAGGTTTGGAAAATAACTTAAATAAAGGAAGGACAGGTAAATAAGGAACAAGTTCAAGAGATTGTACTTTCAGGCATTGTAGTGAAAGATGAATCCACAGACAAAAAGAAATAATTCAAAGCTCAGAGAGATAATGAATCTACCAATGAATATGATGATGAATCTTCCAATGAAGATGATGATAAATACACATCAGAGCAGGAATTGTTCTGATCCATCTGGCTTAGAGACTCCCAAGTAATATGAATATTAGACAGGGGGATTCTATGCGATAGCTGTGATAGACCAAAGAACCATCCTTTGAGTAGCTTGTAGATTTTTAGAAGACAGATTCAGAGAAGTCAGTTAGCAGAAGTACAATTTGATAGATTAATCAAGACTTCATGATAGTGTAGTGATAAATGGGTCATCATTATGGACAGTTGTGCAAGTAGAGTCTTGGACAGTATGGACAAAGATGGATTCGTAAGAACACTTAGCAGGTTTGGATAGATATATGACAGTGTACAAGAGAATGGATTCATAGATTGGTTCAGAGAGTGGTTCAGAGACAAAGGAACATTATCATAATGGAGGATAATTACATAGGAAATGGCTTGAAAAATGCTAATGGATTCCAAATTGATACATATTTTTTGGACACATGTAGTGCATACATCATTTCACGTTCAAAACAAAGTAATGCTTAGAAACAACAATGCCAAAACTCCCTACGAACTATGGAAAGGAAGCACAGACAACAACCTCTGCATCAAGGTAACTCAAGGTAATATTTTATTAATTGAAATTTATGTTGATGGTATTGTTTTGGAAGTGCTAATGATAGGTTAAGCCATAAATTTGCAAAGGATATGCAGAATGAATTTGAAATGTCATTAATTGAAGAACTATCCTTATTTTTGGGTCTTCATATATGTCAAAGAAACCAAGGAAATTTTATTTCTCAAACTAAGTATATCAAAGAAATGCTAAAGAGGTTTGGAATGGAATATTTCAAACCAGTTACAAGTTGAGCAAGGATGATAATTCAAAGTATACATACCAGAGGAAATACAGGTCAATGATTGGTAGCTTACTATATGTGACAACATCCAGACCAGATGTAATGCAGTTAGTTGGACAGGTGGCATGATTTCAAGTAGCACCAAAGGAATCACATGTATTAGAAGTGAAGAGGATTTTCAAATATCTCAAAGGAAAAGAAGAGTTTGGATTATGGTATCCAAAATGAAAGGATATATCACTTATTGCCTACACAGATGCAGATTGGGCAGGTTGCATTGATGACTGACGAAGCACCAGTGGAGCAACGTTCTACTTGGGTGAGTGTTTAGTAT
The DNA here is from genome assembly GCA_000966675.3 of Picea glauca. NCBI lineage: Eukaryota > Viridiplantae > Streptophyta > Pinopsida > Pinales > Pinaceae > Picea > Picea glauca. The sequence continues at coordinate 100,988 of JZKD02S0166914.1, forward strand.
CTTGGATAAGCAAGAAACAATAATTAAATATCCTTATCTACAACAGAGGAAGATTATATTGCAAAAGCAACATGTTGTACATAGGTTATATGGATGAAACAAACTTTGACAGATATACAGGTTGAGTATGATGATCCCATTCCAATCTATTGTGATAATATAAGAACCATCAATATCTCAAAGAACCTGGTGATTCACTCCAAGACGAAGCAAATTCCCATAAATTATCACTTTCTATGGGAACAGGTTGCAGAGAAGAACGTCAGAGTTGAATATGTGGGAACAAAAGAACAAGTGGAATACATATTTACAAAACTGCTTCCACGGGAAGCCCTTGAGTATCTTTGCTAGAGACTAGGAGTAATTTCTACTCCAAAATGAATTATTTTGAATGTTTATCTTATATGTCTTATATGTACACGCGGAAACACCATAAATAGGACAAAGGGGGAGAGATTTATTAGATGCAAATGTAAATTCTTGGAGAGAGAGCATAGAGGCATGTGTCCAAGGGAAGTGATTGTCACCAGGGAAGAATGAGCGATATGACTTCAAAGTGATACCCTTTGTTAAAGGAGGAGATATTATTCATATGAAGGGAGAGAGAGTAATCAAAGGCTTATAAACACAAAGAAAAATCAAAGGCATGTAGACAGGGGGAGAATCCCCAAGGATAGTTCAGTTAGGGGGAGCAACCCCAAAGGGAGATACCCTTTGTCATTGATGTCAAAGGGGGAGAGATAGAAGCATTGATGAGGATTATAAGAATGAATGTTATCATGACTAATTGTTGCCATCATTGTTGGTGTTTCCATCAATGCCAAAGGGGGATATTGTCAGGCAGTTGGCTTAGGTTGATGGATAGTTCATATGGATTGTTGGATTTCATTGATTTCAACCATTGGAGAGTGATATTGTATATTGATGTCAACCCTTATTGATATATTTAAACCCTTGGAGAAAGTCTAGTAGAAAATTCCAGTAGCACAAAGGTTTGGGTAATGGACCCAAGGTTTTTTCATGTATTATGGTATGAGTTTTAATATATTTGAAGGTAATACTATTCTATATGGATAGTACATGTCATTCCATTTCCGGTGGTATGTGTAACGTCACATAGCTCCTCACGGGTACAGATTTATGTCCATGAGAGGTTGGAGAACCCAGGTTTGGGTAATGGACCCAAGTTTGTTTGATGGATAGTGGTATGTGTTTTGGTATATTTGAAGGAAAGACTATTCTATATGAATATTACATTTCATGCCATTTCCACTAATATGTGGAACATCACATAAATCCACACGGTTAGAGAGTTATGGCCATGTGAAGTTGGAGAACCCTCATGAGTCATCTAGAAGCCACAAAAGGTCAAAGTAGTCAAAGTGGTTTAAGAGATTTTTAGAAGGTAAATAATA
>JZKD02S0166914.1:111919-123701 GCA_000966675.3 Picea glauca
GGGGATACTACTGATGTGTCTGGACCCACAACAGGCCCAGAAGGTTATGAATGATTTCCATAGTGGTTTCTGTGGAGGCCATTACTTTTGGAAAACCACTGCTCACAAGATCCTCTGAGCTGGGTACTACTGGCCCACCTTATTTCCTGATGTCTGCAGGGAAATTAGAGCTTGCATCAAATGCCAAAAATTCTCAGGAAAAAAACAACTCAAATCCCTGTCGTTGAAGCCTGTGGTGGTTTCAGCTCCCTTTCAGCAGTGGGGACTGGATTTTATCGAGGAAATTCATCCTCCCTCAAGTGGCCAGCACCGATGGATTTTGACAGCAACCGACTACTTCACTAAATGGATAGAAGTTGTTCCCACCAGAAGCACTTCTCACAAAGTAATCATCATCTTCCTGGAGGACATCATTGCTAGGTTCGACTGCCCTAGCAAAATCGTCACTGACAACGCCTCCCCATCTTGGTCAGAGCCTCTGACCAAATTTTGTGAACAGTTTGGAATTTCACTGATCCACTCCACTCCCTACTATCCTCAGGGAAACGGACTGGCAGAGTCCTCTAATAAAAGTATAATTAAGCTTATCAAAAAGATATTAGAGGATAATAAAAGGGCCTAGGACTCAAAGCTCAAATTCGCACTTTGGGCCGACCGAGTGACAACGAAGAAATCCCTAGGTCTCTCACCTTTCCAACTGGTTTATGGGATTGAGGCAGTTTTCCCCACTCAGTTTGCCTTGCCCGTGGTAAGTCTTCTCCACGGCTATGAGGGGGAACCTAATCTTATGCTCAGAAGAATTCATCAGATGATGGAGGTGCAGCAGATCAAAGAGCAAGTTCTGGACAGAGCTTACAATCATCAGCAGAAGATCAAGCAGGCTTTCGACAGGAAGAACAAGAAAAAAGAGTTCGAGCAGGGTGATCTAGTGCTCAAGTGGGATGCACCCAGGTAGGAGAAGGGAAAACACAGTAAATTTGATGGCCTCTGGTTCGGGCCTTTCAAGATCCTTGAAGTATTTTCCAATAACACTTACAGGTTGCAGGATCTGGAAGGCAATGAAGTTTTCAATGGCCCAGTCAATGGGCATTTCTTAAAAAAGTGTTTTATGTGAGCCGCAGTCGGCTCGTTTTGATTTTGTAAATATTGTATTGTGTTTTTGTTTTACGTCTTTGACTAATAAATGACTCCATAGCCCAACAGCAAAGGCACTAAGTCTGCAAAAGAGTTCTTAGAGCATCACAGGGACGACTCTATCCCCCATGGAGCCAAATGTTAGCGATATTTCTCTCTAAGGGGGGCCAGATATCAAACGCATGGGTTAAAACTCACTTGTCCAAAATTTTGGGTGACAATGCGCCCGTGGTAAACAACAAGCACGATCGGGCGGTCCAGATGAGCGCGCCCAAATCAACGGCTCACAGCAAATTCCGGACCCCCCTTGCCTTTCGACCTATAAGCAAGAGGGGGGGGGGGGTCCGGAATCGGGGGCGCATCTCTCCGACGGTCCAGATGAGCGCGCCCGGATCAACGGCGTTGGAGACNTAAGCCGAGGGGGGGGGTCCAGAATTGTGGATGAAGCTTCCAACGGCCATGATCGCAGTGCCCTAATCAACAACGCTCGTGCAGCCCTGCTCCTCTCAACTGCCCTATGCTTAACCAGTGTGGGTCCTCCTCTCGTCACTTCACTTTCCTTCTACCCACCTTCCCCTGTTGCCATATGTCACTTATCCATTCCTCCTCTCTGGCTTGCGTGGCCTCCCCTTCTTTTCATCACCCACGCATCGCCTGCCACGCATCCCCTTCTTTCCACATCAGTCTCTCACCCGAAGGCGAGTCTGTTTTTCCCGTCTTCGCCCCATTTACCTGGCTGTCCCCTTCCACGGATCATCCCCTATTCCCCCACCCTCTGTCATCACTCTCACTTCTCACCATCACTCCTACCATGCAGCACGTCCTCCGCGATGACCCTCATGCCCATCCCTCAGGCCATTCAGTCGTTCTAGGTGGTAGCGCGAGAAGTGTTCCCTATCTCGAGGTGCTGAGTTGGCTGGGCCTTTATCAATCCCAAGAAGCAGTTATTGAAGCGGTTGGTGGTGGTTAGACATCGTCTCCGCCATAATGGGGACGTCCCACAAAGAATTAAAAGCACGTCGAGTCGCCGAATAAACTGTCAGAAAACTGATCGCGTCTGCCATAAGTTGCACGACCATTCAAAGATCGCAGCTCCGTGTTGTCAGAATCCATGCAGACGCAAAGCCTTCAATGCAGTTTGTTGGTTCCGCCGCTGTTGTTATTTTGAGTATATGTAGGCATTTTTGCCATTTTTGTATCTATCGATGGTAGAGCTAAGCTCCCGACTGTAAATTTTCAGCCATACTCTGGTTTCCTGGTTATGCCTCTGTGTTTGAGACTTCTTGGTTTATAACAAACAGTTTCCTTTCTTATCCATCTTGGTTTCATCTTTTGCCTGAGGATTCACAGTAGTGCAGCTTGTTGCAATAAAGGATTTGTTGTGGCATTGTCGTGCCCTCTGGTTTTATGTATTTGAATGTAAAAGGATTTTGTGTTTGAATGCACTTCTTCTCTAAGTCTATGATGAACCTGATGTTCATCATGGATCACTGCGCCTTCTTGCATAAGTCTTCTACCTACTCACCCTTTTACTACGACTCGTTGTTTGAAGTTTATACAAGACCTCATTCGTTCATGCATGTCTGGTCCGGTTTCTGAGTTGAGATTGTGCTGTTCCGAGTTTCCCACCATTTGATCAACCTTTAAAACAAACCGTGACATTAAATATGATGGGCTTTGGGCTCTGCTCCTGCTAGCAATCCAGGAGTGACTTTCGAACGCCAACACCTTCAGACTCCTTATTTTACTTGATGATATCTTCATAGGTGTAGGTTCTTCCACAAGAGAAACTTCTCTATCAGGAGGTTGTGAGGGACCACCTTCAATTGTTTTATCAGTAAATTGAATGGACTTATCACTTCTGGTCATCTTTCTCTTTTTGCTTGACTCTAAGTTCACAGTCTTCTCAGCAGGATTGGGTGTTTTTATTTTTTATTGTGGTGTGTGAGAAACATCTGGCTGAAAACTTGATGTAGCTAGGAAATCCTCCCATAAAGTATTGGTCTTCTTCAATTCTTCCAATACTATCATCTTGATTAAACCATAGTGAAAAACAATGGGATCCACTTTCTTAGATTTAGCTTGGACGCTATCTGACATCTTTCCATTACTCCTGAAAAGATAAAAGGGAAGGTTGATGGACTCTTTCCTAGTAAAGTGTAGTAGCAATCTAATATGGTATTAATAAACCATATTGAACCTTCCTTCATAAGTGAAGTACCTCTGAATAACTTTGAGAATTTTGTCAATATACTCCATCATATGACTTCTTGGCACTCCCTTGGATAGGTTGTCTCCTTGATATTCATGTTTTAGGAATTCCTTAGAGAAAGTAGAATTCAAAGATGTGGCTTTAAACCACTTTTCACCACAATCAAGTATCTCTGTGGCTATAGAAATATATTTCTCTGAGACTTCAAACTCCATTTCCCCCACCTTACTATTTTTCCCATTAAAATTGAATGAAAACATTTTATCTACCTCGGTATGTCCTCTTTTCATTTTCTCACAAAAAATCAGGCAACACACTATCTTGAATGCTTCCTTGAAAAATGGTTCAGAATTTATAAGTTTCATGTCATGTGGCTCAACCCTGACAATTTATACCCATTTGTGAACCTTCTTACCTTGATTATTTTCCATGATAGATATTTTCAAAACATCATGTACCCTCTTATAACAGTTTGTTATCAGATGTATGATGAAAACAGGGAAATTAGGGCTTTTGATAGAATTTGCACAATTAGGGTTTACTTTAATAAAATATTAATGTACAACAACAGTGTGAGGATGAATAGGCTGAAAGTAGGAAATGAGAGGAAAAGAACAAAATCCCAAATTGGATGAGTCTGCAGTCATGAAAAAATTGTAGCAACTTTTTGTAAAACAGTGGATTCGCAGTGCATGGTTGAGTTCACAATGCACAATTTTGGACTAGGTTTGAATAAAATGTTTGCAAAACTTCACAAGTATGAAAAGGAAAATGAATTGAAAAATATAAAACCTCATACCTAATTGAATTTCATTCAAGGAGAGTTTGGTCTAGTCATAAAACAAAGGGTTCGCAGTGCTTTAAACGCATACAGTTTGTAGCACCGTCAAGAAAATTTAGTGGATAAGGTCACTGCAGCAAGAAATGGCTGCAAATTGATCTTATTGGTATAAATAAGGAAATTTCAAATTGCCAAGGTTTAGGATAACAATACTTTAGGTGTTTTTATTAGTGCAAGGAGTTTGCAATGTAGATACTAAGCAACAGTTTGCAAAGTAGAAAAATCACAACAACTAGAATCTAGTACAATCAACCTTCAGACATCGCACAATCATTAAAAAGGGTACCTGGTATATTTGAAACTTCAATTGTTGTCTCATGAGCTAGACTGACATTTTCCTGTAAGCACTCAATCCACTCTCATCTACTACAGATAGTTTGCAATGCCATATTTCAAACCAATTAGCAACACACTTCATTCATATTGATAGACCAGTTTCTTGAAACTGACCTAAAGAACATGATGAATTAAAGGCACTGAAAACAATAATATATCCCTTGAAACATTTCCAACGCATAATTATGTGTGATTAGCGCATGAGGTACTTTCTTGATACACTACGAACTTTCAAGTGAGTTTGTAGCAAGTAGAGTTGACACTTGATTTGACCTTCAAACGGTTGAAAACGACATAAGGAACATTTTTTACACCCCTTTGAGACAAGACACGTGATAATGATAAGTTAAAGACCAAGGGTGTGACCAATGATGACCAATATTTCTTTCATGATGATGAACACTATCATGAAACCGAGACTCTTACATGGAATAAGGTCAAATTTTTTTTCTCATGAAAGAATCAAACATGATTTACCGACATAAGACATGACTCAAAACCTAAAAATAAAAAGACCCTATGACTCAAACCTAAAAACTTAAAAATAAATTGACCCCTACACATCCTATGTGCTAACGAATTTTATGAGCAGAACCATATGAATACAAGTCTATATTATTAATAGAGAGATTAAATGGAAAATAAAAGATATGCAGTAGAACTTGCCTTCTTTTAATAAAGAAATATGTTGAAACTGTAAAATGCAGACTGAAACAAGCTTGCTAGAATGGTGGCGGCTTATCTCTAAGAAGAGATGTGACGGATTCACTCATTCACAAGAAGATTATTACAATGAGGCTTTGAAATCATTTTTACAATAAACATGAATGAAAAAATGATAGACATCCAAAAAACTAACCCTAGGAGATGAAGCACCAAGAGTCATGTGGGCCTCGTTGGGGTAAGTTGGTACATCAACTTCTCGAGGTCGTAAATTTTGCATACGATATTCATTTTAGGCACACGATAGCCTATTGGAAAAGTATATCCAAGACCTTCACAGTACTCCATAAAAAACTAACTTTATCCACAGTCTAACCATGGAGAGCCCTAAAAAAAAAATTTAGAGCTTGAAAATGGCCTCGGAAGTTCAGAACCCAAAAACTAGGAAAAAACTGCCAAACTGAAAAAATACCAAGATGAGCTAGTTGGAATAGGTGGGTGGCCACCGATATCCACCTGGAACATGATGTCTAGGTCTCTATGTGGTATTTAGACAAGGGGAAAACAAAGGGTAATGGTCGCTTTGCAAAGGTCCTATAGGCTCCAATTTGACACAATTTCTTAGAATACGTCAGGGTTTTGATGAGTAGAAGGGTGCCAAAAAAAAGAAGCAAGGTGTAGACAAATTAAAAGGATTCAAAGGGATATAAAACTAAGAATAACTATATGTTTCTTCCCAGTGGAGTCACCAATTTATTGTGGTGAGAATTCGCCCCTTGTGGACAGGTTGAGTTCCCCTCACTTGGTTTCTACAATTGAGACAACCTCTAACAAATGGAAACTAACATCCTCCTAATGAACTATTCTATTTTCTTGCGGGAGGGTTGAGAGAGAAGGAGAAAAGGTATGTGCACCTAATTTCTGACATTTGTCCTCGTCGCTCCGATGGTTGAGCTCCAATCCAAACATCTCCCTCACGAAATCAAAACTGCAAGAACATAAAAACCTCCTACTACTATATATGATTAGGTAATAGAAACACTAGTTATTTATAACTTACACAAAGTAATAAATAGACAATAAATGAACAAGAAAGTATAAGAGAAATAGGCCAAGTTCTTATATTCAATGAAAAGCATGAAGTTTACAACCTGATGATGTTGCAATCCTCCAAGATTCTTTCTTCATCCCTTGAACATGAATCCAACTCAACTTATTCACATAAATAAAGGTGTGTCTCTCCTTAACAAGATCATGAGTTTTATATGCTTCTTTTCCATCCCCCTCTCACTGTGAAATGGACTGGTTATATAGATGTAGAAAGGGTTAACCACTAGGATAAATTAGGAACATAGTGGTGGATAAGGTGGATTAGGTTAGTATTTGAGTTATCTTCATGGTTATTATTGCTCCTAAGATAGGATATAAGGAGGCTTGAATCATATATTGATGAAAACAAGAAAACAAACCAAAAACCATCAAGAATTGCCTCGAAAGATGCCCCTAGATTCATAGGATTTGACCAAATCTGCATGGGTGCTCCCCTAGAAGGGTAGACACAGTGACCTAGTCGCCCTCCTAACACTGTGTCAAGGGGATGGTCACTCTCCCAAAGTGAAAATGGGAGCGAACACAGTCAAATGAAATCAATATCGAGGGAAAATGAAAAGGAATGAAATGGAGGAAAACAACAATGTGGATCTTCTTTGACTTCAATGATGAATAGGGGGTGTCATTCTTTCCTAGGGATTTCTCAATTATGATATTGACACTTATCAAAGTGACAAAATGGTGTGTAACACCGACGAGGTCAGGGTACCAAGATTTGGGTCTCCAGCTTTTTTTTCTTGAGGAAAAGAGCTCTTGCACGTCCAAGAAACCTTCCATGGAGGGAGAAAAGAAAGACGATGGGACATGAGATCATTTCAAACTATTTCTTGAGGAATCCCTCATGCAACAGAGGAATGAGATGATGGATAATTTTGCGCAAATCCTTTGAAGGCTACCAACAGGTGACACATCTTCTTTGAGTGGAGGTTTCTCCCCCTTCAAGGTACAAATTAACTTTGATATTTCTATATTTGAAGGCCAGATAAACTCAGATATTGTAGACAAATGGTTGAAAATACTAGAAGGGTATTTTTGATTCCATAACTTTTGGAATAGAGAAACAAATAATTCTACACTCCTCAAAGTCGTCCCCCATGTCAAATATCGATGGGAGACTTTTTGTGAGAAAAATGAAACAAAGAAACACTCATTATTTTTAGTCACACTCACCTGGGAGTCCTTTAGGGATGTTATTAAGGAACAATACTACCTTGTTGGAAGTTATGACAAATTGTATAAAAAATGGACCACAGTGCGGTAGGAAAGGGACCAAGAAGTGCCAGAGTTCACAAATATCTTCCATACCGTGTGCACCAAGCTGGGTATCAAAGATTCTAGGAATAAATGGAGTTCATGGACATATCATCCTTGGGCATGGCCTATCGATATTCCATCAAAATCGAGAAGAATATTAAACAAAAGACACTGAACTTTGGTTCTGGGAATACCTCATAGTAGAAGTAGGGAAAGGGTAGCCCCAACCTACAAAACAAAGGGCAGAGAAAATATGGACATCCTGAGAAAAACTAGTCTAATCCACAAACAAAGAAGGACAATGGAAAGATAAGATATTGGGAAGTGTTGTGACTTCCATAAGAGCCCATGGAATAACACTGTTGGTTGCTTATCAAAGTAGTCATTGGTGCATGAGGTGAAATCCTTTGAATCAGATGTGGGTTCCAACTCTGACATAGAAAAAGAAAAGGGGAGATGCATCATTTACAAAGAACCCAGTGCCACTGTTTCTACCACCAAGATCGAGCCCGATGAACCTGATGAGACAGAGGAAGGAGAGCGCCTCTTTCATTCATAGATGTGGATGAAAGGCGCCCCTATGCACTTCATCATTGATAGCGGTAGCCAGAAGAACCTCATCTCAGTAGAGGTCATCAAGTGGTTGGCCCTATCGACAAAGATGCACCTTCAACCCTACATCATCGGATGTCTCCTCCAAGGAAGAGATCTTTGCGTCAACCAATAGTTTTGCTTGTCCTACAACATCAAGCCCTTAAAAGATGATGTATTGTGTGATGTTGTTCCCCTCGAATTTTTTGATGTTCTTTTGGGCCAACCTTATTTATGGAAACATCATGTTGTATATGAGTCTAGGCCTTGCAATGTTATTATTACTTTGGATAGGAAATTGTATAGGTACCCAAGGTAGTCCCACCTAGTGCCATTTCCTTGATCTCTACCAAGAAATGCAGGAAGGTCATCTCTCAGACCAGGAATTTTTTCTTCTTCGTTATTTTCTCTCAAAGTGAATGAAACATTGCAGTCACATCCATGGCCTACATGGTCGACCTTTCCATGTAGCAAAAGAAAGTGGATAAGGTCATGGAAGCACACAAATACATCTTCTCCTCACCTATTGGAGTACCTATGCACTTTTAGGTCAAGAATTCCATCGATCTGACCCTCGACACACCAATACCCAATGGGCTAGTCTATCGCCACTCTCTGTTAGAAAATTAGGAGATCAAGCATCAGATCTAATAACTGCTCGAAAACGGGCACATCTAGCTCATCGCATCACCTTATGGAAGCCCAATTATGCTTGTGCAGAAGAAATATGGGACATGGATACTTTGCATTGATTATCAGGCCCTAAATAAAATCACAGTCAGGAATTGGTACCAGATTCCCCGAATCGACGATCTCCTTGATAAAATCAAGGGGTCCAAATATTTTAGTAATATTGATCTAAAGTCTGGCTACCATCAGGTCCCAATAGAGAAAACGGATGTATGGAAGACTTCCTTCAAGTCAAAATAAGGTATTTTTGAATCGTTGGTCAATCCCTTTGGTTTGAAAAGTTCCCCAACAACTTTCACGAGGATGATGAATGATATCTTGTGTCCTTTCACCAATTATTTTGTAGTGGTGTATTTGGATGACATCCTCATCTACAACAAGACTTGGGTGGAACCCTTGCAGCATATTAAGTAGGTTTTGTACACCCTATGGCATCACAATCTATATGCCAACTTGGAAAAATGATCCTTCGGCATGGACAGGGTCTGGTAACTAGGATACATTTTTTATGAGAAAGGTGTGCTTGTAGATCCAAAAAAGATCTAGGTCATCTGTGACTGGCCAACCCCAACCATGCTCACTAAGATTTGGAGCTTCTTAGGCCATGCCAATTTCTATTGCAGGTTCATGTTGGGATTCTCTCATATTGCATGGGCCCTCAGCCAAGTAACCAAGGGTGGTGGTAAGGAAAATTTTGTGTGGGGCTTGTCCCAACAACAAGCGCTTGATGATTTAAAGAAGTGTTTGTGCTCATCCGAAGTGATTTCATTACCCATCCTGCAACATCCCTTTGAGATTGAGACAAATGCTTCAGACTCCAATGTGGGTGCATTTCTCACTCAGTAAGGCCACTCTGTGGCCTATCATAGTGAGACACTATCATATGTCATTCGTAAGTACCCTACTTACGACAAACAAATGTACTCCATTGTGAAAAAATTCTGCCAATGGAGACATTACATTTTCAGGAAGGAGACATTCATCCACATTGATCAAAAGTCACTGCAATTCATGCAAACACAAGGAAAATTGCAGAATGACCACCATTAGAAGTGGTCCACATACTTGCAGCAGTTCCACCTAAACATCAAGTATAGTACAGGAAGTACCAATTGTTTTGTTCATTTCCTCAGTCGACCTCCATTCGTAGCACTCACCATGGTGTTAGAGTCTTGCGGCCACGAGACCTCCAAATGGCCCCAAATCTATGAGAAATATCTTGAATTCGGTACCACCTACTAGATGTTGGGTGTAAAAATAGTTGTCACTAATTTCCATCTTCAAGATGAGTTGTTGCTCCATTTGGTCCATCTCTATATTCCATCAAGTGAGTGAGCGAAGATGATTTGGGAAGCCCACTACAAACATGTGGCATGACACTTTGGCATAGAAACAATAGTGGCAGTGTTTCTACAAAATTTCTATTGGCCACACATGGGATGAGAGTATTCCTTATGTTCAACATAGCTACAATAGAGTCATACATAGCCCAACTGGCCACAAGCCCTTTCAGGTGGGGTTGGGATTTCAACCATTAGGTCCCATGGATGTTGGACTACCCCTTACAACCACCCAAGAAGACTCATCCCATGATCGAAATGAAGTTGAAAAAGCCACCCAGTTTATTAAGTGGATCCATCACATCTTCCAACAGGTTCAAGATATTTTATAGAATTCAAATTCCAAGTACAAGCAACACCATGATCGACACTAGGTGCCACACAAGTTTTAGGTGGGAGACAAAGTTTGGTTTCACTTATAGAAATAATTCCTTGTAGGGCCCCATCGAAATCCTCTTCCACTCCACTATGGACCTTACACCATCAAAAAGGATATGGGTAAAAATTATTTTGAGCTCAACTTTCCCACCTTCCTTGGCTTGCACCCAGTGTTCAATGTGGATCTCCTTTGGACATATTTTCAACCATTATTGGACACCTCAAAGATAGCAGAATAGTTAACACCAACAAATATCAAACTTGACTACATAGAACATGCATATACTTATCATATCATGGACACACAGGTCAAGGGCACTCGCCAACAGAGGATCCAACTTTGTCAGGTTGTCAAAGTAGGGAAGCTTCTGCACCAAGGCAAGTGGCTCACCCGGGGCCAAATTCATCAGAAATTTCCTCATCTTATGGGGGAACTCAACGCAATGGAGGCCATTTATTTCTAATGGGGGAGGATTTACTTAGGTGGATATCGTTGGCCACCCACCTATTCCAATTGGCTCATCTTGGTAGCTTTTCAATTTGGTAGCTTTTCCTAGTTTTTGGGTCCTGAACTTTCGGGGCCGTTTTGAGGCCCTAAACAACATTTTTAGGGCTCTCCATAGTCAAACTATAAACAGGTATGATTTTAAGGATGGAAATTTATTTTTAAATGTAGAAACCTTGGCAAATCTTTCTAATCCTTCATATGTCAACTATAAATGTTTGGCGATATTTTTGTAAAAATATTCAAATTTGTAAGTATTTTATATAGTTTTTATAAAAAAATTCTTAATTTTAAAGTAAAATAATTTATCCTATAGAATTTGGGCGAATCATTTTCAAAATAGTGAATCTCAATTTTTGAAAAACCATGGAAAATTAGCCCATGAACGAAATTTAGCCCCTAAAATCATCCTTGACTATAAATAGAGTTACAGTTTTATAGAAAAATGTGTATTCCTCAGATAGACATTTCTAACAGGCTATTGTTGGGGCTCAGAAATGTCCTATTCTCATCCACCTTTCCCTTCATCATTCTTCACATTTCATCGCCCCATTAATCTTTCATGATATCATTTCCATAAATATACTTGGGTTTCACCTTATTGTTCTCCACTTTATTCATTTTAGTATTAAAAGGGAATTTGTGATTAAATGTTAGAAAATTGACATGTTTTCATATATATCTCAAATATATGTGAGCTTTGTAATGTGTAGGAATATGTGAAGGAT
>JZKD02S0166914.1:128012-138259 GCA_000966675.3 Picea glauca
TGCCTCCACGCGCTGGCTCGCTTGATGAGTGGGCGATGCTCCTGCATCATACTCCTCGGCTCAAAAAATTTCATGGGCTCCTGCTCATGAGCTCTTGTACAGTGTGCCCATGTTTTTGTATTACTGCCTCGGTTTCCCAGCTGGCATCCTCCACTGGGTGGTTCTTCCATTTTACCAGGTATTCAAAATATTGCTTTCTCCTGGTCTTCTTACCGGCTCTTTTATCCAGTATGCACTCCATCTGTGGCTTCTGTGCAACTGGAAACTGCTTCTGCCACTAGACCACTGGTTCCTCAACGTTTCCAGCCCCTGCATCTTCGATTTTATATGGGTATAAATCCGAAATGTTGAAAATCGGAGATATCCCGATGCCCTCGGGCAACCCAAGCTCATATGCATTCTCACCAAATTTCCTCAGGATTCGGCACGGTCCAATTTTCTTCATCTTGAGCTTGTTGTATGTTCCCCTTGGGAACCTTTCTTTCCTCAGGTGCGCCAGAACCATGTCTCCAACTTTGAATTGAAGTTGCCTCTTCCTCTGGTCGGCTATGCGCTTGTACTCCTGATTCGATTTCTGCAATCGCTGCTTCACCTCCGCGTGAAGTTCCTGCATTGCCTCAGCGAATTCTTCAGCCCTCGCGCTGCTAGTCTCAATCTGTTCTGACTCCCTGAGCTCAGATACTCCTCTCGTCTATGTTCCATACAAAATCTGGAATGAGCTTCTGCCTGTACTCAGATTCACCGAATCGTTGTACGCAAATTCTGCCTGTGGTAGGATTTGATCCCAACTGGTGTGATGCTCCGTCACCAGGCTTCTCAACAGATCTCCCAAGCTTCTGTTGATGACTTCTGTCTGTCCATCTGTCTGCGGATGGTATACTGAGCTGAATGCCAGGTCAGTCCCAAGCTTCTTCCATAGCGTCCTCCAGAAATGACCTATGAACTTGGTATCCCGATCCGAGACTATGCTTTTCGGCAATCCATGCAGTCGCACGATCTCTTTGAAAAATAAATTGGCGATGTGTGTTGCATCGCTGGTCTTATGACACATTATGAAATGTGCCATCTTCGAGAACCTATCCACCACTATGAAAATGGAATCAACTCCTCGCTGAGTTCTCGGCAATCCCAAAACAAAATCCATACTAATGGCTTCCCAAGGCCTCTCTGGTATGGGCAACGGCTGATAGAACCCTGTGTTCTGTTTTCGGCCCTTTGCATGTTGACATATCCGACACCTGTCAACAAACCGTTTTACATCTTCCCGCATACCTGGCCAAAAATATGATTCTCTCAACTTGGCGAATGTCTTGTCATGTCCAAAATGACCTGCTAAGCCTCCGCTATGTTTTTCTTTCACCAAATTCTCTCTCATAGAGAAATCTGGAATGCACAATTGATTGCCTTTGAAAAGCAACCCATCCTGGATCAGGTAGTCAATCCACGAACTCCTATCCTTGAGAACTGGGTTCTCGACTGCCTCGTACGCCTCACCAAAGTCTGCATCACCTGCATACATATCTTTCAGGTTTTCAAAACCCAAAGTCTTGACCCTGAATTCCTGCAGCAATAAACATTTCCTGCTCAAGGCATCAACCACCTTGTTCGCAGTCCCCGAAATGTGCTTTATCACAAATGTAAAATTCTACATGTACTCCACCCACTTCGCATGCTTCTGGTTCAGCTTCTCTTGCTGACTCACGAACTGCAATGCATGATTATCACTGTAGAGAAAAAACTCCTTGGGGATGAGATAATGCCTCCACTTTTTCAATGCCTGGATAATGGCATAGAATTCTTTGTCATACGTGGAGTATTTCAGCTTGGCATCATCCAGCTTCTCGCTGTAGTATGCCACAGGCCTGTCATCCTGACTTAAGACCCCTCCAACAGCATACCCACTGGCGTCACACTTCACCTGGAAGGTTTTCTGAAAATCCGACAGCACCAGAATTGGCTTCTCAGTTATCTTCCGCTTCAACAGATTGAAGCTCTTTTCAGCCTCGGCTGTCCACTGAAAATTTTTATGCCGCTTCTTCACAGTGTCCATCATTGCAGCACTGATTCCACTGAAATTCCAAATGAATTTCCTGTAGAAGTTGGCCAAACCATGGAAGCTCCTTACCTCAAAAACATTCCTCGGCGATGGCCAATTCCTGATTACGTTCACCTTCTCAGGATCCATTTTCAATTCATTTACCGAGATTACAAAACCCAGATATATTATCTCTGTCTGCATGAACGAGCATTTCTTCAAATTGATCAGCAACTTCTCCTGCTGTAACCTTCTCATCACAATGGCCAAATGCCTCAAATGCTCAGCCCTGGTTTTGCTGAAAATCAATATGTCGTCCAAGTACACCACCACGAATTTGCCAATGAATTCCCGTAGGACTTCATTCATCAGCCTCATAAAAGTGTTGGGTGCATTTGTCAACCCAAACGACATGACCATCCATTCGTACAAACCCTCGTTTGTTTTGAATGTTGTTTTCCACTCATCTCCCTCTCTCATCCGGATCTGATGATATCCGCTCTTGAGATCTATCTTAGAAAAATAATTTGCCCCGCTCAGGCAATCCATCAAGTCATCCATCCTCGGCAATGGAAACCTGTACCTGATGGTGATCTTATTAATCGCCCTGGAGTCTGTACACATCCTCCAGCCTCCATCCTTCTTTTGACTTAGTACTGTCGGAACAGCACATGGACTAAGACTCTCCCTCACTAGTCCCTTGTCCTGCAGATCCTGAACCTACCTTTTGACTTCCTCGTTCTCTTGAGGTGTCAACCTGTACGCTGCGTTGTTTGGTAAACTTGCTCCGGGTATGAGGTCAATATGATGACTCACACTCCTCATTGGTGGCAACGAACGAGGTAGTTCGTCCACAATGATGTCAGCGAATTCTCCCAGCAGTTGTTGAATCTCCTCCGGCAAGTCGTCCACTCTTTTTCTTGTCAAGACAACCCGCGGCTTCCTGACAACAAAGAACTATGGATCTTGATCCTTCTCCATCTCTGTGAGAAGCTCCTTCCCACTCATGAGGAGTATCGTGCTTCTTACCTCCGACTTTACTTCCTGATATTTATCTTTTATCGGAAGAAACCTATGGAGTCTCCCATCCTTCTCCAAGGTGTATGTGTTCATCCTCCCGTCATGAACAACATTTCTATCATACTGCCATGGTCTACCCAGTAGTATGTGACATACATCCATGGGAATGACGTCACACAAAATCTTGTCATGATAATTCCCAATTTTAAATTTAAATAAGCACTGTTTAGTGACACTTACCCGGTGTCCTTTTTGTAGCCATGAGACCTTATATGGACTCGGGTGCTTAGTCGTTTCCAGCTCCAGCTTTTCTACCATCTCAGCTGCAACGAGATTATTAGTGCTCCCGCTGTCGATGATGACTTTGCATTTTCTGTCCCTGGCTGTGCAGGCCATCCTGAACAGTCTGCTCCTTTGTACTGAGTTGTCCACCTCTTTCTCAGGTGTCAAAAGAATCTTATGCGTCCCAAGCGATCTTCCGCTGTCAGCATCTTCTGAATCAACATCGCGTCTCTGTGCCTCAATGATGTGAGTTCTTCCTCCGTCCATTTTCCTCTCTGGACAATCCACGGCTTTATGACCATCTTTACCACACGTGAAACATGTGATAATTCCTCCTCTGCCTCTTCCTCTACCTTGGGTACAAGGAAAAGTGTTAGCATCAGCGTAGTCTCCCTGCTGATCCGGTCGCTGCCTCCTCGGCTCAGTATTTTGTTGCCTCTGCTGTGAGGTATCACCTCTCTCAGCTTTACCCTGAGGTCCCTTCCAATCCTCCTTAGGCTTTTGGAAGTCTTTCGTGGCAACTGCCTTGCCTCTAGGCTGGCTACGGCCTCGGCCTCACTGACCCTGCTTGCGGCTCAGCTTTTCTTCGGCCTTCAGAGCCATCTGGTACGCATCCTCAATAGTGCGGATGGTCAGCATGCTCAGCTCATCCTGAATGTCATACCTGAGACCATTCATATATCTCGCTACTTTTTCATCATCACTCTCCCGATGACCAGCTCGAATGTTGAGCCTATAGAATTCTTCGATGTATTCTTTCACCGTCATCAGCTTCTGCCTCAGGTTCTACATGCGCCTGAACAGAGTGATCTGGTAATCCCTCGAAATGAATTTCTCCTTTAACTTGGCGATCATCTGATCCCAGCTTTTGATCTTCTATTTTCCTTTGGAATGCCTTTCCGCCTGCAGATCGTCCCACCATAAGTCTGCGTGTCCCTTCAGCTTGGTGACAGCATGTCTTACTTTCTTATCCTCTTCGATATCCTCATAATCGAAGTAGGTGTCGAGTGCTCGGATCCAATCCAACAACTCCTCATCATTTAGACTTCCCTCATAGACGGGAACGTCCATCTTCGTCTTCGAGCTCATCCTCGAAATGGCTTTGATCAACCTCTCTGTCGAGGCATATTCTGCTAAGATCTCTTCAGCATCGTGTCCAGCTTCCTCCTCAATCTCAGGATCGTTGAACTCTCCTGCGTCGGCTCCACGCCTTTGGGTGGTCTCCATATCTTCGAGTCTCGCCCTGAGATCTCGTATCTGACGCTCCATTTCAGCATTACCTGCTGGCCTACCCCTTCTTCGGGCATCCCTGTCTTCCCGATCAGGTGATGGCCTCTCTCTTCTGGGCGGCATTATGAAATTTGCTTCCCTCTGCTACCTGAACAAAGATAATTTGATACCACTCTGACGCAAGCTGTGAGTATCAGAGTATTTTCCTTTCTCCTTCCCTTCTCTCGCCTACAATATACAGACAAGACTTTAGGGCTCTGATACCACTCTGACGCAACCCGCACCCTCCATGGCACGGTCGCCCCACCAGGACCTTCTCTTTCTCCACAGCCCGAAGAGTCAATGCTCTTCCAACTCCCACGAGAGTTCTTTACCCACAGTTACTTCCGGCGATCCTCCCTTCTTTGTATAACGAAGGATCGGTTCTCGCGGCTTCGCAAATTCCGCAACCGGGAATTGGACTCTCGGATTCCGAGACCCGATACTTCTGGTCAACGTTGACTATGTCTTGGTATATCGGGACCTCGCGCTATCGCGACTCGCGACTAGCATCTCTATGCCACCGAATTCTCAACCTCCGAGACCCGAAGTGCCGAGATGCCGATGACTCGGAATCTCGCGACCTCGCTCACTCGTCACTCCCGAGATCAGACTTGAGGTCTCCAACCCCCGAGATCCGATATCCTGAGACCACCTGTCACATCATCTATCCCGACGTACACCGTGCAAAACGTTCCGGGACGTCGCGTTTCGCATCCTCGTGACCTAACTCTACGAGAAACAAGAATCTCCCATCGCGAACTCCCGATACACCTGACCCACAAGTCAGGTCGTGATCTTAATGATTCTCCATGACGATTCAAGTCGTCGATTCTCTTCCTCTCGAAGAGTTTTCCCATTCACCACCTTTGTTCTGTGAGACCTCTGTAGGGGTCGACTTCACAGCAAACCAAAGAGACTATCCCTCCTGAGCTTTTTGTCAACTCAGACTACTTCAAGGATTTCTCGAACACGCTCCTTGTGCTCGGTCTTCAATCACTTCCAAAAGTGTTGAAGTCTTCTAGGTCCCGTGCGTCCACGCTCGCAACGGCTTCAACTTCCCCTTCTCGGAATTTCTACTGAGACTCAAATTCGACCTGCATTCCCCTGCACGGCTCGAATACCTCAAATCCAAACTCTGGGCGAAAGAGAACAAAAGTTCAACTTCTTGGCCTCCTCGACGCACTCTATGCGGAGGAATTCGACTGCACTCTATGCAGGAATCTCCTGGATCAAGCAGAGAAACAATTGAAACTCTATCTCCTCATTCTCTCAGGTTTTGAACCTGGTATGCAATCACATAAGCAACATATAAAAGATAAGCGTAGAAAGAAGCAAACATGCATAAGCACAATATCAACAACACACAGAGATCAAACACGTCCATGGGATTGAATCAAAGCTCTTCCTATTAATTCAATCTGTACATGGAGGTTTCTTCACAACTCTCTGCTCTGCTCTCTCTTCTTCTCTCAATGCTAATGCTTGATGATAATACAATGATACAAGGGAGGGTGCCTATACTCTGTTTTCCCTCTCAAAAGATAAACTGTCTAATCTACAGTTAATTATTCTATCTACTTGCATTAAATTTAAGTAAATACCTCAGCTACCTAAGAACGAGAGCTTATCTGCTCGAGGTCCGTTACATATAGAAAGTGCACTTCATCACATCAATGTATTAATGTTTGGCGCAGCCATATTACAATGTTCCAAAATTTGAATGCTGGCGTTGTCCAGTTGTTCCTTTGCCTCCACGCGCTAGCTCGCTTGATGAGTGGGCGATGCTCTTGCATCATACTCCTCAGCTCAAAAAATTTCATGGGCTCCTTCTCATGAGCTCTTGTACAGTGTGCCCGTGTTTCTGTATTACCGCCTCGGTTTCCCAGCTGGCATCCTCCACTGGGTGGTTCTTCCATTTTACTAGGTATTCAAAATATTGCTTTCTCTTGGTCTTCTTACCGGCTCTTTTATCCAGTATGCACTCCATTTGTGGCTTCTGTGCAACTGGAAACTGCTTCTGCCACTGGACCACTGGTTCCTCAACGTTTCCAGCCCCTGCATCTTCAATTTTATATGGGTATAAATCCAAAATGTTGAAAATCGGAGATATCCCGATGCCCTCGGGCAACCCAAGCTCATATGCATTCTCACCAAATTTCCTCAAGATTCGGCACGGTCCAATTTTCTTCATCTTGAGCTTGTTGTATGTTCCCCTTGGGAACCTTTCTTTCCTCAAGTGCGCCAGAACCATGTCTCCAACTTCGAACTTAAGTTGCCTCTTCCTCTGGTCGGCTCTGCGCTTGTACTCCTGATTCGATTTTTGCAATCGCTGCTTCACCTCCGCGTGAAGTTCCTACATTGCCTCAGCGAATTATTCAGCCCTCGCGCTGCTAGTCTCAATATGTTCTGAATCCTTGAGCTCAGATACTCCTCTTGGCTGTGTTCCATACAAAATCTGGAACAGGCTTCTGCCTGTACTCCGATTCACCGAATCGTTGTACGCAAATTCTTCCTGTGGTAGGATTTGATCCCAACTGGTGTGATGCTCCGTCACCAGGCTTCTCAATAGATCTCCCAATCTTTTGTTGATGACTTCTGTCTGTCCATCTGTCTATGGATGGTATACTGAGTTGAATTCCAGGTCATTCCCTAGCTTCTTCCATAGCGTCCTCCAGAAATGACCTATGAACTTGGTATCCCGATCCGAGACTATGCTTCTCGGCAATCCATGCAGTCACACAATCTCTTTGAAAAATAAATTGGCGATGTGTGTTGCATCGCTGGTCTTATGACATGGTATGAAATGTTCCATCTTTGAGAACCTGTCCACCACTACGAAAATGGAATCAACTCCTCGCTGAGTTCTCGGCAATCCCAAAACAAAATCCATACTAATGGCTTCCCACGGCCTCTCTGGTATGGGAAACGGCTGATAGAACCCTGTGTTCTGTTTCTGGCCCTTTGCATGTTGACATATCCGACACCTGTCAACAAACCGTTTTACATCTGCCCGGCCAAAAATATGATTCGCTCAACTTGGCGAATGTCTTTTCATGTCCAAAATGACCTGCTAAGCCTCCGCTATGTTTTTCTTTCACCAAATTCTCTCTCATAGAGCAATCTGGAATGCACAACTGATTGCCTTTGAAAAGAAACCCATCCTGGATCAGGTAGTCAATCCATGGACTCCTATCCCTGAGAACTGGGTTCTCGGCTGCCTCGTACACCTCACCAAAGTCTGCGTCACCTGCATACATATCTTTCAGGTTTTCAAAACCCAAAGTCTTGACCCTGAATTCCTGCAGCAATAAACATTTCCTGCTCAAGGCATCAGCCACCTTGTTCGCAGTCCCCGAAATGTGCTTTATCACAAATGTAAAATTCTGCATGTACTCCACCCACTTCACATGCTTCTGGTTCAGCTTCTCTTGCTGACTCACGAATTGCAATGCGTGATTATCACTGTAGAGAACAAACTCCTTGGGGATGAGATAATGCCTCCACTTTTTCAATGCCTGGATAATGGCATAGAATTCTTTGTCATACGTGGAGTATTTCATCTTGGCATCATCCAACTTCTCGTTGTAGTGTGCCACAGGCCTTTCATCCTGACTTAAGACCCCTCCAACAGCATACCCACTGGCATCACACTTCACCTGGAAGGTTTTCTGAAAATCCGATAGCACCAGAATTGGCTGCTCAGTTATCTTCCGCTTCAACAGATTGAAGCTCTTTTCAGCCTTGGCTGTCCACTGAAAAATTTTATGCCGCTTCTTCACAGTGTCCATCATTGCAGCACTGATTCCGCTGAAATTCCAAATGAATTTCCTATAGAAGCTGGCCAAACCATGGAACCTCCTTACCTCAAAAACTCTTTTTATCCAAACTTGCATTGACTGATGTGGGATTCCTTAAGGCCTACCTTTCAACAAGTCTTACCCCATCGACCTCAACACCTTATCTGGGATATAGACTAGAGTCCATTTTGAGTACCTGGAGGCTTGCATGCCTTAATGGCAAGTTCTCTCACTGACAATCATGGGAATACATCAATGTCCCTTGATCATCAGATCTTGCAAGTGGCTTAACATCATCTCATTCATTCACACTTCACCAAATGTACTCGGGTACCTTGGCACTCATTGACATTAATGGTGAGTTGCCTCGCATTGGTTAATGACATTCATCATTGGTCGGTAATCCAATGACTTCTTTTCATGCTTGACATCGACACATTCATTTGCATGATTAGAATTGTACCATCAGGTTTAGCAGCGGGTGAAAACTATACACTTTTAATGACTCTATCAGCAGTTACAGTAGCATGACTTTAGCCATATGAAACTACCACAGTTCCACTTTCCTACTTTCTCTTTTCCATGGTGCATTCAGCAGCAGTTCAACTTCCTCCACGTCACATTCTCTGATCCAGCAGACAGCAGTCGCAGTCACTTTCCATATGATCCTGCAGCAGTGACATCTTCCATGCTCTAGAAGCTACATCAGCCATATTCCTATTGCATAGTTCATCAACATTTTGTGTAAGTGGACGTATGTTATTTTCTAAACTTTAATCATGTAATTCCTCAACTGCTAGCAATGAATAATTTGGAAAATTCCCCCATTAAGTTCCCTTTCCTTTTTCACTTCTACGACTTATGCCACGTTGCATGAGGACATGAAACAAGTTAAGTTGGGGGGTAAGGGACTTTATTCACTATCATCACTCCATTTTTCCATGACCATCATTCCATTTTTTCGTCTCATTTACCAATTATGAACATTTCTTTTCCAACATTTATTTTCCAACAATACTTTGTTGCACTTTACTTCATAAGCATTGATATACATATTGGCATGATTCACAAATACACAAAAAAAGGGCTTTCTTATACTCAGTGATGTTTTCCTTATGCACATTGATAGCATACATTTTCCAGTAAAAATATGGGCAAATTATTATCATGACAGCAAGAGAACAAGTAACGAAATGAATGTTGTTAACACAAGAACCGACATTCGTTATATTCATGGTTGTCACACAAGAACCAACCATAAGAAAAATGTCAGTTGTTACTCATGTAAATCCCATCCTGGAAACATTCATTATAATCACTCAAATCCAACATCCAAATGTCAAAATTTCTTGAGAAGATCCATGCATGGTTGCATGAGGACATGCAACAAGTTAAGTTGGGGGGTATGTTGGGGCTCAGAAATGTCCTATTCTCATCCACCTTTCCCTTCATCATTCTTTACATTTCATCGCCCCATTAACCTTTCATGCTATCATTTCCATAAATATACTTGGGTTTCACCTTATTGTTCTCCACTTTATTCATTTTAGTATTAAAAGGGAATTTGTTATTAAATGTTAGAAAATTGACATGTTTTCATATATATCTCAAATATGTGTGAGCTTTGTAATGTGTAGGAATATGTGAAGGATTAATTCAAAGGACTTCTCGAATACTTCCTCCACCATTTCAATATTTGAGGAGATAATTCAAGCCCATTCCAAGAAGAATATCATGGAGATTTGGTTGGAATATCTTATCTAAGATATATGAGAGATATGTGTGAGGATTTAAAGGGATTATATTTTGTAATAATGGGAAATAGGTTGAGAGAAAAGTGG
>JZKD02S0166914.1:138309-151059 GCA_000966675.3 Picea glauca
TGAGGATTTAAAGGGATTATATTTTGTAATAATGGGAAATAGGTTGAGAGAAAAGTGGATATGTAATAATGAGATGGTTATCTTATCTTCAAGGCTCTCATGTATAAAAGAGAGTAGTCTCTCTTCATGAGAATTCAATTAGGATCAATTAGAATTCAATCAGTTGTAAGTAGAGAATTACAGTAGTCATTAATGGTAGTCATTAGGATTTGAAAGAGAAAGGGATTCTTAGCTTTGATTCATGGTTTTGGTTTTCAGGCTTTCATTATTCTGTTATGAAGATTGATTTGATTATTGAATGTAAGATTGCTTCATTGGCGAGAGCTCTCATATGTAGTTATGCCATTCAACTCTTCACATGTTGTACTTTATTTTCCTTCATGTAGTTCGCCATTTCTAGATTACTTCCTTCACACAATTTCCCATTCCTATATTAATTTCATTTATGCAACTAGATTAATTCAATTCAGTCATGTGTTAGATTAATGATTCAATTTCAGTTGTAGCTTGAACATTAGATTAGATTAGTCCCGCTTCAATCTTGCATATACTTTGCGTGTGCTTCGTCAGTTTACGAACCTCGGTTTGACAAATTAGATAGTTGGGTAAATACTACAATGTAATTAATACAACATTAGTTTGGCCCAACATAACGACTGTCGTTCCCTTGTCACGATTGTTGTTCCTTTTGTTGTTCATTTGAACGGAACGATTGTTGTTCCTTTTGTCGTTCATTTGAAGGGAACGATTGTTGTTCCTTTTGTCGTTCATTTGAAGGGAACAATTGTTGTTCCTTTTGTTGTTCCTTTGAATAGAACAACTTTTGTTCCCTTTACGATTGTTGTTCCTTTACAAGTGTTGCATCTCTGGAGGCTGGGTATTGAAAATGGAAGGTAAGAACCTACGTAGGCGACAAGTAAAATGCTTGTGCCAGCGCCTACCTTTGGTTGATGCATAGAGGTTGTTTTTAGGATATCTTTAGAGCCCAACAGTTATCATGTGCCTAAAACGGAGATCGTATGCAAAAGTTACAACCCCGAGAAGTTGATGTACCAACTTACCCCAACATGGCCCACGTGACTTTTGGTGCTTCATCTCCTAGGGTTATGTTTTTGGATGTCTAGGGTTTTGGAATTCATGTTTATTGTAAAAAATATTTCAGAGCCTCATTGTACTCATATTTTTTCGAATGAACACATTTGTCACATCTCTTCTCATAGATAAGCCGCCACCATTCTAGAAATCTTGTTTTAAATCTGCATTTTACACTTTCGACATATTTCTTTATTGAATAGAAGCGAGTTTTACTGTATATTTTTTATTGTCCATTGTGTCTTTTTGTTAATAATAATAATAATAATAATAATAATAATAATAATAATAATATGTTCTCATTTCATAATTCTCATAAAATTCGGATCATGTGTGTAAATTCATGGTGGATTATTATGCAACAGAGTAAGTATTTTAGGCATCCAATAAGAATTTCATTGATATTGAAGTTATCTTATGTAGTTGAATAATTTATGTATACTTTTGGTGAATGCTTATTTCCTTTATTAGCTATCGTTTCTTCTATTTGGAATCACATAGAATTATTTCTTGGTGCTCTGTTTCATACGTTATTATTTTATGTTGTTAATTAGTTGTTTTTTTCATGGTAATATCTTATGAGTGGTGAGATATCGATAAAATTATTTCTTCAAGTCTTAAAAACTTCCTGTTGTTTCCAATTTTTTTCATAAAGGTTATCCTTAGAATGGATTTCTTTAAATTCTTTCATTTTATTTCTTTATTTTGTAGTAGATAGGCATAAAATAGAAAACAATAAAAAAGAACAAAAAGAGAGAAATCAAATAACTTTTAAATCCAATTGAATGATTATCGAACCATTAAATTGGAGGAGTATTCCATACCGAAAAAGGACTCGGAGTCTAATTGGGCCTTTTCCTTGGGTTTAATTTCTATTGTTGAGCAAAGGGAATCCAACCCCCTCAACACAAATGTTTTTTTTACTAGTTGGGAATTATTATAATAAAAAAATGTTCAAATTCTAGATATTCCAAGATCTATAGGAATTCGTTTTCCTCTATTGTAGAGGTTTAGCAAGTTCCAAAGAGTATGGGAATTATAGGCACTATATCTCTCTAATATACTTGGTGGTTTCCAACAATACTAATCGGTGAATATTTCATGACACTAAGGATTAATTGTACCCTTGGCCATCCCACCCAATTCCCAGGTATGTAAGAGTGATATCCCCAAGTGAATTACTACTCATTAGGCACCAACAAAGGCATACAAGGGTGTCCAACCACGTGACCCTACTTGTCTTCCCTATGTGTATATTTCTCATCTATTGTTTTACCTTTTGAATGATGGATCTCTATGTTTATAAACCTTGAAACACATATCTAACCTATAAAAAACCTCTAAAATTTATGCATGTGTTCGCTTAGGGAAGTACTCGTATACCACTTGTGGTGTAATTCTATATCGAATATATATAATGTAAAAGAAACATATGAAGAAATTAAATTATAGAAAATAAAAGAGATAAAACATAATATAACACCTATAGAAACAAAACACTTCATTCATAACCCAAAAGGTGAGAAACATTCACCTTCCTATTGAATGAAGTAACCTTCAAATGAGTAGTTCTTTGATTCAATTATAACTCTTGACAAAACATTACATAGCTTCCTACCTCTATAAATAATTTCTCACTACTCAAACCCTAACCACTAGTGGTTCCATAATTCATGAGTACCAACTACCTTCTGGTCTTATTCCATAAAAACACTCCTTACATTAATTAGCTACACACTAACTACCTAATAATCCCCTATTCAAAGAGGATGCCCCCCTGCATTAGTTAAATAATTCGTAAATATCCATAACTAGGAAGGATAGGGTGGGAACTTAACATTAACTTTGGAAATATGTTATAACTAACCCAAATATCCCTTCAGACTATATATAAAGGATTGTAACGTTCCCCAGCTTAACTTAGGAACATTAATTGCAAAAAATACACATAAATTCAAATTTGTTCTGCTAACTAAATTCATGTAGTTTATCGGCTATGAATTATACATTGATTTAACCATTGTTTGATACCATATAATTAAATACATATACACATTCTAAATTAACATTTTTTTTGTGTCCTCACTGAGGCAAACCACGCATGTAACAATATTTGTACTATGTGGAGCAAATATTTACAGCATGCAAGTAACAACCTTTGTACTGCGCGTGACAACTATTCCCAGTGCACACGATGATTCAAGCACCAATCCATAATCTGTTACCATTACTACTAAAATTGATTAATAAATACATTTAAAACTTGAATTACGAACAACATGAAAATCAAGCTCAACCATTGCCCATACTAGTTAAAAAACATAAATGCATCTAATAATTTCACCACAACATCATATAATTCATTCTCATGCACATAGTAAAATGCACAACATTTGACCTCATACATTAACTCAGGAAAATAGATAAACACTTATCTTTTTAAATTATTTGTGCAACAAGATGTTTGGGAAGGACATTCCACCCAACCATAGACTTGTTCCAAATCTCAAAAACATGTCACCCCCAAGCTAGGGCTAGGAATCCACAAGAAAAGGGTGTCTCTGACAGTCTACTCACAATTCAATATCCCACAACCCACTGGTATTCTCCTAAAACCATCTCGAAATTCCTCCATCTCTATTCCTCTTGACCTACCCAAAACAAGGAATCTACCCCTTCACTACTCTTAGTCCATTGAGTGTCTCATTCATTTATTAGGGTCTATCTGGCACATGTAACTAGGAATATATCTACTGGGGACTCAAGGGAACTCACTGTCAGGAAAACTACCAACAACAACAACTACTACTACTTGTTGTTATAGTGCAACTCACACAAGAGTTCACTCTTCAGGCCTAACAACCTGGCTTTTCAAGATTCAGTTCCAAAGCACTCCAAAATGCTCCAACATGCTCCATAATTCACCCTTCCTTCTTGCTCTATTTCCAGTTCTCTTTTCTCTACTCTCTACTGTTGTTCATGTAAAATGCCATGTGTAAAAAAAAATTGTAACTTCCCATAAGAATTTCCTCTATGTTCCCAAGATTTTTGATTGCTCACTCTATCCAATGTTGATTGTACTTCAACCCCCCCATGCTCTCCAATAAATATGGGATGTGACTCTCACACCCACCCTCTTACATGAGTTTGATGATTGGGATCTCATACACTCAAACATAAATTAAAATTCATCCCCAATGATAATAAAATTCAAGAAAAATGGGTTGAATTCATACCCATAATTAATTCCCCTTTGGAATTAGACACTCTCTTATATTGTGGAAAACTCATCCCTCATCTCTATCCATATCACCCAATAGTTGGTATCACAATTTGTTTATTTAAAAACAGAAAACACCTTTGCATATTACATCGCTTGGCCATAGCCACATTCATATATGCATTATGCATTAATTAAATTGGAGATTATAGTGGGGATGTTACAATGAGAAACATGGAGATGATATTTTATCATAAATGGATCATTATATAATTTTTCATCTATTTTGGTATTTTGTAGAGTGGAAAATTTAAGCCATGGACTTATGAGGCCCATTTGAGACGTACACCTTATTTCGAAAATTTGGGGTCCCAAAAATTTTAGATCTTGTTTCATATATTAAATTATCATTTTGGGGCTCAAAACTTTGGAAACAAAGATTGCAAAATTTTGACATCATTATGTTCATAAAGAGATTGTCAATGGCCCAAAAATCACCTTAATCGGTGTAACACACCCAACCCCTTAAATACCTTTTTAGGGATAGAGCATCAACATTTTTCTTTCCTCCATCATCTTGAATCCTCTTCTCGAGGTCTCCATCACCTTATGCTCATCAAGATATTTTCAACCACTGTCTTCATCCTCAAATATACGCTCTGGATTGGAAGTTATACCCTTTCGAAGTTCTTCGAGCTTCATTGGTCAAAGGCCATGTGGTGCCTGTTGATGATTAGAATTGTCAACAAATTTTTGCCCGCAAAGTGTTGCTAAAGCCTATTATTATAAAAACTAATAATACTAGTAGGTGGGACCCCCTTGAACTATTGGAGATACGATATGTTCATTTTTTATGTTGTGATGATGTGCAACACGACTTACATGGTTGATGGAATCTTGTTTTTATTGGTTATGATTTGAGCTTATGAAGTGTTGATTCCTTATGTTACTACAACCTATGATATTCATTAATGTCATTGTTGTTTGTTCTTATCGCACCTGCACAACAAATATGTTAGTGAAATTACATGAAGCACAGTTTTGAGAGAGGAAAACTACTATAACAAATGCAAAGAAAAGGGACCTAATTTTGCAATACTACATGAAAACAATTGGAAGGAAATGAGAAACAATTGCAAAGGGGGGGGATTTAAACCTATCCTAAACTATACTACATGCATGAAAGACTTAGCAATTATTGTTAAACCCTAGCTAGCAAGTAAATGGATATGAAATTTTGATTGGGTTATATGGTTAATATGTATATGGTATGAAATGTTGATGGCACATTTGGCAAGGTAATAGTGCTATTGGTTATGCGAATGGTTGAATTATATGGGACTTAAATTATGTTATGGCATAAGTCGCGTTGTTGTCTTTTAATGTGGTGATGGTTTTGATACATGGTTTGATTAATTGTTAATGAAGAATGTGTTGGCATGTACTGATGAATTACTGCATTGTGGGTGGAGGCAACGTGCATTTACTGCACGTCACCTTTACTCCTCCTGTTAGCCGCCACCCTAGTTTGGCTATTGTTCGATCTTTATGTTGTGGTTATGCTCCGAATTTTTAGCAGGGAGGAACCACTCGGCCAACTCTCGTTTTAAGGAATTCGATTACAGGTATATCTTTTTTCTGGCCATTCGTGACCCTTCTTTGGTTATGAAATGATTATTGGATCAAGTGTATTCGTTTTTGTTTTCCTAAGTGTTGCAACTGTGTGAAATTTGGGTTCTTGGAATGAAGAGTGAATGGTTCTTCCTGTAATGATTTTGAGTTTGTAGAGGTTATTGGTCTTCTTGGGTGATAGCTCTTTGTTATCGTTGTTGGTTTAGTTGGAGGGTTTTTTTTTATCTTGGGTGGATAGCTATCTTCACACACTGTCACTAAATCTAGTCTTTGGCTTTCATGAGTTTAATGGTTGAAGGTTTTCTGCATCACCATGGTTTTTTCACTTCGGCATTGGTTGATTTCACCATTAAGGGTCACAAAATGGGTTCTCTTGTTTTTACTCAGCCCTGTCTTCACCTTCGTGTTGTGGTTGTTGATTGAAGAGCATGAAGGTTATACCCTTCATGCATTAACTAACCTTGCTAGGAAGAACTAGATCCCTACCTTTTGGTTATGGCCCCTTGTCATGGATTTGTACCCATCCATGAATGAGTCATGGTTCTTCCTGTATGCATCATGGCCTCAGAGTTTTCCCCATTACAAATAGTGGCTCTACTCTCCCTGTGTTGGCTATGGAACAAACCTTAGCCCTCTAGTATGAATATTGATAGAGAATACTAGCCTAGCCTGTTGGTCTTACAACTTGGTTATGGTTGGTTGGTGGTATAATTGTTGACTAGTTTGAGCATAGGCTTGATTAGTTGGTCGTGTGATATTCGGGTTGGTTATAGTCACTGACTCTATTATAATAGTGGAAAACCCTACATTTCCAATTGAACTTTCAAAGTACATAGTTACACTCCTTATGATAATAATTCAGTATTGTTAATGGAGTAGACCTCTACCCCGATTCAAATTGATGCGTGGGTATGCATAATTGCCACAGCTTGTTAGGTTGATTGATTTTTTTAGATAGTGGTGAATTGTTTGGTTGATACACAGCCACTGGTATTTTCACTAATGATTATTTGGATGATTAGTTGGAATTGGTTACAACTCATGCATGTCACATTGTGTGGATGGTGTTTTGCAAAATGAAATAATA
Organism: Picea glauca; assembly: GCA_000966675.3. Classification (NCBI taxonomy): domain Eukaryota; kingdom Viridiplantae; phylum Streptophyta; class Pinopsida; order Pinales; family Pinaceae; genus Picea; species Picea glauca. The sequence continues at coordinate 145,341 of JZKD02S0166914.1, forward strand.
GTCATGGTAAATTTGATTTTCTTTGGGGCCAAATGATTATTGAACCAGATGACTGTAGAAAACATATCCACTACATCCTTATGTTTGTTCAATTGTATAAGCCTAAGTTCTCACAGCGTGGTCGATTACGGTGTGACTAAATCGAAGCAATATTGTATTAAGTCAATGGCTCAGCCCGATGGGTTGAGTTATTGATGTGACTATGTGTTTGTTGTGTTAAGTGGAAATGTTGCATCATGGGGTTTTGTTAGCTGTGCACTGTGTATAACATAGATGGCTTGAGTTCTCACAGTCAGAGATACTCACAGATTTTTTAGCACGTTTTGTTGCATCCGATCATTTTTTGAGATAGGATTATTGTTGATACCTCATCGTGTTGGATGGATGGCCCAGCTTTTAAGTCACATTGAATTGTTTTTTTTTTAAGTGGCAGAACTACATTGCCTGGGCGAATTACCCTGTTCATAGCTTGTGTCTAAATGGTGGTTGTTGGTTGTATCATCAATTATCAATTTGGGTGTGGAAATTTGGTTTTGATTATTTTGGTTACTACCTATATATGTTTAACGAATATCATTGCATTTAAATGATAGGCCCAATTGCAATGATAGTGACTTCATTGTTAATTTGAAAACATGATTGTTGAGTATTTTTTAGGATAGAAGTAGAAGCATTCTAAGGTTTGTTCTTTGAGTTTATGTTGAGATAGTTCAATTTTCATTCATTCATATATTCATCACAACCTAATTATATTTTATGATAGCGGGGTCTTATTGTAGACAACAATATTCAGGGTTGAATCAAATCATTTAGACGCTTCTTTTTTAGAGGTGTTGATCTATCTTTGATAGTTTGTGTAGACTTGTTTGTTTGTGAATTAGTTTTCATGATTGATAAAGGCTATTGTGCAGAGTCAAGTGGGAAGCAATCTGTGGCAAGTTGATCCAACTTTTAGAGTTCAGTTTTGGTTTTCTGTCAGAGGTCCTTTTGTATGTTCCATCAGGGATGTCTAAGTTTGACTTTGGTCCAAGATATATGTATGAGATTTTGTAAAGAAAATGACTCTTTGGTGAATTGGAATGAAATAAAGGATTTCTTTATGTCTCATCTGTCTTGATTATCATATTGGCGTCTTTACTTATGTTCTTACATTTATTTCAACAACTGTTAAATTCAGAAAATTACATAAAAAAGTGAATTTCCAGCAAGCTTTTTGTTGATAAAAGACTAGCCTAAGCACTCATAATTAATACTTGTGAGTTAGGATGTTATTTTTGTTGGCTATAAACATAGGGTGATATTCCCATCTACTTTCTTTAGCCAAGTAAAGTCTGAAAATGCTTGAGTAAGATCATTTCATATCTTTTCCTCAACATTAATTTTGGCGACCACACTGGGGAGATCCTTCATATCTCTCCCGTTAATTTTTATATTCGATTTTTCATAGATACATCCTTCTTTTCTGAAATTGGTTCTTTGACTGTTTTACTATTAATGATTGTTCCTTTTGCAAGGAAGCCCAATATCGAGCGCAGTCTTCAAGACTAGACCAACATTGATTTGAACCTGTTTAACACCATTCTAGACACTGCCAATACCCGTGCCGAACTTAACCATTCTTGGGAAGCAATTGAACGAGATATTAGTGCTCAAGAAAAATTGGAGGCTAGACGTAGACAACCTAGAAATCAGCAGTAAACCTTTGTTTCTTCAAGCTTTGGCCTTTCTTTCATGTCCTTAGACTCTCATGCTTCTAGAAGAAGAAGAGGCTTTTCACCTGAAATCAATCCTATTGCTGAAATAGGAAGAAGAAACGTTGTGTTATCTGCCCAACAAAGTGCTCTAAGGAGAACTTTATCTGATTCATCCAACTTGTCTTTCTTTCCCTCTTCTATCATCCACAAGATGACATCTAGTGGTGGATCTGGTGGCACTGGAAGTGCTCCATATTCCCAATCTTCATTGTCATCGGTGATTGGTAGCTTGTACAACCACCATATCCCTATCCAATATACTAAAAACCCCACCAAAGTCATTAAAAATTATGGGCTTTTTCAGTTCGAAGAAGATGCCACAACCACACCGTGACATGTGTCCTATCCTCCTAACCTAGCACATGCTACACACCCACTTCTAAAGTTTAAAGAGCATTTGCCTAAGTTTTCAGGAAATAACACTGTCAGTACAAATGAACACCTAGTGGAATTTTCAAATGCTTGTCACAACATAGGGGCCAACAATAATGACACCTGCGTGCGCTTGTTCATCAATTCCTTGGAAGGAAAGGCTGCAGCCGACTTCTTTGACCTTCCTCCTAATATCCTGTATACTTGGGAGGAGTTAATCTATTGGTTCCGATCAACTTATGGGAAATCCAAAAGCCATGCCGAGAATTTAAGGGAATACGATAATGTCACTTATAAATATGGTGAAACCACCAATTCTTTCAACTTGTGTTTCACCAAGTTGTACAATCAAATCCCCGAACTTATTCACCCTCAGAACCAAGCTTCTTTCATGCATTACTACAATGCATTGCCTTCTCCCTACCGTCATAGGCTTAAGGAAAAGGCCATTGATAATCTCGATTCTACTCTGGATACTTTCTCAGAGTATAAAGAACAACTTGAAAGAACTGGTCTTCCCCAGTGAGAATCATTTAGACAAATAGACATGTCTGCTCTCTTGCAACTAGTACAAGATATGAACAATCGCATGATAGAATTCGAGTGAATGGGTATTGTCTCCCCTCTCACCCGTGGAGCTTCATCCTCTTGTACACCCCCCTTTAGAAATTCAGTTGAAAACAATTTTGATCCTAAGGCTATCCTGCCTCGGAGTTGGTGCAACTTTTGCAAGGAGCACCACGAAGAAACCACATGCGAGGTAAAGAAGAGTGCCAGAGATAAGATGTTTGGTAAGAGACCAGAAGGTACTATCGTTTTCCTAGACTTTGCGAAGCCAGAGGATGTCATGGTTATTAACACTAGGAACAAAGCCTATGCTCCCAATGGTAAATTTGATCCTCCTCAAAGTTCTTCTAGCCCGAGCTCACCTTGAACCGCTGCTACGCCCCAGGTTCCTAAAATTCTTGAGAATTAAAGAATCACTCCCCCTCCTCCCTCTTCTAAATACAATATATTGAATCAATTGGCCAACATCAAAGAAGATGCAACCCTCCTAGACATAGTTTTCATCCCTGAACAATAGATGCATCTAAAAAAATTCATGGAGGGAAACGCTTTCGGTGTAGCCAATCTTTCCGAAGAGGTAGATGAACATGATTCTTTTGTAAATAAAGTAGGTGTACATAACTTTAGATACCCTATAAAAAAAAACCCTTTTTATATTTCTGTAAATATCATGGATACGATTGTCCATTGTTTCCTCATTGATGGTGGTTCAGGCCCAAGTTTGATGTCACATATTATTATGGAAGAGCTAGGCTTGTCTTGTACAAACAAAAATTCCAGAAGCATTCTCTAGTATAATAGTCTACAACAAACAACCATGGGAGAGATTAGGGATGTAACCCTGGTTTTATGCGCTCATCCTGAGATAAGGACAACCCTTAGCATTCAAGTAATTGATATGCATGTAAGCAACTACTCAATTATCTTGGGGAGAGATTGGAAAGTCTTAACAGGTGGATACCCCTTACTCGATGGGACACATTTGTCCGTTCCTCTAAATGGAAAAAATATTATAGTCCTTAAAAAGGGAAGAATTTCACCCTACATAGAGAATGTTTTGCAATCTAGCATAAACTATATCGAAGAAGACCTAGAAGTGTGTTCCATATTTATTGAAGAAGATAATATTCCTTTGGAAAAAATTGATTTAGATGATGATATATGGCATATGCACTTTGATTGTTCATTCTCTAGTGAATGTAATGGGGCTAGTATTATCTTGGTTTCCCCTGCAGAAAGATTCATAATCTGTCATACAGGTTGGAGTTTGATTGTACTAACAATGTCACTGATTTCGAAGATTTATTGTTAGGCATTGAGAACGCCCTTAATCTTGGTTGTAGTCACCTTTCAATTTTTTAAAATTCTGAGCTTGTTGTGAACCTGATACGTAAAATATGCTCTTCTAGTGACAAGTTGATGGAACAATACTCCCAAACTATCTGGGCACTTATCTTGAACATTCTATCTTTCAACATCACTCATGTTAAGAAGGAATTGAATTCAATGGCTGATCGGTTAGTTGTCTTTGCAGCCTCTCCTAATCAACAAATGTTTCCTCACATGCTCGATTGTCATTTTCAATCTCTATGTTGTCCATGTTTTTCTAAAAATGAAGGATCTTGGGAGGCCATCCCTAACGATGGAAGCATTTATGTTGTCATTCAAAATGAACCTCTTAAGACCAAGGAGATTATATCTATAGAAAATAATAAGATTCATGAGGGCTTGACTCCTCTTGAGAGTTCATTTTCTTTGAGTGTTGTAGGAAATAAAGAAAAACAAAAAGAAGAGGAGTTACGGAAGAAGGTGATTGAAACCATCCTCCTGAAAATTAGGACATTTGAACCTTCAAAGAATGTTAAGATAAATGTCCAATGTTCTGATAAAGAAGAGATGAGGTTCACCGGGCTACTCAGTGAACCCCAAAAGGTTTTTTCTTGGTTTTATGAGGATATTTGTGGTTTTGATCTTGGTCTTGTTCATCATATTATCAAACTAGATAGGAAAAAAACAAGAAATTGTTAACTCTCCACCGGAAGCACCCTTTCGAAGGGAATTGAGATATTTATTAAGGGTTGGAATATTTTTTTCAGCCCACCCTGAATGGGTTTCAATTTGAGAATCGGCCTTGAGGACCACTGATAATATCAAAACTTCTATTAGTCTTCTAACTTTCAGGCAAGTGATTATGAGAAATCCCTTTCCCCCTCTCAATATGGATGTATTTTTGCAACAAGTTGTAGAGTCACAGTTGGGGACCTTACTTGACAGTTTGTTGGGTTACAAAAGAACCAAAGTAAAAGGGGAAAGTGTTCATAAAACCACTTTCATTGCTAATTCTGATACCATGCCTTACAAATGCCATATTTTTAGCTTACTTGATACAGGTACTGCTTTTAAAAAACCTATGCACATGACTCTCAAATAATTGGTTAGTCTCCTTCTCTATCTTGATGATCTAATTGTGTGTGTCAAGGGACTAATGATTACATCATATTTCCAAGTGATCGGTCCTTTCCAAATTTCTTTTGTCTTGGATACTAACTCTTATATCTTAAAATGTTTACAAGAGCAATTGTTTTCCTACAATGCTAACAACCCTCGCTTGAAATATTGCAAGGAACTAACATGAAAAGTTCCAATGTTGTCTAGATTTTGTTGTATACTAGTAGCCTAGCTATGCTTTCAATTTTTGTTCTTCTTTTCTATGCTTATAGTACCTTGATTTATGCTATCTAAGTTAAGTCCTCTTTCCTTGTTGTTTTCAATTGAGTCTTTTATTGTTGTTGTTTTAATTTCTGCATTATTACTGTAATGATCCCAAGCCATTATACAAGGATCATCACTGTTTTGGTGTCTTTTTAAAACTTTTTCTGAGTGAGGTATTTCGTAAAACACTTTGTTGATCTACCTTTTTGATGTGTTTATATGTGTGTATGTAGCAAATAATAGAAAGAGATAACCATGGAACATACCTCAACCATATGCAATAAGATAGACAAGCCAAAACATCTCAATTCTTC
>JZKD02S0166914.1:155974-167356 GCA_000966675.3 Picea glauca
GAGGTTCCTCCAAGTAATGTGCCCAAAATGCCCTCTTCAGTGATTTTAATTAACTTATAGCTCAAAATAGTCAAAATCATGGAAATCGTCGGAATGGAACGAAACCAAATCCACCCTGTGCGGAATGGCTCATAATGATGGAATATGATGATAAATTCCAACTGGACCCCACAATGCCTCTCAAATACCCCTATACTCGCTATAACATCCATCTGGCTACTTTGGTCATCATAAGTCTCTACCCTGTGATGATGTCCCAAAGTGGGGACATTACAATTACTTATGTTGCAATTTTTTTCTTTATCATCTTTTAGTGTTTCGTCAAGATAGAATGTTGGATCATTTCTACCACATTGAAACTCATGTAAAGAATTGTTAGTTGATAACAATCCATCTTACACAGATTTTATGATGTCTCCTCTGAAGGGCCCTTGAAATTGTTACATATTTCCACTGCTATCTTACAAGGAATTGGTTATTTCCTGCTTCTTCTTGCCATTTCTTCACCCATTGAGATCTTGAGAGAAATTCTATAAGTTTTCCTCCTTAAAATTTCAGAGAATATTCCAATTGATTGATTATGCATGCAGTGATAAAAACCCCTCATACTTAATACTTTTCATCAATTATTAACAAATTCCCGGACATCTTTCCATTAAATCTGCTCACTTCCCCTTGTTGCATATTTATTTTGGTTACGTCTTCTAAAATTACTGTTCTTGGTCTATTAAACCATCAGTTCTGAGTTCTAAATCTGTTGGAAACAAATTTTCCTCTGGATTCGCCAGTTTTTTGACGATTAAAATTGTCAATGAAGTTTTACCCGCAAAGTGTTGCTAAAGCCTATTATTATAAAAACTAATAATACTAGTATGTGGGACCCCCCTGAACTATTGGAGATCGGATCTGTTCATTTTTTATGTTGTGATTATGTGTGACACAAATTACATGGTTGATGGAATTTTGTTGTTATTGGTTATGATTTGAGCTCATGAAGTGTTGATTCCTTATGTTACTACAACCTATGATATTCATTAATGTCATTGATGTTTGTTCTTATCGCACAAGCACAACAAATATGTTAGTGAAATTACATGAAGGGCAGTTTTGAGAGAGGAAAAACACTATAACAAATGCAAAGAAAAGGGACCTAATTCTGCAATACTACATGCAAAAAATTTGAAGGAAATGATAAACAATTGCAAAGGGGAAGAATTTAAAGCTATCCTAAACTATACTACATGCATGGAAGACTTAACAATTATTATTAAACCCTAGCTAGCAAGAAAATGGATATGAAGTTTTGATTGGTTTATATGGTTAGTACACATATGGTATGAAATGTTGATGGCACATTTGGAAAGGTAATAGTGCTATTGGTTATGTGAATGGTTGAATTATATGGGACTTGAATTATGTTATGGCATAAGTCGCGTTGTTGGCTTTTAATGTGGTGATGGTTTCGATACATGGTTTGATTAATGGTTAATGAAGAATGTGTTGGCATGTACTGATGAATTAATGCATTGTGGGTGGAGGCGACGTGAGTTTACTTCACGTCACCTTTACTCCTACTATTAGTCAACATCATAGTCGGGATATTGTTTGATCTTGTTGTTGTGGTTATGCTACGAATTTTTAGCAGAGAGGAACCGCTCGACCAGCTCTCGGTTTAAGGAATTCGATTATAGGTGTGTATTTTTTTGGGCCATTCATGACTCTTCTTTAGTTATGAAATAATTACTAGCTCAGGTGTGTTGGTTTGTGTTTTCCTAAGTGTTACAACTGTGTTAAATTTGGGATCTTGGAATGAAGAGTGGATGGTTCTTCCTATAATGATTTTGAGTTCGTAGAGGTTATTGGTGTTCCTGGGTGATAGCTCTTTGTTATCGATGCCGGTTTAGTTGGAGGGTTTTTGTTTAGTCTTGGGTGGATAGCTATCTTCACATATTGTCACTAAATCTAGTCTTTTCCTTTCATGAGTTTAATGGTTGAAGGTTTTCTGCGTCACTATGTTTTGTTCACTTCGGCATTGGTTGATTTCACCACTAAGGGTCACAAAATGGGTTCTCCTATTTTTACTCGGCCCTGTCTTCACCTCTGTGTTGTGGTTGTTGATCGAAGAGCAGGAGGGTTATACCCTGCGTGCGTTAACTAACCTTGTCATGCCGAACTAGAGCCCTACCTTTCGGTTATGGCCCCCTGTCATGGATTTGTACCCATCCACGAATGATTCATGGTTCTTCCTGTATGCACTATGGCCTCGAAGTTTTCACCATTACAAAGAGTCGCTCTGCTCTCCTTGTGTTGGCTACAGAACAAACCTTAGCCCTCCAGTCTGAAGATTTATAGAGAAGACCATCCTAGACTATTGGTCTTAGGACTTAGTTATGGTTGGTTGGTGGTATAATTGTCAACTACTTTGAGCACAGGCTTGATCAGTTGGTCGTGTGATAGTCGGGTTGGTTATAGTCACTGACTCTGTTATAACAGTGGAAAACCCTACATTGCCAATTTCACTTTCAAAGAACATAGTTATGATCCTTATGATAATAACTCAGTATTGTTGATGGAGAAGGCCTCTGCCCCAATTCGAATTGATATGTGGGTATGCGTAATTGCCACAACTTGTTAGGTTGATTGATTTTTTTAGATTGTGGTGAATTGTTTGGTTGATACACAATCACTGATATTTGCACTAATGAGTATTTGGATGATTAGCTGGCATTGGTTACAACTCATGCATGTCGCATTGTGTGGATGGTGTTTTACAAAATGAAATAATAGTCATGGTAACTTTGGCTTTCTTTGGGGCCGAATGATTATTGAACCAGATGACTGTAGAAAACATATCCACTGCATCCTTATGTTTTTCCAATTGTATAAGCCTGAGTTTGCACAGCATGGTCGATTATGGTGTGACTAAATCGAAGAAATATTGTATTAAGTCGATGGCTCAACTCGATGGGTTGAGTTATTGTCGTGACTATGTGTTTGTTGTGTTAAGTGGAAATGTTGCATCATGGGGTTTTGTTAGTTGCACACTATGTATAACATAGATGGCTTGATTTCTCACAGTTAGAGTTTGAGCACATTTTGTTGAATCCGATCATTTGTTGAGACAGGCTTGTTTTTTATACCTTGTCGTATTGGATGGATGGCCCAACTTTTAAGTCACATTGAATTTTTTTTTTACAGTGGTAGAACTACATTGCCTGGGCGAATTACCCTGTGCATAGCTTGTGTCTAAATGGTGGTTGTTGGTTGTATGATTAATTATCAATTCGGGCATGACAATTTGGTTTTGATTATTTTGGTTACTGCCTATATATGTTTAATGAATATCATTGCATTTAAATGATAGGCTCGATTGCAGTGATAGTGACTTCAATGTTAATTTGAAAACATGATTGTTGAGTATTATTGAGGATAGAAGCAGAAGCATGCTAAGGTTTTCTCTTTGATTTTGTGTTTAGATAGTTCATTTTTCATTCATTCATATATTCATCATAGCCTAATTCTCTTTTATGATAGCAGGATCTTATTGTAGACAACAATATTCAGGGTTGAATCAGATCATTTAGACACTTGTTTTTTAGAGGTGTTGATCTATGTTTGATAGTCTATGTAGACTTGTCTGTTTGTGAATTATTTTTCATGAATGATAAAGGCTATTGTGCAGAGTTGAGTGGGAAGCAATCTTTGGCAAGTTGATCCATCTTTTAGAGTTCAGTTTTGGTTTTCTGTCAGAGGTCCTTTGTATGTTCCATCGAGGATGTCTAAGTTTGACTTTGGTCCAAGATTTCTGTATGAGATTTTGTAAATAAAATGAATCTTTGGTGAATTGGAATGAAATAAAGGATTTATTTGTGTCTCATATGTCTTGATTATCATCTTGGTGTCTGTACTTATTTTCTTACATTTATTTCAGCAACTGTTATATTCAGAAAATTACATAAAAAGTGAATTTCCAGCAAGCTTTTTGTTGATAAAAGACTAGCCTAAGCACTCGTAATTAATACTTGTGAGTTAGGATGTTATTTTTGTTGGTTATAAACATAGGGTGATATTCCCTTGTACTTTTTTTTAGCCAAGTAAAGTCTGAAAATGCTTGAGTAAGATCATTTCCTATATTTTCCTCAACAATGTCCACATGGGTCCATCTCATTCATACTATCAAAAGGTTTCCCAAAGTCCTGGAGTTCCCTAGTGCTCCTATATCCATGGTGTAAATCCATCCATCGTTAAATCCACCGATGGGACTTCATCCTCATTAGACATACAGGGTTACTGAAATTCGACATTCGGTGCTTCGGTGTTGAATCACACTTTTTCTTTGTACGTGCATATCCTTTAGAGTCCCAAAATCTTGAAGGATCCTAAGATATTCCCACGTGGCTCTGGCCTTTGGCCCTTTTAGCTCATCTAAAATACTACACCCCAAATCCCCCTAGTTCTGAATTCTCAAACTCCCTAAGGGTCCACCCTCACACGTGATGGCATATTAAATGTAGAGGAAATGATAGGTGGGCCTGAGTACTCCACCTGCTAATAGGTCAAGAGAATATGTGTCATTTGGATGACACATAGCAAGGAAGAGATGACACATGGCCCCATCAATGGGAGACACGTGTCACATTCTAATGGGCACATAGGGTCTACGAAAATCATGAATCAAGGTGACATGTGGCACTTAGAATGTGGGTCCACATCACCCTGGGTCATGAAAGTGTGCCACATCACTCCATACTGACAGCCTTCCAACACCCCTTAGATCTCAGAGTCATGGTGTGTCCACGTAGATCTAAAGATCTATGGCCTCTGTTACTTCGTAACTTTGGTGATAGTAAAACTTGCCATGTAACTTCCTCTTCCCTCCTAGAGTTATCAACGTCAGCTTGACCACAGTCTAGATATAATTTTCATGGGAGATCCTTATTGGCCTCATATCAACAACTCGCGTTACTTCACGTGTTTGGCATTCGAGGGTTATATCTTCTTAATACTCCTTTTCTCCCAGAGTAGGACTTCACCAAAGTGCTACACATGAATCCTTCCACTCATGGATCGGATGGTTGGGAAGGGTTCTCAATGGAGTAGGAATTTGTCAATGGGTCCCTTGGTCTAATACTACTCCTAGAGGGACACCTGTAAACCTAAAACCCATTGGCATGATATGTGGCACATGCCTCAAGTCATCGACATATCTTTTCTCTGCCATAAAGCTGCCACACATGGCATCACCATCGCTCGACACATGGACCACCACGTTCTCTTGACTTTATACATGTGTCCCCACGATCAAACGAATGAGAGGGATCCTAAAGGATCTGAAGATCGACAACCCACAATTCTTCACAACTCTATCATTTAGGGGTTTTGGTGTTATAACACCTCTTTTCTCCCAAAGTGATCAACACTAAAATGACCACGGCATCGATCCATTGCTCAGGGGAGACCTGAATACCCTCATATCTATGACTCCCATCACTACGCAATTGAGAAGATGATTTGGGTTTAGCAAGGGGACAAATCCCACAATTACGGGTAAATGACCACCAACTACCGATCATCTATCAAGCTATAGGTCCTACAGGTCACCTTCAACGTATTTGGATGTGCATTTTTCATTCACCCTAGAGTCTCGAACAACTTAGCTCCTTTTTTAGTGTAGTGAAGGGTTCCATGGGCTTGGTCCTATGGAACTTTATGAATCTCCAGAGGCTACACCCTTTAACTCCTAGCCAATATTTGGATTAAAGTTGTGGGCATGAGCCCATGGTCACTTGGATAGCTGGTTTGAAGGGAGCACCCTCCAATTCATAGAACTTAAGTTCTAAAATAGGGAGAGGTGTTACACATTATTTTCATCACCCCTATGACTGTTAATGATGTAAACCTATCCTTTGTCTTTAGAAGGATCAATTTCCTTAATCCCTGAAGAAGAATGAAGATACTTTTTCCAGAGAAATTAAATTATACTTTTCCTTTGTCAAAAACCTTAGTAAAAGGGATCATCGCACCTTGCTTAATGTTAAGGGTGAGGGGATATAGGATAATTGTAGGTTGCACCACAGTGGCCTGCAATTTCGTCGCAATTTTCTCAATATTAAGGCCGTGACAATTTTTCTTATGAAGGAAAAAGAGGAATTTCTTGAAAGTTCTAGAATAGAAGCTTCGATGGTGAGTTGGCCTCCGATCAGTTTGGATCTGAGTCGCATCCCTAATATCACATGGGATCATCCTAAACTCCTCACCCTATCCTTTTAAGATTATAAAAGTAGAAGAGTTCTCATGGGAAAAGTTAACTTGGGAATGTTGGATAGCTTGGGAATGTTGGAATGTTCTTGAGTTTTGTAGCTTGGATTTTTTGGAGCTTGTATGTTGGCTTTGAGCTTTGCTTTGTCAAGATAGATTGTTGATATCTTAATCCATGGAGTAGAAGTGTGTCAGAATGAAGGGACTGTTGGAAGGGACCTTACAACATCAAGTCCTTGGTTGTATTCTCATTTTCATATTTTTAATATAGTGATAAATTTATTTCCCATAAAATTGTTCTTATTTTATTTTATGACTCCTTGATCACATACATAGGTTTTGTTGAGTATACATTGTTGCTTTACAAGTTGAGCATCCCATAAGCCTTAGAATGGAGTGAGGATGACACTAGCGAGGACAAAAGAAATTTAAAAGGTATGCCATTTATCTCTTGTAAGTTAGTATGCTTAATGATTGAAACTTAGGGAAAGTTTTATAGTATGTCTTGTTTTGTTCTAGTTTTGGGGTGAAACTAGGGAGATCAGTTTGTGTCTACACTTACCAATTTTTCTGATAACAAAATTGGTGACCATACTAGGGAATAGATTGCTTTCCTAGTAGTCTTTCTTTATTTATTTGATTGCCTGGGTTTTGTTTTCTGAGTCACTGGGAGATCCAGATGAACTCTTTGACTGTTTAATTTCACTGGAAAAACTTCATTCTTTTTATTTTTTCCATTTTTCCTTTGATCATCGCACCTTTCTTTGAGAGACAATGTGACGATCTAGGATCAACACACTCTACCTATTAGACATAGTGTGATGTCGTCGCACTGTACTGTTATCTGACCTGCGACGATCTAGGATCATCGCACTATGTTAGTTGGTAGCCCATGACGATTTTGTGAAATTTTTTAATTTTCGAATGTTTTCCCTACCCAAACCTGTGATAATTGTTTGGGGTGATTTGTTGGATCTGGTTACAGTCTTCTTGACAGCTTTGGATCCAGTTTTATCCATATTTTCTTTGTTTTAGCTTGTTTTCTTTTGAAATGTCTGATCTCTTGCTTTGAGTGTCTTTCAGTTACAAAGCATTGTTTTTCTTTAGAATTGTTTAGTGAAAGAACACTTATTTTTTTGAATAGTTCATGTTAAGAGAAAAATTGTAGTATGGGTTTATTTTGTCTTGAAGAAGCTCGTTATTTCTTTTAGTGTATCTTTGAAACAAAAAATTTTAATTTCTTGCTTTGCATTAGTTTCGGGGCATCTTTGCATTTGAAATAGAAAAATTGCATGGTTTTTGGCATTTTTGGTCTTGACATTTTTGGCCTTGGCATTTTTTTGTTTGGGGGGCCAAGAATCGTGTATTGGTGTACAGTCATTTTGGCTCATTTCTTGATATTTATGACTTTAATAACATTTTGGGACATTGTGCATCTGGGAATGATAAACGTTTTCTCCTTCTCATAATATAGCTTTCATCGAAGTGAAATATTTGCATTCTAATTTCTTTGCATTGTTTAGAGTCGGTCAAAACATCATTTAGTCCATGCCATTTTCCTCTTGAGTAACAAAAAACTTAAAATAAAGTGCTTATAAAAATTGATTAGACATTTTTATATTTTCTGGTAGCAAAGCTACATTAGATTAGTTGTAGGGATTTGGAATAGGTTGAAAGGATAACTTTCCAAAGATATCAAACAAACATAGTATCTTATGATAGGGAGAGTTCAAATCCACTTACTACATTTTGTCCTGGGAAGCCCTTCTAACACAAGGGTCAATCATGAGGTCACATTAGGACTGGAAGAGTTATTCACCCTGCTTTGTCGGTCTTAGTGTAGAGATTGTGTGTATTATTGGGGGTCACTTGAGAAGAAAATCTTGTGGGGACCTTCTCAAGTTGATTTTGGGATAGATACCCTACCTTTGCATGTGAATTGGGTTTTCGATTGTTTCCCCAGGCATCATTGTCATAATTGGTAACCTTAGTAGCCTATCTCTTTAGAGTCTTTACATGAGGTGACTGTGGAGGGGAAAGTCTTCACGGTAAATGGAATCGACATTGGCCAAACTCACTCAGGCTCCTTGGAGGGTATACCCACATTTAATTTGTGGGAGCTTGCACCAAGGTGTAAGTCCGTTAAGCAGGTCGTCAACATAACTTTTCCACCCACTCTATCTCATCCCCTTCTTACTGTTGGAATGTTTTCAGACAGAAGGCAGAGTATTTGTTTTTCATTGATGGAAATCTCAGCCAAATGATGATGAAGAAGAGAAAGTGGCAAGACCAGCAACGCAACGATGATTGCATGGAAAAAATCCAGAAATGCGAAAGGTCAAAGCATGTCAAATAACTCCCTTTCAGAGTTTCGCAGATTGGAAAATCGAAGTTTCGGATACCGGGTGTTGAAAGTGTAGAAACACTTCACCACAGGAGTCCCGAAGTTGCGAAATGTGAAACGTCGAAATCCTGAATCAGGCACAATGAAGACTTGTGAATTCATGATATATTCCTAACCATCGGATCAAGGATTGATCTGGACTGTTGATAAGACACAACGAAGGCCCATGAAGTTTCGATAATATCTAGACCATTGGGTCCATAGGACACGTGGTGAAAGATCGTCATTTCGCTGACTGGAAAGTCAAAGGAACGGGGTTCCCTAACCTCTCGAATTCACGACACGCGAAATGTCGAAGTGTCAAAATGTGAAAAAAACCTTTTGGTGTAGGTTTTGGTTACCAGGAGATTGAGAAGTCAAGACTCAAGACTCTCCAACATAGGAGTCTTGAAGTCGCGAAATGCGAAACCCCAAAATCCCAAAACAGGCACATCTACCAGAATTTCGGATACCAGGACTTGGAGGAGTCAAGAGTCAAGACTCTTCATCACACGAGTCCCGAAGTCATGAAACCCGAAGTCGCGAAATGAGAAATCACGAAATGTCAAAGACTCCATACCGGAGGTTTGGATACCAGGATTTGGAGATGTCAAGGACTCTCACGAAAGGAAGCCCGAAATTACGAAGTGCGAAAAATCAAAAAGTTGATCTGACTCCATTTCGGAGTTTCGCAGACCAGGAGGTGGAGTTGTCAAGAAATCTCATATCAAGAGTGTCGAAATCGCGAAATGCTGAAATGAGAAATTGTGGAAGGTGCTAACAACTAAACTCCATTTCAGAGATCGCAACTTGGAGAGTCGAGATGCTCACATCAGAAATTCGCGACATGAGAAATCACGAAATGCTGAAATGAAAAATTGTGGAAGGTGCTAACAACTAAAATCCATTTCGGAGATCACGACTTGGAGAGTCGAGATGCTCGCATCAGAAATTTGCAACATGCGAAATCACGAAATGCTGAAATGAGAAATGCCAAAATGATCGAAGCTAGTCTAGCTAAGCTCTTCTTTTGGAGTTTCGGGGATCGCGACATGGAGTGTCAAGTTATCGCATCATGAGGACTGTTGAAATGCCGAAATGTCGAATTGCTAAATGGAGAAATAAGCACAAGATCCATCTTTTTAATCCAACGGTGCAGGTGAACTTGAATATGATCGGAGGGCTATTGTTCCATCTCACAATTAATTGAACAGTTATGAATCAGTTAGAAAAACTGATTCATGATTCTTTATCGGTTGGTGTTTCAGTTGCTGAGACATTTTCTTTGCCTAAGAAGATATGAAGTGTAACTGTCGTCATGGTGGTACATAAAAGAAAAACATAGAGACTGTGCATGGTTGGTTGTTTTGACTGAAAAATGAGTTGAACTGTAGAAACGTAAAACTACAGTATGCACAGTGTGAAGAAAGCTCAGAGATAAGGAAAAGAAGAGAAAAGGTGAAGAGAGAAAAATGTGCACATATCAAAAAGCATGAGAAGGACAGAGATAGAACAGATAGAAAGAGACAAACAAAGTAGAAGAATAGTGTAGCAGAGAAGAATTGCAGAACAGTGAAGAAGTGGTAAGAATTGATTTATCTGTGTTGTTGGTTATTCAATCATTTATTTGTAATAAGGGTGGTAGGTAGGTGCTAGGGAGGATTGTTTTCCTCAGAAGTTCAAGTGGGTTCTTGAACACAGTGAGTTGTAGCTTCCATCTGGTTGCAGCCAGAAAAACCAGGGTGGCAGGGTAGTGCAAGGGAGAACAATTGTTCTCTGTTATACAAGTTGGTGCCTGTGTAACTGGAAGTTGGTGCTTCCATCCAGTTGGTGCTGTAACACTTGGGGATTTGGTGCTTCCTTCCAGTGGGTACTATAGAAACCAGAGAGTTGGTGCTCTCAAACAAGTTGGAGCTTGTAAAACAGAGGTAGTAGCCTCACATTGAGTTAGTGCTCAATTAAAGATGATGTACAGAACTTAAAAGTCTACCTATCATTTCGAAGAAGAAGAGGTTTTCTCCCTTTATGGGTTTCCTCATGAAAATATGTCTCTGTGTATATATTATGTGTGAGTGATGCTTATTATTTATGTTGTCCATATGTAGTATAATATTGATGGTCACTTGGAGAAATATTAAAAATAGTTTTATTGTTAAAATTGTTTAAGCACAGTAACAACTGATTCACCCCCACCCCTCTCAGTTGTCTTTGTAATTTCAACAATTGGTATCAGAGTAGGTTCCTTTTATTTAAAGGTAGATATGTAAGCTTAAACATGACAAGTCATGAAGGGACTTCAACCAATAAGCCTCCTCTATTTGATGGAACAATTTTTTCCTTTTGGAAGGTTAGAATGAGAACATACCTAATGGCCTTAGGTGTTGATGTTTGGGATGTAGTAGAGACTGGATACATAAAGCCTGTTGTGCTAGCCTCCAAGGATGATAAGTTAGAATTTATCCTTAATGCTAAGGTAATGAATGCTATCTTGAATGGACTTGCAGAAGCTGAGTTTGTAAAGGTGATGCATCTTAAAACTACCAAAGAAATGTGGGAAAAACTTATTAGCAGCTATGAAGGAAATGAGAAAGTAAAAGATGTTAAACTTCAAACATTTAGGTTGAAGTTTGAACAACTAAAGATGAATAAAGATGAAACAGTTAGCAAGTATTTTTTAAGAGTTGAAGAACTTGTGAATTCCATGAAGGGTCTTGGTGAGAAGTTTGAAGAATCACTCTTAG
>JZKD02S0166914.1:167406-194297 GCA_000966675.3 Picea glauca
AATTCCTCAGAAGACACCGATAGTGACTCTTCCTGTGAAGATAAGGTAAATGACTTCATGCTTATGGCCAAAGAGGATTATGATAATAAAATCATAGGCAGTGATGATAATGATGAAGAATATGTGGTTTATATGGAAGGAGAATTGATTAGTGCACTGGAAGAAATTGATAGACTCGGAATTAAGAACAGAAAGCAGAAACATTTGCTGATACAATTTGAGAAAGACAGTAAACATCCTGATGAAGAATTTTCCCTGCTGAAAGTGGAATTAGAAGAGACAAAGAAAATAGAAGACATACTGAAACAATAGTTGTCAGAGAAGAAAGCCAGGTGTGAAGCCTTAGAAGAAGAGATAGTAAAAAACAGAAAAGAAATGGAGAAATTTAAGGGATTGTATCACCAAAATCTGCCAAGTATTAAAGCCTCAGAAGGATTAACCTCCATTCTAAATTAGAAAAGAAACCCAAAGATGAAAGTTGGATTGGGGTATGAATAAGGATCAAGTAGTGATCATCCAAGTAATATAAAACCTATCAAGTTTGTCAAATCCTTAAACATTGACAACAGTCACTCTACAAAAACAAAGAAAGAAAATCAGCCACCAAAAAGGAATGAAAGAAAAAACACCAGAACCGAATCTGTAGATCAAAGAGATTATCGGCATGAAAGAAATCGACCTCCTCAAAGAAGAAAGATTTTTTCAAGGTACAAAGGTTTTTTCTATGGTTATTGTTTTTTTTGCTCTAATTTTGGTCACAAAGCTATAAACTATTCTTTAAGATTTAGACATGAGCAATCAAGTTTTTCAAGGAATAATTATCTGCCACTACAAAGATTGAGACAGCCAAGCAACAAACAATCACATACTATAAATGATGTGATGACTGGGAGAAGGACAAAGGTGAAACACAACAACAGTTATGAGCATAAAAATTGTTATGATCTGTTATTCTATGAACCATAATGTTACAACTTCCATAATTATGGACATAAAGCTGCAGACTATCACTTAAAGAATTACAAGTCAGATTTGATCTCCGTTGCTGAAAATGTCAAGGTTTGGAAGAAGAAAGAAGATGGCAAGTGTGGACTAGTGTTATCATCCCAAAGACAAAAGAATCCCTGGTATATTGACAGTGGATTTTCTTAACATATGACTGGAGACAAAAATAAGTTTCTAATTCTAAGTGATAGCAAATCAGGGAATGCAACTTTTGGAAGTGATGCACCAGGAAAAATAAAAGGTAAAGGAATGGTAAGTTTGAGTAATGGAAAAGGGAAAGCTCAAGATGTTTTGTTTGTAGAAGGTCTGAAACATAATATCCTTAGTGTCAGTCAAGTCTTTGACCGAGGATGTGAAGTCATTTTTACCTCTAAAGACTGTAGAATAAAATATGTGAATTCAGGACAGCTAGTTGCAAAAGGGATAAGAACAGAAAACAATGTCTATGTGTTAAAAGAAGAAAAAGAAGAATTCCACTTAAGCAAATATGATGAAAGTTGGTTGTGGAATAGGAGACTTGGACACCTATATTTTGATCATATAATCAAGATCAGAAACAATGGGGCAATAAAAGATCTTCCGAAGATATCAAAACCATACAACTCTGTTTGTAAACCTTGCCAGATTGGAAAACTTACTCAGACTTAGTTCAAATCTAAAAACTTTCCTTCAATAGAAAAACCTCTCCAGTTAGTACATATGGATTTATGTGGACCATCAAGGAAAGAAGGTACAGGAAAAGAAAACCATTTTATGTTGATAATTGATGATTATTCTAGACTAACATGGGTTTCCTTTTTGAAGGAAAAATCTGAAGCATTTGAAAAATTCAAAGTTCTTAAGGCTCTGTATGAGAATCAAATAGGAAAAATATTAAAGGCAGTAAGGTTTGATAGAGGAGGAGAGTTTAGTTCATGGAACTTCAAAGAGTTTTGTGATAAACATGGGATCAAAAGAGAGCACACAATTCCAAGGACTCCACAGAAAAATGGAGTTGTTGAGAGGCAGAATAGATCAGTACAACAAATGGCAAGATCAATGATGAATGAAAGGAACATACCTCAAACATATTGGGTAGAAGCAATTCATACAGTTTTTCATATCCTTAAAAAAGATCATCTCAGGACACACAGTGACAAGACTCCTTATGAACTATGGTTTGGAAGACCTGCTTCAATCAAGCATTTTAAAGTCTTTGGGAGTAAATGTTATATCAAGAACAATGATGAAAATATTTGCAAATATGATGACATGGCTGATGAAGGTATCTTCTTGGGTTATGCTACAAACAGTAAAGGGTACAGATGTTACAATAAGAGGCTGCATAAACTAGTTGATTGTATAGACATGAAAGTTGATGAAGAAATCCCAGTCAGAAATGTAAGCAGTGTTGAACCAAGAACAAAAGATATAGTTGAAGATGAAGATGAACATGTCCAAGGATCATAAAGAGAAGAATATGAATCAGATGAAGATACGAATACTCCGACTGACACAAATCAACAGAAAGAAGCAAAATCACCTCTTAGAATTGTTAGAAAGAATCATCCTGAAAATCAGATAATTGGAGATATAAATAAAGGAGTTCAGACAAGAAGGAAATTGATTAAAGACTCAGAACAATCTCATGTTTCTTTTTTATCTATGACTGAACCTAAAAATTTTGATGAAGCCAGCCAACATGATGATTGGATTAGAGAATTGAATGAAGATCTTGATTAGATTGAGAAGAACAATACTTGGGAGCTTGTCCCTAGACCTGAAGATAAAAATGTAATAGGTTCCAAATGGGTGTTCAAGAATAAAATGAATGAAAAAGGACAAGTTGTTAGAAATAAAGCCAGATTGGTCTGTAAAGGGTATGCATAATTTGAAGGTCAGGACTTTGATGAAACTTTTGCACCAGTGGCAAGATTGGAAGAAATCAGAATGCTTCTTTCTTATTCATGTCATAAGAACTTTAAGGTTTATCAGATGGATGTTAAGTCAACATTTCTTAATGGAGATCTAAAGGAAGAAGTATATATGGAGCAACCTGAAGGATTCTCATTGACAAATAATCATGATTATGTTTGCAAGATGAAGAAGGCCTTATATGGACTGAAACAAGCACCACGAGCTTGGTATTATAGACTGGACAAATTCTTACATGACAAAGGGTTCAAGAAAGGTACTATTGACAGCAATCTCTACATTAAGTCTGAAGGTGATAATTTACTAGTTGTTTTGGTTTATGTAGATGATATTATTTTTTGTTGTACTAATGAATCATTTGTCCAGTGGTTTACTAAATCTATGCAAATAGAGTTTGAGATGTCCATGATAGGAGAATTGTCATATTTTTGTGGCTTACAATTAAATCAGAGTTCTGCAGGAATATTTATCTCTCAAGAAAAATATTTGAAAGAGATGTTGAAGAAATTTTAGATGGAGGATTCCTCTCCTGTTAGCACACCTATGGTGGTTGGTTGCAAGCTTAGTACAGATGATATCTTACCTGATGTTGATCAAAGGACATATCGCTCTATGATAGGAATTCTTGTGTACATCACATCATCCCGTCCTGATATAATGCAAGTTGTTGGAATGGTGGGTTAGTATTAGTCAGCTCCTAAACAAAGTCACTTGGTAGATGTCACAAGGATATTTAAATACCTGAAGAGAACAATGACTTATGGTCTGTGGTATCCCAGAAATCAGAATTTTCAGTTAACTACTTATTCAGATGCAGATTGGACAAATTGTGTTGATGAGAGAAAAAGTACCAGTGGCGGAGCATTCTTTCTGGGTGACTCATTAGTAGCATGTCTTAGTAATAATCAAGGATCTGTTTCATTATCAACTACAGAGGCAGAATACATTGATGTTGCTACTTGCTGCACACAAATTTTATGGATGATACAAACTCTTGCAGATTTGAAGGTAACATACATTGATCCCATTCCAATTCACTGTGATAAAACCAGTGCCATTAGTGTATCCAAGAATCATGTTCTTCATTCCAAGACTAAGAATATCCCAATAAAATACCATTTTCTCAGAGAACAAGTTACAAACAGAATTGTTCAGCTGAATTATATTCCTTCTAGAGAACAGATTGTTGATATCTTTACTAAACCATTAGTAGCAACCCCTTTTGGATATCTTCGTCAAAAGTTGGGGGTTATAATTTCTTGTGTCTAATCTGTTCACCTGGTCAGGGGGAGTACTTATTGAATATCTGGTGTATTTCTAAGATGCTCATAGTTGACAGGGGGAGTATGTACTACAACAGCTTAGGGGAAGCATGTTTCTTCTTTGACATTGATGTCAAAGGGGGAGAAAGTGTGGTAATTTCAAGGAGGCTACAGTTGCTACAGTGGTATGGATTTCAAGAATTCTATAGGTATGGATTTCAAGGATGCTATAGTGGTATAGTTATAGTTGCATGTTTTTCAAGGGGTTTCCATCAATGTCAAAGGGGGAGATTCTTGGCATGTTTTCAAATAGAAGGCAGAGTATTTGTTTGTCATTGATGGCAAGCTCAGCCCGATGATGATGAAAAAGAGAAAGTGGCAAGACCAGCAGAGCAACGATGATTGCATGGCAGAAAATCCCGAAATGTGAAAGGTCAGAGCATGTCAAATAAATCCATTTCGGAGTTTCGCAGACCGGGAAATTGGAGTTTCAGATACCGTGTGTTGAAAGTGTAGAAACACTTCACCACAGGAGTCCCAAAGTCACGAAATGTGAAACACCAAAATCCCAAATCAGGCTCAATGAAGACTTGTGAATTCGTGATATATTCCTAACCGTCGGATCAAGGATTGATCTGGACTGTTAATCAGACACGACAAAGGCCCATGAAGTTTCGATAAGATCTGGACCGTTGGGTCCATAGGACATGTGGTGAAAGATCGTCATTTCCCTGACTGGAAAGTCAAAGGAGAGGGGTTCCCTAACCTCTCGAATTCATGACATGCGAAATACCGAAGTGTCGAAATGTGAAAAACACCTTTTGGTGTAGGTTTCGGTTATCGGGATATTGAGAAGTCAAGACTCGAGACTCTCCAACACAGGAGTCCCGAAGTCACGAAATACGAAACCCCGAAATCCTGAAACAGGCACATCTACCAGAATTTCGGATACCGAGAGTTGGAGGAGTCAAGAGTCAAGACTCTTCATCACAGGAGTCCCAAAGTCGCAAAACCTGAAATCGCAAAATGTCAAAGACTCCATACCAAAGGTTTGATACCAGGAGTTGGATATGTCAAGGACTCTCACGACAGGAAGCCCGAAATTGTGAAGTGCGAAAAATCGAAAAGTTGATCTGACTCCATTTCGGAGTTTCGCAAACCGGGAGGTGGAGTTGTCAAGAAATCTCATATCAAGAGTCCTGAAATCGTGAAATGTCGAAATGCGAAATTGTGGAAGGTGCTAACAACTAAACTCCATTTCGGAGATCGCAACTTGGAGAGTCGATATGCTCGCATCAGAAATTCGCGACATGCGAAATCGAAAAATGATGAAATGTGAAATTATGGAAGGTACTAACAACTAAACTCCATTTCGAAGATCATGACTTGGAGAGTCGAGATGCTCGAATTAGAAATTTGCGACATGCAAAATTGTGAAATGTCGAAATGAGAAATGCCAAAACGATCGAAGCTAGTCTAGCTAAGCTCTTCTTTCAGAGTTTTGGGGATCGCGACATGGAGTGTCAAGTTATCTCATCACAAGGAATGCCGAAATGCCGAATTGCGAAATGGCAAAATAAGCACAAGATCCATCATTTTAATCCAATGGTGTAGGTGAACTTGAATATGATCGGAGGGATATTGTTCCATCTCACAGTTAATTGAACAGTTACGAATCAGATAGCAAAACTGATTCATGATTCTTGATCGGTTGGCGTTTCAGTTGCTGAGACATTTTATTTGCCTAAGAAGATTCGAAGTGTAACTGTTATCGTGGTGGTGCATAAAAGAAAAACATAGAGACTATGTGTGGTTGGTTGTTTTGACTAAAAAATGAGTTGAACTGTAGAAACGTAAAGCTACAGTATGTGCAGTGTGAAGAAAGCTCAGAGATAAGGAATAGAACCTAAACAGAAGAGAAAAGGTGAAGAGAGTAGAATGTGAACATATAAAAAAGCATGAGAAGGATAGAGATAGAATAGATAGAAAGAGATAGCAATTCAAGCCAAGTATGAATAGAGCAGAAGAATAGTGTAGCAGAGAAGAATTGCAGAATAGTGAACAAGTGGTAAGAATTGATTTATTTGTGTTGTTGGTTATTCAATCAATTATTTGTAATAAGGGTGGTAGGGAGGTGATAGGGAGGACTATTGTCCTCAGAAGTTCAAGTGGGTGCTTGAACACAGGGAGTTGTATCTTCCATCTGGTTGCAGCCATAAAAACCAGGGTGGCAGGGTAGTGCAAGGGATAATAGTTGTTCTCTATTATATAGGTTGGTGCCTGTGTAACTGGAAGTTGGTGCTTCCATCCAGTTGGTGCTGGAACACTCAGGGAGTTGGTGCTTCCTTTGAGTGGGTGCTAGAGAAACCAGAGAGTTGGTGCTCTCAAACAAGTTGGATCTTGTAAAACAGAGGTAGTAGCCTCACATTGAGTTGGTACTCAATTAAAGATGATGTATAGAACTTAAAAGACCGCCTATCATTTCGAAGAAGAAGAGGATTTCTCCCTTTATGGGTTTCCTCGTGAAAATATGTCTCTGTGTATATCTTATGTGTGAGTGATGCTTATTATTTATGTTGTCCATATGTAGTATAATATTGATGGTCACTTGGAGAAAGATTAAAAATAGTTTTATTGTTAAAATTGTTTAAGCACGGTAAGAATTGATTCACCCCCCCCCTCTCAGTTGTCTTAGTAATTTAAACACTTACATTGTTCCCACAACGTTGGATTTCATCACCAACTAGTGCGTTCATTATAAGAAGGTTTTTTTTTCTTGTTTTCTTCCTAGTTTTTTAGCATGTGTTGTTTGTTTTCCCTAGCAGACTCTAGGTTGGATCTATGTTTAATGGCATCAATTCCCAGAACGACCAATGAAGGAACCCATTTTCCAGTGGAACCGTTTGTTTTTCCTTCTTACAGAGACATTGGTCCTCCTTACATTGCTACTTTGAGCCTTCCAGGTCTCACAATTGGATTGTTGATATGGTTGTTTTCCACTCTGATAATCCTGAATGCATCAAGTGCTTCAATTGTAAGCACTTCCCCCCAAGAACATAAACCTCAGTTTGATCCTTGGACTTCTTCACCAGTAAGATCTTATTCACCTTCTCCAATTGCAATATATTCTTCCATTTCATCGTCTTCGCTGAGTGAAATCTCTAAAGCTAGTAACTCGATGGATAAGAAGAAAAAGAAAGGGAAGATTAAGAAGAAAAAAAATAAGAAAAGGTTTATTCTTCCAACCACTGCCAGAGATGTTGGAAGACCACTAGTTACTATTAATCATGTTGGGAGTGTTGATGATGCCAAGATCACCCAAACAACCTGTAAGCCCAAGTACCCTTCCAGGCTTTGTAAGAGTAGCCATCTTCTTAAGGATTTCCCTAGTCTATCGAAGGTGATAGAAGCATGTTCTACACGCCCTCACCAACCCATGTCATCAACCTATGAACAACATGTCGATGACCTCCCATCAAATAGTCAAGATATTGTTGGGAAGAAGAAAAGTAGAGTCAATTTCTCGTGTATGTTATGTGGAGGGAGTCACCAAACTCACATTTTCCCTCGTATGGATGAAGCCTTGAAATTACTGGAAGACATGATTGTTTCCCAACCTCAACTTCCAGCTGCTTATCGCAAGCTTACTCTTGACCCACTTGTAGTTGATGGAATGGTCAATCTAGTTCCTTCACCGGTCATTCTAGTTGATCAAGTAGTCAATTTGGTCACGTCCTTAGTTGAACCAGTTGACAAAGTGGTTGATCCAATTCCATATTCATTCGATCCCACTCTCCCAATGGAGAGTGAAACCCAATTTTTAGATTTGTTTCCACCTGTCAACCCCATTCTCCCATTAGAGAATGAAATGCAAGTGGTCGATTTGAAGTCATTATCAGTCGATCCTACTCTCCTACTAGAGAGTAAACCTGATACTTCCCATGTTTTTCTAGTTGATACAAATTCTACTGTGTTAGGAGGCATTCCTCCTTCTCCTGTGGAACCCCCTCCAAGTAATAATTCCATCCTTTTTTATTGGGGTGTGCTAAATTGACCTCATCTTCCCTCTCACATTCCTTTCAATATTATAGTACAAGTTTGTGGACAGGACATTCCTCAGATGCTAATAGACGAAGGTGCATCCATTAGTATTTTGTCCTCTATTGCTTGGAAATCTTTGGGTTATCCTCAGCTTGTGCCAGTTACACAGAATTTGTTATATTTTAACAGAAGAACCAATCAACCCTTAGGGACCCTTCCTCAATTTCTCATAACTTTGGGAGGGAAACCTATCTTTATTGACGTCATGGTAGTCCAAGACCCCTTGGATTTCGATTTACTCCTTCGGTGAGATTATGTCTATTCCATGAAAGCTATCGTGTCCACTCTTTTTCATGTGATATATTTCCCTCACGATGGAAGAATTGTGGATATTGATCAACTTTCATTCGTGGGTCCTGACTTGACCATCAACTCAATGACCTCCCTAAATGGTTCTTATATGGCAATAGTATCACCCCCACCACAAGTCAATTATGTTGCAATGTCTTCCATGCACCCAGTTGTTGATGCAGATGAGCCTCTCATTGTAAGCTCAATCTCTTATGACTTAGATTTGGTAGTTAACATGGTAATTTATTCAGTAGGGATATTGGAGCCTGATCTCCTTACCCCTATCGCTGCCCTCAACATGTGTTCCTTCCAGAGTGTGTTTCTTTTGCCAAGTGCAGATCTCTTAGAAGCCATGACCGCGTTTTGTCCCTTTACATGGTGTCCTTCTAGAGAATTGTCCTCTTGGAATCCATGATAAAGAAGAGACCTTTGAGCATGGTTTTCTGATTTCAAGCTCATTAAAAAATGAAACCAGCCTTGAGCATGGTTTTCTGATTTCAATCTCGTTAAAAAATGAAACCAGATATGAGGATAGTTTTCGCGTCTTTGTAGCAACCTCGTTAAAAAATGAAACAAAAATTATGAGAATATTTATTTTTTCTCTCTCAAGCTCATTAAAAAATGAAATAGAGGTCTGGGGATTGAACCTGTATTCGCGAGCATAGTTCTTGTTCATGTGTCAAGATCGTTAAAAAATGAAATAGATTTTTCCCCTCTCTTCGATTGAGTCAAGTACTTCATTATGTATAGTATTTGAAGCTTCATTTCCTCTGCCTATGCTATAGGATGAAATCAAGCTTAGGGGGAAATGCTTACAACCTTTGAAATTCATGTTGAGATTAAGCCACTAACTTCTTAAGCTGGAGGCTAAGCACCAACCATCCTTAGATAATGCATTGGGAAGTCACAAGCATAGTTTTCTCTGGTTCAAGCTTGTGTAAAAATGAAACCACCTACCTCAAGCATAGTTTCTTCTGGTTCAAGCTTGTGTAAAAATAAAACTATTTCCAAGCATAGTTTTGTTTATTTTTAATCTTGTGTAAAAAATAATCTATCCCAATCATAATTGTTTTTTATTTTAAGCTTGCGTAAAAATGAAAACAATCTCGAGCTCGGTATTTGTTCTTTCTCATGCTTGTAAATACCTTATAATGTAACCAAGTAAACATTTATCACTTTTTCAAACTCATAAAGTTTATACAAAAAAGGAAATCCCTTGGAGCTCCCTTTAATCTCTTTTTAGACTCTCTAAACATGAAAAGATTGTCGGGCGATCTTATTCTTTTCACGCTCGTTAAAGTATTTGAAGAAAACATCTGATGAGAGGTAAATTATCTCTTTTTTAGTCTCATCAGAATAACTTATGAAAAAGGACATTATGGAGTTCTCTTTAAGTGTTTTTCAAACTCTCTAAACATGAAAAAACCCTGATTTTTCTTTCTTTGGACTCGTAAAAAAAACATCGAAAGACCCATATGGCACTGAACCATTCCTTCCTATGTTTCATTAAAAATACTTTGAGGGACTCATCCGAAGGATGAGATTACATTTCAAGCATATGTTATCCTCCTCAAGATTGTGTAAAAATAAATAGGTGCTCGCCAGAAATGGTGGGGGGGAAAGTGGGAAAGAAATGTATCTAACCTGTATTCTGTGGAAGAATCACTTTTTGAACATGACACCCTTTCACTCGCTTTATGTCTAGGTTAGAAAATTCTCTTCTCTCTTGATGATACTCCTTTATAATATTACTTGTTGGTCTTTGATCCATGTTGTTGAGTCAGTTTTTCCAAGACAATTGTCGTGTCATCAATATGTTCAAAGAAAAGTCAACCCAGAAATCCTTCTATTGTGTCGACCATTTTTGCATTCCTTAAGCCTTCTATTGCGTCATCCATCCTTGAGTCAGTCCCAAATCACTTGTTACTTTGATCTACAAATATTTTTACCTTTCATGTCATTGATGGGGGATACATTAAGGCCCTCCTATGACGAGTCTTTTCCTATCGAATCCAACTCATTATCTAGGAATTAGACTTAGAAACTAATTGGTTCCTTGAAACTTGCATGCCTCAATGGAAGGTTTCCTCGATTTTGACATTGGTTTCTCATCATTGACCTCTGATCGGGAGATTTCGTCGAGTGTTTGACTTCAGCTCATTAATTTACATTCGCTGAATTGTACTAGAGTACCTTGGTATTCATTAACATTAATGGTGATTTCCCTCACACTTGTTAACGATATTCATTAATGACTGGTAATCAAGTGGTTTCTACCATGTTCGACTTCGGCACATGTATTCACATGGTTAGGTTCATACTGTAGAGTGGTGGAGATGAAGACACTGAATATTTTCTGAAAAATTCAATTTGTGTTGGAGTATATTCATATTATATTGTTGTATATATCCAAAGTGTATGTCTCGTGGCTATGTTCAAATTTGAGTCTTTAACACATAGATCCACAATGTATTTTTGGTGGTTGTGTTCATATTTGAGTCATATTGGCATGGATCCACAGTGTATGTTTGTTGGCAATGACCTGTCTTACTTGACATGGATATTTGCATGTCAAAATGTATGCTTTGATTCATTTGTATTCTGACTATGGGAATTCCTACCTCAGTGATGATATATTATTGTACTATATTTCCTTGTTTGTTGGCAGGTTTCCGACCAACGTATTCCTTGTTCCCAACACACACTCAACAAAGTATTCCAGCTATCACTTTGTTCTACCTTCATACTTTGGGGGGCTCATTGTTATACATTATTTTTGTCACCCCTATGACTGTTAATGATGTAAACCTATCCTTTGTCTTTAGGAGGATCAATTTCCTTAATCCCTGAAGAAGAATGAAGATACTTTTTCCAGAGAAATAAAAGCATACTTTTCCTTTGTCAAAAACCTTAGTAGAAGGGATCGTCACACCTTTCTTAGTGTTAAGGATGTGATGATCTAGGATCTTCACAGGTTGAACCACAGTGGCCTACGACGTCGTCGCATTTTTCTCAGTGTTAAGGGTGTGATGATTTTCATACAAAAGAAAAAGAGGAATTTCTCAAAAGTTGTAGAATAGAAGCTTCGATGGTGAGTTGGCCTCCAATCGGTTTGGATCTGAGTCCCATCCCTGATCTCATGGGATCATCCTAACCTCCTCACCCTATCCTTTTAAGCTTATAAAAGGAGAATAGTTCTCATGGGAAATTTTAGCTTGGGAAAGTTGGCTAGCTTGGGATAGTTGGAATGTTCTTGAGTTTTGTAGCTTGGAGTTTTTGGAGCTTGTATGTTGGATTTGAGCTTTGCTTTGTCAAGATAGATTGTTGATCTCTGAATCCGTGGAGAAAATGTGTGTGGGAAGCAAGGGACTGTTGGAAGGGACCTTACAACATCAAGGCCTCGGTTGTATTCTCCTTCTCATATTTTTAATACAGTGACATATTTATTTCCCATAAAATTGTTTTTATTTTATTATATGACTCCTTGATCACATACATAGGTTTTTTTGAGTATACGTTGTTGCTTTCACTTCATTGTCTTGTGTCTTTTTAGAGTTTCAGCATCCCATAATCCTTGAAATGGAGCAAGGATGACACTAGTGAGGACAAATGAAATTTAAAAGGTATGTCATTTATCTCTTGTTAGTTAGTATGCTTGATGATTGAAACTTACGAAAAGTTTTATATTCTGTCTTGTTTTGTTTGAGTTTAGGGGTGAAACTAGGGAGATTAGTTTGTGTCCACACTTACTAATTTTTCCAATAAAAGGAGGTATTTTTTAACCATCCCAACGACCAAGCTTGTCACCTTACACCCATTTGAATGAAACAACTTATAGAAGAGAAGTAAGAATTATAACCATTAATTTCACGTGAAGCACAAATAATCACAATTACATACATTAAAATCATGCATTTCAATCCAAGTGCACAAGGTAAACGAAATACTTATCTATTACAGTCTATCACTAACCAACTGACTGTGGGATTTCTCCTTTCCACCCAACCATAGGCTTAGAGGCATTCATTCTAAGCACTCTGGCCACCTCCATGCCAAGCCATGATACCACTAGGGAACTTTTGCAGTTTCTCAAAGACTCTCTCTCTCTCTGTCACAGCCTCTACGAGGTTTATCAGATGTTCCCTTAGCATCAAGCTCGCGAATTTTTGCTTAGGTAATGTTCTCTACAAATTCTCTGAGATCCTCTCTCTTGTTCTCTTCAGTAACCAGAACATCTTATCAATCTTTAAGTTCTTTCTATCATCTAGAGAGCCTCAGGTGCTCTTCCTCTTTTCTTCAACATATATGGGTCATGAATTCTATTACAAGGGAAAAATTCTCTATGGCCAAGGGTAAACCACAACAGACAGGTATGACTGCAGAAATCAACTCAATTCCAACATCTGCTATATAAACTAATGTGCAATATAGGAAAGAGACCTACCTTGATCCAACGTTTGATGATGTTCCATCATTGAGCACTTTGACCCAAAACTTTATACCTGGGAAAAGTTCTCAACAAACAAGCAAAGCAAGTATATAGTGATGATACAAAAGGGGTTAGAACATTAGATAGCGTAATCCATTAATAAACATTACAAGCATGCCCATGGATAATAATCATATATTTGCAAGATACCAATAGGATGGGAAAGGATTATTTCTATTAATAATTGAACAGTAGAAGTGTCAACATTATAGACTTCCATGTCGACACAGTTCAAAACCAAGAAACCAAGTTCCTTCCAACTGGGTCCCCACCACTTCAATCCTCCACCAAAGGCAAGCTCATGAGAAAGAGGCAAAGAGGTCCTCTCAATAATAAGGGAAGAGCTTGGGGGTTGAACACTGTGTTTAGACTTGAGGGACAAAGGGATGCAGACTCAATATGAAGTAATTGCTCTGGAGTAACTTTTCTCTCAAAGTTGAATGCTTTCTCCTTCTTTTCCATAGTTCGAAATTGTGCTCTTATAGCCTCTAGAATGCAATTGAAGGCCTGAGTCAGAACGTTTCCAGTATATGGAAGGCCAAGGATCATAAATCTTTTGTTGTGACATGGAAAATCTACCTCATTTTATATTTTTTGGCACAAATCACGATATACGCGAGATGTAATGGAGAAGCAAGCATATACACATCTTTCATAGCAGTTAGGGAGTGTATATGTGGAAAAATGTACAATTTTAGCTTTGGATTCATCAAAAAAGGGATGAAAAGTCTGCATAGGGAAATGGAAAAAGGCCCTTTGTGCAAGATAGCAATGGTGAGGCAAATATTGCTATAACAAATGCCCCCTAATGTGTGATATCATAGGAGTATATGCGATGACCGAAATACATTATAAATAACCCAGAAGTGAAGTGGTAGAGAACCAGCTGGACGAGATCAATTAATCATTACATTATGTACTGACTTTGCATACATGGCTGCCAAGAATACAATGTACATCCATGTGAATAATATACCAAACAAGTGTTCATGGCCATGAATAGGTAAATAAAAATGCGGTTATATGCTAAAAAGTTGTCATAGTCACGAACAAGGCTTAGTGAAACCAGTCTCAAAAATCAATATGAAGATATCTGTATACCATGTAGTACAATCTAATCTCCCATGATCACTGAAGTCAAAAACGTATTGGTTCAATGAAATGGAAGCAACAGCTCAGGAAAGCTACGACACATAGTGATGTCTTCAAGTCTTCTACACTATCCGCCAATGGTGCAAGTATACATCATGTGAATAAATGAGTTGAGGTCGAACACGATGAGACATTGTTTGATTACTGGTCATTGAAGTATATCATTAACAAATGCGAGATAGCCTACCGATAATGAAAGTAGGTATCAAGGCACCGAGTACATCCCTACAAATGTGAATAAAGGAGTTGGTGTCGAACACTTGAGAGATCCATTGATCAAGAGACATTGATGTATTCCCATCTGCCAATGGTGAGAGAGCTAGCCACTAATGACTGCAAGCCTCAAGGTACTCATAAAACTCTAGGTCTCATATCCAGAATAAATGAGTTAAAGTCGATGGAAGGAGACCCACTGAAAGGAGAGAATTGGGGCATCTCTCATCAATTAGCACGAGGAAAAAAACAATAGATTCATGATTTTGTGGAGATCGGACGAAAAACATGTTCACGAACCAACGACCCTGTGTGTCTTTCGTGTGTACCAAATGCAAGTGGTATATGAAAAGGACCCTCTAAATAGAATCCAATGATGAAAAACTATTGACAAAGGCAAGGAAACCACCAATAAGGCTAATGGCATCCAAGACACGCATGAATCCCAAAGTGTGAATAGATATATTTATGTCGAACATAAGGGAAACCACCCAGTCAACGACCAATAATGAAATGTCGATTGTTGGGTTCAAGGTGACCTACCAATGATGAAAGTAGGGCCAGGGTGCATGATCAGACCAAAGTATCATGTGATTCTGAGACAAACTAAGGGTATGGTTGACATGCAAAGTCAAGATTTCGGAGGAGTGGCCGACATAGGTTGATAGACATCCTTTGAATAGGAGCATGAGACATATGGTAAACTCTGACAGCATGGACTCAATGATGTGACAATTGGATGCAGGAGGCATCAATAACGTTCTTTATAGGGACTGGAAGAGTAATCAGTCGGTAGAGAAAACTTTGTAGCGATATCAGCTTCCTAAGGCCATGCTAAACCCAAAATTATGATGACACATGAAATCAATAACTTTTTTCTCTATTCAAAGGTGACACGACTGCTGCCAATTACAATATAGTATTCCCTTACCGTTCGTCTTTTTTTTTTCATAACAAATGAATGTTATGATACAGAGGAGGGAATGAGTGTCACAAGTAAGTAAAAAATAGTTCCAACAGTGGAATGTACCTATGCTCAATGCATGCGGGATATGGACACTCAGGGTGATGTTCCCTGCAGGGTATGGGGTGTCAAATTGTGAAGGATAAAAACCAGGCTCTACTTGGTTGAGGATGCAAACTACTTAGGAAACAATTTATAACGCAAAGCGAGAACCAACTAAAGGCTCAATACAGCAAGCGAGGGCATGAGATGCAATCACAACTTAACGCAAAAAAAATTCCTTTTTTATATTATTTAGTCTACTTGGTGTGAAAAAGGGGTAAACTTGTGCCAAATAGACATCTTTTCAAATCCAATTTACGAGTGTGAAAAATACAAGTTCCCTCGGCAATCTTTTCTATTTTTGATAGTGAGTCGAAAAAGATCTTAACTAGGACTCATGATCTTTCAAATCCAATTTTAATGAGTGTGAAAGGGACAAATCACTCGGCGATCTTTTCAGTTTTTGGACAAGTCAGAAAAGAGCTTAACTGAGACTCATTATTGGGAGTCTGCAAGGTATAAGGACACGTGTGCATGAATGAGAAATGAGGCTCATTGTAAAGTCATGTATTGAATTATAATGGACTCCCGGTCCTAAGGAAAAAATCGTTGTTGACACAGGGGAAGACCTAGGGTTCAACGCTACAACAGTGCACCAACAAAACCCTAACTACCAGCCCTTTCAGCAACACCTGCGAAGCAGATGAAGTATCACCCGAGGTAGAGGCAGGGGTGATTGCAGGACTCAGGTGTCTGCAACCTTAGCTTGGATCTAGATCTATGATTACACACTTAAAAAAGAACTTAGCATCAATAGTTCACCTATAATTAACCCTTATCTCTCTCCATAGATAACACAAAGCATTGCAGTATATACTTAGATCTAAGATGATTCAGCACTTAGCAGCATACAATAGACCGGATTTGGTAGACCAAGCACTTATCAACTTCATACACATCAAATCTATCATCTATACACATCTAGTAAGCACAAAGCATAAGTAAATCTATCTAAACATGTCATAGCACTTATAAAGAGAGGGAAAACACATGTAAGTAACAGCATAAAGAATGACACACGGATTTATGTTGTTCACCCCCACCCTAGGGCTACGTCCACCAACACTTCTTCTCTATTATTGTTGGCCAAACGATTACAAGAACAGAGCCTCAGAACCTACTCTGCGTAGGATAGGAGATTTGTGCAACTCGCTAGATCCTCCTTCCCCTAGTATCTCTAAGAATAAAACCTTCTTACAATCCGTGCACTCATAACTTACAATACTTGCACTCAGCTCTACAATTATATCACACAGATCAGCTTTTAGCACTAAGCCACTTCTCAAGTGTCCTCAAAAGGGTCCCTTCTTACATAGCCTAGACTTCTACTTATACATTACAAAAAGGGACCTAAACATGGGTAAACCCATGGGCCGACATCCTGGTCCTGTTACATTATCCCCAAAAACCCAAAAAGGACCCAAAAAAGGGGGTCTAGCTTCCACGATCTCTGCTTCACCTTGTGCTCCATCTTTGATAGGTTGTTGAATTCCCAAAAATGGTCAAATATGACCAAGTGTTCCTCAAAACTTGGTCAAGGGACAATAGGCCCCCAACACTCACATGTGACTTGTCCTGAGTCACTCAGGTCTGGGTAACTTTGCCTCAAAGGTATCAAGCTTGGATCGAGCTGCTTCGACTTGTCTCTTTGCTACTGCTTCTTGCTTAGCGAATTCCTGAATAACCACTTCGCTGATAGGTCCTTCCAGTTACTACTCAACTGTAACAATTACTTGTTCTAGTATTGTTCCTTGGCATTCAATTTCTTCAAACAGTAGATAGGCCACCACTTGGATCAGTTGGAGTTTCTAGGTGACTTCCATCACTTTGTTCTGCGTGGTAAGAACATGTTGTTGGGAGGTGCATTGTTCCTAGGATCTCTTCATCCTCTCGATCGGTGACAGGAGCTTGAGCTACACCTATACTGTATCTGCATGCTGCTTTGCTTCCTAGAGTTGGGAATCCAATTTATTCAACTTTGTGTCTTCGAATAGTTGTTCATATATCTGTGTGCTTCTGCTACTCAACTGTTTGCATTCTACAACAAGTGTTTTAATCCTCTCGACTGCGCTCTAAGCATTCAATTAGCATTGGTCGCGCACTTCTTGCGGGGTACTTGGTATAGTTTGAAGCTCTAATTCCACGACCCTTTGTTGAAGTTGCTGAATAACTTCAACAGGCTTCATCACTTGACGTTTGAAAGGTTCTTCTCTCTTTTGTTCTAAGATAGTGATGGAGCGGAATGCTCAGTTAACTGCTTCCTCCATCCCAATCTTCTTCACGAGCAATTTCTCTTTCTCCTTTTGGATCTTCGCTCTATCTTCTTCAAATTTTTCTTGGAGAGCATCCTTGTCTTGTTGCATGGCTCAATGTTGTTCTATGATTTCCTCTTGTACTTTCTTTAAGGCCTGAGTAACCTGCACTTTTTCTTCCTGTGCATTTCAAAGGTGTACTTCGAATGTATCAACAATCTTATGGAGTTGAGATAATTCTTCTCCCACTTCTATTGTTCCTTCTGGTAGAGGCGCAGTAGAGATTGTGCGGCTAGACTAGAGTGCCTGCTACACTTCTTGGAGCCCAATTTCAATCTTGTTATATATCTGCTCCTGCTTCGCTTAATTTTTTTCGGTTATCTCTTCTATGGCTTCATTCATAGTTTTGAGGAGGAAACTAAAGTCATCCGGAGTGAGTGTGGTTTGCATATTAGTTATGGTTTCTTTCGATTTCTTCCGAGAGGGAGACTTCGGAGGTGACCCTTTTATCTTCTTTATAACTTTGAATTTGTATTCTATTCTCTATTCGACTTCCTCTAGGTCTTTTCCATTACCTCCTTGATCTGGTGTGATGGAAGTTGTCCTTACAGATATGATATCTACATCCTGAACCTCTTCAGGCTTCTTCATCTTCTTTGTCTTATTGGGCCCAAGTGTGTCTTGTGAAGCTTCTGGGTTGTTGATGTTTGAAATGTCCACTGGATATGCTGCAACAAGGAAGTCCGTCGACCATTCCTTGGTGATCTCTTCTAGGTATTCTTCTATCAGCTTATAATACGACTGAAGTTGTTCCTGGTGCTCATCGGCACGTGGATTTAGGTATATAAAGTGGCGGTCCACGCTGAACTTTATCAGAGGTCGGAACCTTTGTAAAATGTTTGGGGTTATGCGAGGTTCACCCCCTATGGCTTCTTTCAATTGGTTATAATACATGTGGAAAATGCATTCGATTGCCATTGCTTATTCATATCGGTCGAGTACCACAATGTACTAAACTTTGCAGCTAGTGGCTCAAAGGGGTCGAGGTCTGGGAAGGTTGAGCCTTCCGGTAGCTCCCATGCAACAAAAGTGATCAGTATTAGAAGCTAGCTAAAATGGAATTCATGCCCCTAATCTTGGGCTTCTCTATAGTCAATCTCTAGCTGGTTTACCAGGTACTTTTCCCAGTTCATCTATAGTCCCTATGTGCATTTTCCTACGAGGTCAACTATGAATCCTGATACTTGTGTAGGTCGATTCTTACGTACCATATTTCTTGCGATTAATTTACATGTGAGGCGCACTGCGCCACTTTCGATAGAGGCTACCTTGTAGCCTCACGTTCCCTTCTCAACATTTCCATAAGCTTCTTTAATCTTCTGTGAAAGAGCGTGGTCCGAGGTCTTTCCAGGGTAGTAATCCTGGGGATCAGGGCCCTGCATGCTAAGCCCGATGATCCCATTGATCAGTGTCAAATCAACAATTATGCGACACTTTAACCATGGGTATCCTCTCTGGTAACTTGCTAGCAACAATTTTACACAAGCATTCACCTCCTGGTGTCTGTCGAATTGTGGTATTTTCATAACGTTGAGAAAAGTAGATTGTGCGAGGTTCATCGTCCATTATTGAGGGATGATCTTTGAATTATTTCTCTTAGTTCTTGTCAAGTACTTATATGGGGCGAGCATGTTGTAAGCCTTATAGTCCCCCAGGTTGAAGTCGCAAAACTTCAACGTTGTAACCTTGTCTTGATCTGTGCAGTAGGTGTGTACTCCTTTCGGTAGATATGAAGTGACTAGGGTGTATTCAAAGTCTCTAGGGACACTTTCCCTATTAATCTCACCTCTCAGAGGGGGTATGTAATCTGGTAGGATGGATGGCACTAACTTTGCGTTGGCTATGTCATATTTATGCTTAGTTCTCCTTTCCGCGTCGGCTCGAGATGCTCCTTCTCAAGCAGTTGACGGGGAGGCTTGCACTCCTCTCATCAATGATGCTTGGAATCCGGTGGATATTCCTCTTTCTGACATGACTCTCTCAGTCATTAAATCGAGAAGGACCTCTGTGATGGATTCCTCAACTGTAATGAGCTTGTCGGAAATACGCTCTTGAAAAAGATAATCGAGGCATGATGATCTCAGATACTGCACTAGGATGAACAATCTGCTCGCAATGATCACTGTATACAATCACTAGTTCTGCGGGCTTCGAATTTTCAGTTGGAAAAAGTGTTCTTTGGGCACAGCGCGACGAGCTAAATAGAAAATTCATCAACAGTCTGCTTGCAATGGGTATGAAGCTTCCATTATCATAGATCTGTCCATTATGGTGAGGTCCAATGGTCTGGTGGTGATACTTCAATGCTTTTCTATCCATTCGGGGCAGAATTCGAACAGGTATATCGGTCCAATGGCTAGATTTTTTCACCACAATGAAGTGCCATATGTCGATGTTATGATATCTTGGCGAAGTTCAATTCCTGTGATTTTTCCTTCTGCAGTGTTCCACCTAGGATCTCTTGTAACTTTGCAATCTTCGCCTTTTTCTTACTTAATTTTCTATCCTTCTTCCTGGTAGTCTTCAAATATAGGTATAACATATATTTCATTATTCTTATTAGATCTATTCATATCAAATGTTCTTTCATCTAACAATGCCCTAGTTTTCAAGCTAGGACAAAATCTATCAAGCATACCTAAATTCATGCTTCAGAAACAAAAGTTTCCACTTATTGATCACAAAGCTTCCAGATCTAAAACATTTCACTATTATTACCTTTATCAGAGCACAAATCTTACAGATATTACCTCTTTTCTTCAGATCTAGCTTCTTTTCCTCAGCACAAATCTTCGTAGGTCGACTAGAGTACTTCGCATCAGAGCGACAGATCTACACACAGAATTTCCACAAGTTCGGGATGAATATTTGCACAGAGCTTCTTCTTCCTTAGTTCCTAGCAATCACAGTTTCAGGTCCTGGCAATGGAACCATTTGTTGGCATAGGGGCAGAGCCAGGGTTCAACGCTACAACAACGCACCAACAAAACCCTAACTATCAGCTCTTTCAGTAACACCTGAGAAGCAGATGAAGTCTCACCCGAGGTAGAGGCAAGGGTGATTGCAGGACTCAGGTGTCTACAACCTTAGCTAGGATCCAGATCTGTGATTACACACTTAACAAAACACTTAGCATCAATAGTTCACCTAGAATTAACCCTTATCTCACTCCATAGATAACACAGAGCATTGCAATATATACTTAGATCTAAGATGATTCAGCACTTAGCAGCATACAACGGACCAGATCTAGTAGACCAAGCACTTATCAACTTCATACACATCAAATCTATCATCTATACACATCTAATAAGAACAAAGAATAAGTAAATCTATCTAAACATGTCATAGCACTTAGCAAGAGAGGGAAAACACAAGTAAGTAACAACACAAAGCATGACACATAGATTTACCTGGTTCACCCCCACCCTAGGGCTACATCCACCAACTCTTCTTCTTTATTATTATTGGGCAATCAGTTACAAGCATAGAGCCTCAGAACCTACTCTGCACAGGAAAGGGGATCTGCCCAGCTCTCTAGATCCTCCTTACCCAAGTAGCTCTAAGCATAAAACCTTCTTACAATTCGTGCACTCAGCACTTACAATACTTTCACTTAGCTCTACAAGTATATCACACATATCAGCTCTTAGCACTAAGCCACTTCTCAAGTTTTCTCAAAAGGGTCCCTTATTACATAGCCTAGACTTATACTTATACATTACAAAAAGGGGCCTAAACATGGGTAAACCCATGGGCTAACATCCCGGTCCTGTTACATTATCCCCAAATACCCAAAAAGGACCCAAAAAAGGGGGTCTAGCTTCCACGATCTCTGCTTCTCCTTGTGCTCCATCTTTGATAGGTTGTCGAAGTCCCAAAAATGGTCAAATATGAAAAAGTGTTCCTCAAAACTTGGTCAAGGGCCAACACTCGGCATGGGCACCAAATGACAAAGAGGTTCTAACTAGGGTACCCATGTTTGGTAAGTATCTACCATTTATTAATGACGTTATTAATAGCAGATGAAGGTTTATGCATCGTAATAAATGGGTTCGTACCTAAGGCTTAAAAAATGGTAGATGAAGGATAATGTAGAGAATGCACGATAGAGTAGGTGCCTATATTATATGCTAGGTTATGAATGTACCTACCTGAGGAGATGAATGACCAACCATGACATTGAAATCCACAAGAAAATTGAGTCGAAACTACAAAACCATCTTAAAACCATTTTTGAATTAGTCCATTAGGCAAAACAATAGCATAAAACTATATCAAGTGGGTAAAAAATGGCTTATAAATAGTAATAAAATCAAAATTCACTGTATCATTTTCATTTTTACCCAAATAGTGTAATTTGGACTAAAACACCTCCAAAATTCAAACGACGATCACGGGAGAAATAAGCAACTGAATCATGCACCATCTGGACTAAGTATAACTTCATCCCTTCCTCTTTAATTTCAGTGGTTTACAATTTTGAGTTAGGTTCTATTTTGTTAGTTTTTGAGGGCACAAATTGGGTTTTTCGGTATACGTGGGTTTCCCTGCATAGGTCATGTATACGACTAGTTATATGCCCCTGTGTGAACTACAGGGGGCGTATAGTAGGCCCTACCCGTGACTATTTGTAAATAAACCACATATACATGCACAAATGGAAAAAAAAAGATGTTTCTAACTCAAAAATGATTTGGTTTTTCGCCGGATGGTGTTGGAATGGAGAGAGCAAGAGCATGAGGAGGTAGATGCAACAGTGGATCAAGATTCGATGGATCAAGCCTCTCTAAAAATATTTGGTTTATACAAGTTTTGGGCTCTTAAAGGAATGAGGGCCCAAGTGTGGTTGTTGGAAATGTTGGTGGGCTATTTGGATCCTGATAGCGAGTGATTTATTCTTGATGGACAACCATTAAGGATCGAAGTAGAGGACATCTACTTCTTGAATGGACTTTCACACCGAGGGGAGGTTGTGGACCTCAAGTCTCGCGGGGCAGGGAGTGGGCTGAAGGTAGAAGAATGCATCGAGGCCCACTGTGTTGCAGGGAAATCCATGGTGGGAAGTGAAATCCCTATCCGGGCTATAGGTAACCTAAGCCTGAAGATTATTGTGCTCGTGCTTACCAGTATCATAGGATCATCCTCATTGCATCAAGCATCGAGACCACTTATTTTTTACGCACTGGAGTATGATAGACCCACCATCTATGACTAGTGTACCTCACTGCTAACCAACATGAAAGGTCAGTTGACAGAGTGCAAGTAGGGTGGGAAATGAAACTTTGGGTTTGCCTCTATCCTTTGCAGCTTCTTTTTCGAGTGAGTCCTAGGTCTGGGACCTAGAGTGGTTATCATTCCTAGAGGACCACATGATCCGGCTATGGCACGATGGATCAAGTTCATGAAATGACAGGGGGGAGGTAGGGTGGTGACACCCTACAATGATGTTTTTTTCTTCTGTTGGTGGAGACAAGTCATAGCTCTGGATGACTATCCCTACGTGGGAATCGATTTTAAAGGGGATCCTAATATGCCGCTTCCACCAGGAGCTGCCTACGGTGCCATAGGTAAAAGTTTTTATATATTTCATTTTTTTGTATTTTTGTATTAAAGAGGACAAAAATTATTTTTGGATGGTGTTATTAATTCGATACATGTATGATTGCAGATGTGGGTCCGCGACATCCAGAAGGGTTCCTACGACATAGGCAGAGGCACCGGGGAGATGACGCAGTGAGAGGAGAAGCGGAGAGAGTCCTACAGATTGTGTAGGGTAACCTGTCTCATCTGACACAGAGGATTCATATGGTTCAGGTGGAGGATCTACCTGAAGCCATGCAGCGGTAGGTTTTCAGTGTACCTAGAGCATGGGTATGACTCTTTTGACGTCTCGCAAACGCTGTGGTTTTCTATCATGATACACATACGGTGCGATAGGCATAGATGTCATGGGATATGTATATCGGTTGTATATGTATTTTGAGGGTTTTAGCCCCAATTTTGCAATATAAACACCATATTTTTTGGAAATATATAAAGAGGGATCTTTAGCTTTACTCATATCTTACAATGTGTACATTGATTTAATGGTCTTCCTTGTTTTATTAATGTGACAAATGCCAATCTAAAACATAATTAGCGTAGGCATTAGATACATGATTAGAACTTCTAGGGATGTGAAAGTATGTAATAAAATCAAATTTTCATTCTAAAAGACATACCCGTAGGAATCGATGGAGTAACTTCGGATCATGCACACAATAATTGCCATTCAACTGACATATGATTAACTGAGAATCCAGGTGAACCTCTAGAGAGTGAATACCATGTGAGATAGCATCGCGAAAAAGTTCTATGGTGACTCTATATTCGGCCACATTGTTCATGGATGGCCTTAGACATACACCACCTGAAGACACCAGTAGAACCTCGAGTGATTAAATCACCCAAGAATAGGAAGCCAATTTCCATGTATGATGACTAGCTCCATCTTCGAATCATAGGTAGAACGAAGACTTCATTGACATCTACCAACAAAAAGGGAAAACTCGATAAGCAAGCCAAAGTCAAAAATAAAAAATATGTATATACACTAAATTTACATTAGTATATAAAGGGTTTTGCTCAAGCCGAAGGCTCAAGCATAATACTTTTTCAAGTAGAGCCCATTTCTGGGCTCGGCCAATTTCTTCCCTTCGTAATCTTCCAATTCATAGGCTCCTTTTTCTAGAACACATCGCACGATATAAGGACCATGCCACATGGGTTTAAACTTGCCTTCCCCTAGCAGTTCTTTGGCTTTGTCATACAAAAGGACCAAGTCACCCTCAGTATACAACAGGGGATAGAAAAACTTTTCGTACTAAACCTTGACACAGTTTTTGTTTGCCTCAATAGTCGTAAAGGTGTCTCAATGTTTCTCGTCAAGCCTCTCTAGGTGCACCAAGCGTCGCTCTAAATCAGAAGTGTCAGGTAGGAGATCGACTGCCAATTTGAGAGAAGGGATTTAGCATTCAATAGGAAGTATCGACTCCACATCGTGCACTAACTGAAAAGGGGAAAAAATGATGGAAGTCTTAACCGAGGTTTGGTATGCCCAAAGAGTGGGATACAGAATGATGTGCCAATTGGAATTACTCCAACTGACAGTTTTTTACAAAATGGTCTTGAGAGACTCATTGATGTCCTCTACTTGCCCATTTTCCTCGAGGTAATAAGGAGATGAGTGACCATGTTTAAACCCCATCTTGGATGCTAGTTCTACCATCATTTCATTCTGAAAGTGACTGCCATGATCCGTGATAATCTCACTCGGGATACCAAACAAGGGGATAATTTGGTTGAACACGAAGAAGGTTGCAATCTTCCCATCAGATTTTACAGTAGGCATGGCTTCATCCCATTTGGTAAAATAGTCAACAGCCACGATGATGTGTTGATTCCCCCCAGCTGAAGTTGGGTTGAAATCGACGAAATATACCCCCCACTTGGTGAAGGGACCGACTACAATGATTGGGTGAAGAGGGGCTGGGTGCAAGCACATTTTCCGACTGAACACCTGGCAGGGGTGACACTGCTCAATCGCTTCAATGCAATCTTTAAATATGGTGGGCCAGAAGTAACGGACTCATAGGATATTTTGGGTTGTCGCAAGCCCGGATAGGTGACCACCACAAGCCCCTTTGTGGCAATCATTTAGGACAACTCGGATTCCTCGTGAGTTAATAAATGACGTAAGATACTATCTATTACTCGGTGATACAAAGTGTTTCCGACGATGGTATACTTTTTGGCTTGGTATCTAACTCGTCATCGATCATCTCGCGAGAGATGATGAGCAAACTTCAAGGTTTGAAGATATAAAACAATGTCTCCATACCACGGGTCAAACAACAAGACAAGGAAAATGTGTTCGTCTGCAAATGAATCGACATGGATAACATCCTCATCTAATCATGGGAAATCAGATATTAACTCTGCAAAAACTAGTGACTTCTTGGACTTGGCTGAAGAAAATTTGAGATAAAATTCTTGTAAGATGACAATCCATTTATTATATTTCCCACCTATGATACTCCTAGTGAGGACATATTGAAATGTATTAACATCAGTGACTATGGTAGTTTTGCAAAGCAATATATAGTGTCGTAAATGTTGGACTATGTGAATGGTAGCCAAAGATAGCTTTTCAAAGTGAGAGTAATTAAGCTCAGGACCGACTAAATTTTGATTGAGATAGTATATGACGTGTTCATGGAGCTCATCATCCTCCTGAGCTAGAACCATACCAATCGTCTCTTGGGATGCGGAAATATATAACAAGTAATCTCTGTTGTAATCAGGATATTTTAGCAAACGAGTCGATACCAAGGCTTTCTTCAAGGCGTCGAAAGACTCTTGGGCTTGCTCATCCCAGATAAAAGGGGTGTCTTTCTTCAATAGGTGAATGAAACCCTTAGTGATATTGGCATAATTCACTATAAACCGACTCAGAAAGTTAGCTTTCCCCTGTAAACCTTGAAGTTGTCTAATCATGCGTGGGGGAGGCAATTGAAGTATTGCCTCAACCTTAAGAGGATCTACCATGATCCCAGTCTCGAAAACTAAAAATCCTAAGAGATGACCAAACCTAACGCAAAAGATGCATTTGTGAGGGTTTAACCGAATTCTATAGTAACGACATCTTTCAAAAACTAGTCGAAGGTGTGTGACATGATTCACTCTCTTGCGAGAGTGAGCAGCAAGATCATCAAGGTCATCTTCGACTATATGCTTGAGATCATGAAAAGTGAAAGTCATGGCGCGTTGGAAGGTTGCTCCGACATTTTTTAGGCCAAAAGGAATTTTTCGGTATGCAAAAGTACCCCAAGGACATATAATTGTCATCTTGTGTTGGTCCTTAGGTTTTATCTGGATTTGATTATATCCTGAAAATCCATCCATAAAGGAAAATATTTCACTTCCCGCACACTCATCGAGAATCTGATCAATGAAAGGCATGGGGAAGTTGTTAGGATATTTAGACACTAAGGATTTAGTTAAGATCTACTTGGTCTAATATGTCGTTAGGTAAAAGTGTGTTT
>JZKD02S0166914.1:213511-224218 GCA_000966675.3 Picea glauca
GAGGAAAAGAAGGTGTTGCTGGAAAAGGTTGAAACTTTGAAGAATGTTGCAGATTCATTGACAAAGTCTGTGAGCACAGAAAAGTTCTCTTGGTGTAGAGTAACAATGGGCATTGCTACCCTGGATTGTTGACTATATATTCCCCTAGACCCCTGGATGCAAAGAAAACAACAAGTGGGAGAATGTTGGGTATGTGTTATATTATTTGCATGTGTGTGTGTGGGGGTGCGTCAGATACGACAACTGCGTCTGACGATCCCTT
This sequence comes from Picea glauca, assembly GCA_000966675.3. Taxonomy (NCBI): domain Eukaryota; kingdom Viridiplantae; phylum Streptophyta; class Pinopsida; order Pinales; family Pinaceae; genus Picea; species Picea glauca. The sequence goes on from JZKD02S0166914.1 coordinate 213,774, forward strand.
CCTAGGGGGGTCCTAGGGGGGGGCAGGTATGCCCCCCTTGGTTACGCGTAGTGTTCGGCATCGGGTGGTAGCCCGAGGCCGATGGGGTTCAGGGCAACGCCCTGAAATTTGTTTTTGGGCGGTTTTTGCTATTTTTAGCAGATTTTTCTATTTTTAGCTGATTTGTAAATTAATCCCGGATTAAGGGATTAGGGTTTTGGTATCTACGGAATACCTAAAAACATTGTATATATTGTATGGTGAATGGTGAAATTCAGGATATAATGAAAAAAAAAAGGTTTTCTCGGTTGAGGGTTTCCGGTAAAAATCTCTGTGTATTCTGTGTATGAGCCATTGATTAATTTATGTATTTCTTAAGAATCTATATGCATTGTTTTACTTCGCAGGTTTAAAGCTTACAATTTTGGTAGGGACAGGAGGCCATGAGGGGTCATGAATCATCGGTTCATTCATTAGTTTAGACAAATCTAGCAGATTAAGCATGGCCAGAAAGGGAATATAGGGTTGCGACACCTGACCCCATCCTCCCGCGAAAGATTATGCATTAGGAACTGCGTTCCAGTCGGGATTGTTGTGAGGACCAAAACCTTGTCAGAAATTATAAGACCCTCCTCCGGGCTGATTCATAAAACATGGATTGGGCATCATTCCAGCAGGAGTGTTCTGATAAGGGTTATCAAAATTTCCCCCAGTTGGATTAGATCCAAGCTAGGGGTTGTTAAAACTGTCCCCAATTGGATTAGATCCAGGTTGGGGGATGCCCAAAGTGTAATAATGACCTCCTCCAGGTGCGAATCTGGAGGATTGAAGTGGATTCATCATGCCAAAAGTATTGGTTGAAATCGGCACTGGGGGGATGGGAACATAGGGAGGAACTTGTCCACCAGATGGGTTGTTCCATCCTTCCGTAGAAGAATTAGACTTGGGTTTAAGAATAGGGGCACTCCCTACATTAGGATTTTCTTAGGGAATATGAGAACCACCAAATGGGGAAGGAGTGTAAGGAGGTGTAGTTCCCCCAGTCCAAGGCTAGCGTTATGGCCAGCAGCTGGGATGGTAGTTGAAAACTGTGAGGTGAAGTTAGGTATACCATAAGAAAATAGACTAAAATCCATGGAGATGGTCTGAACATTGTAACTTAGCGAGTGGCAAAAACCTCCAAAAAGGTTCGAGGCAAGAGATGAAGCATTAACTACAGGTCAAGCCATAGTACCGGTGTAAGCCTCTGACACTGCAACTATAGTAGATGCAAGTGTTGAAGGAGTGCCATGAATTATAGTGGGATTTGGAATCGAGGAACTCCCAATGTTCTGAAGACTAGAATCGATACTCATCCTTGCAGGATAACAAGTCTGAAAAGTGGATGTGTGTGTATCACTACTGATAACACTACGCCTTTTAGAAGGAAAGGAGTCAAAAACTGATGGTAACTGTAACAACCGACGGGACCTGCGATGAAGCTGGTCTAACTCCACGATGACTTATGACTCATCCAAAAATAGAAATATATCCTATGGCCAACTAGTAGTCAAAGAGCATACCAAAATGTCAAATGGCTAATATGCATGCAAATGGGCTAAAGTGGCTGAGTGGCCTCCCTCGCTGAAGAAGGTATGTCTCATCCAAGAGGGACCTGTGAATCCCCACTAAAGTTTGGAGGTAAAAAAATTAGTTATAAGGGCCCTCATGGGCTTAACAACTATTCAGTCAGATCCCCTCGAAGAGGTAATCCTCCATAAAGGTTGTGTGTTGTCCGACCCTTATCTGACTTAGGGTACAAGCAGAATAACCCCTGCAAGTAACCTATGAGATACCTAAGTCAATCAACTAATAAACCACTATATAACCGATGGACAGGCAAGCATTCGTAAGTCTGGATCACCGTATGGGCAGTGTAGCAAAGCCTGAAACCTTGAAAGCACCGCCTCTCACAGAGGTATGGGCACTAGCAAGATCCCACAATAAGAATAAATCCACAAAAATATCTCTGACGCTAGGTGAGTATCCAGGGGTTATCCCTCCAACTAACTTCGCGCGACCTTGTGATTAACTCCGGTGTGAGCAGAGCCTCCTGATATTACCAATTATACAATGGACTTCTCAACTCCCTATCTCAGACACATATGTTGATTTAATTTCCTTGGAGAATTTTACTCACAAAATCCTATTCCAAGGCACTAAATCCTAAGATAGTTTGTGGACCCTAAAAATAAAATCATGACTAATCAATTTTAGTTTAAAGTGTTAATTTTATTGACCTTGGTTACTCAAAAAGGTATGGAGGTGAAACTTATGGTGTTATGACTCTGCCATAAAATAAATATGGATATAATGCAAAGTCTATCTTTAACTTTTCAATGAATGATATGCTAATAAAAATAGTGCAGTCTTCAATTTCAAACCTACAATCCAGAAGTAAAATACGATCTTTCTCTACATGTGCTAAGCTAATGAAAAAATTCAAAGACAAAAATGCCAACCAATGCAAAATGCCTATTTTTTTGTATTTTCAATATTCTAAAAAGAAAATGCATGGACTAATAAGCAACTTGACAGATGAATTCTAGAGTGTATAAAAGCAGTAACTGAAGCAGAATACTAGGTAGCCAAGCAAACATCCCAGAAACCAAGCACAAATTAAAAATAGAAAACAAAGAGAAAGACTACGCCCAAAAATTCAACTTCAAACAAGATTCTTATCATCCCATATAATCTCAACAGGTACTACAGAGACCTAAGAATGCTCGGTAATATTTAAATACTACCCAGCAGTCACTCAACCAAGAAAACAAGCAAGGGGAACTAGTATACGTGACTGTTCAAGAGAACAGAGTGTATATACGCCTCTTGCAGTGAGACAACAAGCATGTATATGCGACTCTCAGGGAAAAAGGGGCATATATGCTTTAAAACAAGCCCAGGCAAGGGTAAAAGGCTGAAAACTTAGACTCAGAGTGAATAGGATCTGTTAAGTAGTGATACAACAAAAAACACAAAGGAAAAAGAGAAATATAAGAAGAAAAAGTACTTCAACCCTTAGAAGGAAGATCTCTCCCCAGTGGAGTCGCCATTTCTGTTACAAGGGAAAAACTCTATATGGCCAAGGGTAAACCACAACAAACAGTTATAACTACAGAAATCAACTCAATTCCAACATATGTTATATAAACTAATGTGCGATATAAGAAAGATACCAACCTCGATCCAATGTTTGATGATGTTCCACCATTGAGCACTTTGACCCAAAGCTTTATACCTACGATAAGTTCTCAAAAAAAAAGCAAAGAAAGTATATAGTGATGATATGAAAGGGGTTAGCACATCAAATAACATAATCCATTAATAAACATTACAAACACGCCCATGGATAATAATCATATATTTGCAAGATACCAATAGGACGCGAAAAGAGTATTTCTATTAATAATAGATTAGCAGAAGTGTCAACATTACAGACTTCCGTGTCGGCACGGTTCAAAACCAAGAAACCAAGTTCCTTCCAACTGGGTCCCCACCACTTCAATCCTCCACCAAAGGAAAGCTCATGAGAAAGAGGCAAAGAGGTCCTCTCAATAATAAGGGAAGAGCTTGGGGGCTGAACACTATGTTTAGACTTGAGGGACAAAGGGATGCAAACTCTATATGAAGTAATTTCTCCAAAGTAACTTTGCTCTCAAAGTTGAATGCTTTCTCCTTCTTTTCCATAGTTCAAAATTTTGCTCTTATAGCCTCCAGAATGCAACTGAAGGGTCGAGTCGAAACGTTTCTAGTATATGGAAGTCCAAGGATCAGAAATCTTTTGTCGTGACATGGAAACTCGACCTCATTTTATATTTTCTGGCACAAATATCGATATATGCGAGTTGTAATGGAGCAGCAAGTGTATACGCATCTTGCATAGCAGTTAGGGAGCATATATGTGGGAAAATGTACATTTTCAGCTCTAGATTCATCAAAAAAGGGATGAAAATTCTGCATAGGGAAATGGAAAAAGGCCCTCTGTGCAAGATAGCAATGGTGAGGCAAATATTGCTATAACAGATGCCCCCTAATGTGTGAGATCAGAGGAGTATCTGTGACGACCGAAATACATTATAAGTAGCCGAAAAGTGGAGTGGTAGAGAACCAACTGGACGAACTCAATTGCTCATTACATTATGTATTGACTTTGCATACATGGCTTCCAAGAATATAATGGAGATCCATGTGAAAAATATACCAAACAAGTTTTCATGTCCATGAATAGGCAAATACAAATGCGGTTATATTCTAAAAATTGTCATAGTCACGAACAAGGCCCAATGAAACCAGTCTCAAAAATCAATCTGAAGATATTTGTATACCATGTAGTACAATCTGATCTCCCATGATCACTGAAGTCAAAAGGTACTGGTCCAATGAAATAGAAGCAACAACTCAAGAAAGTTGTGGCCATATAGTGATGTCTTCAAGTCTTCTACACTATTTGCCAATGGTGCAAGTCTACATCATGTGAATAAATCAGTTGAGGTCGAACACTATGAGACATCGTTTGATTACCAGTCATTGAAGTATACCGTTAAAAAATGCGAGACAACCTTCCAATAATGAAAGTAGGTATCAAGGCACTGAGTACATCCCTACAAATGTGAATAAAGGAGTTGGTGTCAAACACTTGGGAGATCCATTGATCAGGAGACATTGATGTATTCCCATCTGTCAATGGTGAGAGAGCCTGCCACTAATGACTGCAAGCCTCAAGGTACTCATTAAACTCTAGGTCTCATATCCAGAATAAATGAGCTAAATTCAATGGAAGGAGACTCGCTGAAAGGAGATCATTGAGGAATCTCTCATCAATCACCACGAGGAACAAAGTAGGAGCTTCATGATTTGGTGGAGATTGGACGAAGAACATGTTCATGAACCAACGACCTTGTGTGTCTTTCGTGTGTGCCAAATGCAAGCGATACATGAAAATGACCCTCTGAATAGAAGCCAATGATGAACAACTATTGACAAAGGTGAGGAAACCACCAATAAGGCTAATGGCATCTAAGACACTGCATGAATCCCAAAGTGTGAATATATGTCTTGCCATCGAATAGAAGGGAAACCACCCAGTCAGCGACCAATGATGAAATGTTGATTGTTGGGTTCAAGGTGACCTACCAATGATGAAAGTAGGTTCAGGGTGCATGATAAGACCAAAGTATCACGTGATTCTGAGACAAACTGAGGGTATGGATGACATGCAAAGTCAATATTTCTAAGGAGTGGCTGACATAGGTTGATAGACATCCTTTGAACAAGATCATGAGACATATGGTGAACTCCAGTAGTATGGACTCAATGATGTGACAATTTGATGCAGGATGCATCAATAACATTCTTTATAGGGTCTGGAAGAGTAACCAGTCGGTATAGAAAACTCTGTAGTGAGATCAGCTTCCTAAGACCATGCTAAACCCAAAATTATGATGACACACAAACTCAATAACTTTGTGCTTTGTTCAAAGGAGACACAACTGCTGCCAATTAAAATATAGTATTCCCTTTCCGACCATCTTTTTTTTTTCATAACAAATGAATGCTATGATACAGAGGAAGGAATGAGTGTCGCAAGTAATCAAAACCAGTTCCAACAGTGGAACATATCTATGCTCAATTCAAGAAAATGCATGTGGGATATGGACACTCGGGGTGATGTTCCCTCCAGGGTATGGGGTGTCAAATTGTGAAGGATAAAAACAAGGCTCTACTTGGCTGAGGATGAAAACTGCTTAGGCAATGGTTTATAATGCAAAGCGAGAACCGGCTAAAGTCTCAATATAGCAAGCAAGGTCATGAGATGCAATCACAACTTAATGCCAAAAAATGTCCTTTTTTTATATCTTTTAGTCTACTTGGTGTGAAAAAGGGGTAAACTTGTGCCAAATAGACATCTTTTCAAATCCAATTTATGAGTGTGAAAAAGACAAGTTTACTCGGAAATATTTTCTATTTTTGATAGCGAGACGGAAAAGAGCTTAACTAGGACTCATGATCTTTCAAATCCAATTTTAATGAGTGTGAAAGGGACAAATCACTCGACGATCTTTTCAGTTTTTGGATGAGTTAGAAAAGAGATTAACTGAGACTCATTATTGGGAGTTTGCGGGTAGTAAGGCCGTGTGTACATGAATGAGAAATGAGCCTTACAGTCGAGGCTTCCCTCATAATTTCTCTGCCAATATGTCCCTCTAGCTTATGTTTCCACAACACAACATATTCTAAGGTGATCATGGCTTACCATAGGGTTCTCATGTATCAACAATAGCCTTTTTCATGCTTTCCGTCTTGAAATACATCACCTGTCCTCTTGATACCAATATTTTTTGTCTCACCTGTATCACAGGTATAAAGAAATTATGAGATATTATCATCAATTTTGAATTTTGAATTTTCTTGCAAATCTCTCACCCACATATTTCCAAATTCCACATTTATTTTCAGATCTATTATGCACAGGAACTAGATTCACAAGTATGGGACTTTCCTTCCAATATCAATTTAGCTCATTAAGCAATTGGTATTTCTTATGGGCTTACAACGCTGCCATATCCAAGACCGTTTTCTTCCTACAATTTCAACATTCTTCATCCAAACAAGTTGTTAGTTTTGATGCACATTGTATTTTCAAACGATGCATACTAATAGTCCAAGTCATTCTCACCTATTCAAGGGTACATCGCAAAAGGAAATATCATTATTTACATATGCACCCTTTCAACATACCATTTTTTTCTAAATGAAATTCAAATATCAAATGACTTTAATCAGTGTGCCAATCTCCATGGCCAAATCCATACCCAATGTACCCTTACATTGGTTTTAATTTTTCCACCCTCATTGGAAGAAATTTGTCAAGGTGTGTTGGAGCTCAACCAACCTATTCACCATAGGCTTTAATCATTCTCGTTCATTATTGCAGCAGGATTGTGCTTCCTGGTAGAGGATGATCACGATCCCAAATCAGTACGTATGAAACTAAAAGTTTCCCTTGAATGCACCCAAGCATCCTTCCTTCATTAGTAACCAATGTGCCAACACTCATGGCCACCCAAATTTTCCTTTCTTTATCAACTACACAATTAAAGTGGAGCAGTGGAAGGTCCTCCTTCCTCGATGGAAATCCATTTCATGCCCTCTCATCAAAATATGCATTTCCTCAGTGCATTCAATACAATGTGATAACTATGAACACCTTTATTCCCAATCTCCCTAGACTGGTTTTCATACCCATGGTACTCTTTACTCCTTCACTTTATTGCAAGGATTATAACTCATCTTTGGCTAACATATACTTCCTCTCCCATTATTCAAGTTATTTTCCTGAATCATACCCTACTTGGGTATCAATGGCATACAACAACCACTCAAAATTTATTTGCATATATTTAATATAATGAAATATTTTTAGAATGGTTTCCTACCAAGTTCCTTCATACCTTATTCCACATAGATATGAAAATTTGTATAGCTTCTCTGGCTACTAGAACCATCTCTGATATTACCCCATCAATGTTTCTTTATGGGGACTTTTAAAGTCTTGTCAACAATATTTTAACAACCTTATAATAGTTGTCTTCTGATTGAGGTTGTCCATCATTGGCAACTGTCTTTCTCAACAACTCCAATTTCTTTCTACACATGACATACACCAAAAATATATTAGTCATCATGTAGATAAAAATGCTTGTATCATAGCCTTCAAATCAATAAAAAAATTTCAAATATGTCCTAGCATATCTTTATTCACTTCATCGCATTATCTTTAATGTTTCCAAGGCATCACTTCCTTTACTTATCATGGCTTAACCAAGCCCCTTCATTTAGATATGATTATTTATTCATTCTCCCTTTTTCCAGTTGTACTTTCTCCCATAGCTGCTCTTTTAAGACCTACAACTATGTAAGCAATTCAAAGTTTTTAAAGTGAGAAAAGTATTCCCTCTTTTCCCTTCTTTGCTTTTGTAACTAACTCCCTATTGGGATCTTCCTTCTCTTTTCCTTGAGCAAGATTGGTTAGTCTCACCCTAACCTTTTGGATACATCATCATGCTTTAATAGAAAACTTTTTGTTCATAATGAATCATGAACCTGTGCTTTCTGCACATTGCCATTCAATTATCAGAATGGTCAACATTCATTTCTTAGTCTTCCATTCATGCATGATGTTTTAAAATGTAATCCAATATTCTTATATATATATATATATATATATATATATATATATATATATATATGCTTGTAGCCCACTGCTCAATTCTTAGTAGTCATTAAGGTTGTGACTTTGTTCTCCTAATAGAGTCTTCACACGGTTCCTCCACAAGGAAATCCTTCAGCATGCAACTTTCTTATTGCATATATTTCTCTATATGTGATAGCCTCAACCTTGAGTTAGCTTCAGTTGTTTACCAAATATTTTATAAGAAATATAAACATGCATCTTTGTTATGCCTCCAGATTATTTGTCCACACATATTCCTTGCTTTGTTAACTTACATCTATGATGAACTTAAACACATGCATAATCATAAGCCTATGTGTATCTACCATATGTATATTTTGTATCTCACATACATCTTTTCATTAAAATCATTTAACTCATGATTGTTCATAATTTTTCTCATGTGGTCCTCAAAGGCATAATCATGTTTCCTTTTATCATGACAACAGAGCATCCTTGCTCATTTACTCTTTCATCATATATGTGCATCACTTGCACATTTAATATCATTCATTCATATCTATTTGGACTTAATATCAATATTCATATCAATAAACCTCACAATGCATCAAATTCATGCACTCAATCATATACAGAAATAACTAAACATTCATCATGCAAGCTCATTGTTTGCACCCTTTCATTGTCCTTCATGGACATATCAAACTTCCAGATCCTTCTCCCAAGGATATTACTACCATTCTTATGACAAGTTCCATAGAGATACTCAACATTGAGGTTCCCTCTCGGTTAATAACTTGCAGTCATTCACATGATATCCACCTGGCATTTTAACAGACATGGTCATAACTATGTTTCCCTTTCTATACGATAAAAAATAGCAAGAAAACACTCTTACCTCAACTTCCATAAAAACATTTCCCAACTCATAAATATAGTCTAGGAAATTATAACCATGCCCAAGGTAACAAGATAGCCAATCTAGCTTCCAACTGGTCTTGATCGGCAGACCTTTCGATCAAGGACACCCTTTTCTAGATTCCCCTCACTACAATTTAAGTATACCAATCCATATCTATATGGCTACCATTCACCACTAGATGTCAATCTAACCCATTTGGCATCTAGAAGTGCCCCAACACTTCCTTTACCACATTCAGGGTCAACATTTAATTAACCCTTTTACCTCATTTATAATAAATTTTAATATCTAATAACATTTGGACTATTTCCATCAATCCTTTGATCATGAGGGATCATACATATATAAAAGGTTTAATCCTTCATTAAATAAATAATTATTACTGCTATGGGTCCTTTCAATCCATTCACATCCAAGTATTTCTATCAGTGCCCATCAGCATAATCCCACTCCTGTAGGATTGGATATTATTTCCCAAAATTTTAGGGACCTAACCCCTTCTTGACCCAAAAATATTATCTGGGCTCAACATGGTGTTTTACAAAGCCATTGCTCCACAAATGTCCCTTGGTGCTATGGTTCCAGTCAAAGACAATGGTGGGGGTTATAGTTACTATAGAATGTTCCCTTGAAAGAGTATCAGTTGGATACCTTCAGGGGCACCATTTCTTCCTCGTGTCAAGACTGTTTGTTTTAGGTTTCATGACCCAAGAACGCAGTTTACAAGAATTTTAACGTTGGACCCTTTCGCCTGTCACTAGGCGGGTCCCTTGGGGATGGGGTCATGTTGCAAAGGATAAGATGAAATATGGTCACAATTAATGAAATAAAATTCTTCCATGTTGTAGGGATCAGGAAAATATTTCCAACGGTCTATCATGAGCCTAATTCTGAGTCCGTATGACCCCACACGGAGGACGCAAAGTTAACGTCACCTGAATGGCCAAAACCAATAGTTGTGACTTCCTGGTCTGATTTTGTTATGATTATTGTATCCAAATTAAAATCAAACATAGACATGATGTATGGAAGTGTGATACCTTTCCAACAGTATATCCTGTGCTTGGTTTCGACCCCTAGTTGGTAAGGACAAGCTTCTGCAAGTTCATGACCAATTTCAGAAACCACATTGCTTACAGTGCTTCAGGGTATAAAAATGGCTCGTAAAGTGTTCTAAATTAGAGATTCCATGATATCACACTATAATAGACTTAGATACCTTTCTAACAACTCCTCATTTGACTCATTTCGACCTCGGACGACCCAGTTAGAGATGTCACATGTTGGTCAATTATTTTGGGCAAAGGGGGG
>JZKD02S0166914.1:226139-249876 GCA_000966675.3 Picea glauca
ACTTCGCCATACGGAGGCGGATTTTCACCCATGAATATTCAAAACGACTAGGGAAAAGTTAAGAATTCATCCATGGAATTCACCTCCATTAATTCAGCCCATAATTTCAGTGGTGTGTCCTAGAGCGACAGGGACTCACTATTAGTCTGACAAGCATGTGTCGAAAGGAGGCCTAATTGGGGGCCTCCAAGGCCAAATTGGGCTAGGTGAGGAAAACACATTTCAGCTACAGGTATGTAGGCATGTATCATGCTATCAGTTCTGGTGTCCAGCCCATAATTTTTCCCCAATTACAAGTTTTTCCCTAATCAGTCTCCCGACCGGCTTCTTCCTGTGTAACTTTCTGGGGCCATATCTTACCCATCTGGAGTCAAAATTGAGCCAAACAAAAGCCAGCGGAAAGGTAGCATATAGAGTCATAGTACGGGCATAGTAAAGAACATTTTTTTTCATGTTTGGTACAAGGGAATATCCCCTCAAGGTTCAGGCTGAGGGGGTCCCCTCACCGAAACAAACCCAAATCGAAGCCATGCTTCGTCCAGCTCACAAGGAAACTTATAGGAAGCGAACGGGAGGCATAATCAGGTCTGAAAAGTGCCTAAACAGCGGGCATTTCTTTACTTACAATGACCAAAGCCCAAAGTCCCCTTGCCCTCCAAAGCAACTCAGCAATTTCCCCAGACCTTGGGCCTTCATCCCTATGAATCTGGCAGCCAGGGATGGCCTGGTATTGTCCTAAACCACCTCACCTATAGCTGTAAAACATGGCAGTAGTCAAAGAGCCTTTGGGATGGCACAAATCCCAAGGCAAATGGTGATGTGGAATATTGTTTTTTTCATTTTATGAAAAATGACTTTTTGTAATATGAAGTCTCGCATAATTTTTTTTATATATATGTATACATTGCAATTAAGAGGTCAAATCAGATTTGATTTGATCCCTTTAGGATAAGATTCCCTTTTGGATAAGATTCTCTTTTAGGATAAGGTTACTTTTTTGTAAAAAGAAAAAATTACTTTAGGGTTGGTCCCCTTTGTCACTTTTCTAAAAGTGACAAGTGTCTTGTGACCTAACCCTAATCCTTCACCTCTCCTTTATAAATAATAGGGTTGGCATTGTAAAAAGGGAGGATGAATATACTAACAAAAATCTGCTAAAATTTTCCATGACTCTTTGTGTGTGTGATACTTGTTAGATTTTAATTGTTGGATGTGGCATTTGTTGGTTAAGGGTTTAGGGGTAGGGGTAAATGCTTGTTATGTTAGTTGTCTCCAGGAGGTATTGGTTAGCTAGGTGTTTGTTGTTGCTTCCTTGGGTTTAACTTGCTTGATTTCATTTTCTAACAGCTAGGTTTAACTTGTTTGATGTGTTTTAGTGCAAATTTTCTAAAGTACTTAGTTATTTTCAGCCTTAGCTATTGGCTAGGAGTCCTGGCGCCCCTTAGGAAAGCCCTCAAATAAGCCCCTTAGTTGGTTGTTCATACTTGTTTTCTTTCTCTTTTCGTACATGTATATTTCTGTTATGTTTTTCTACCATTAACCTTGATGTCCCAAATAGGAAAATTGGTCATTTTGGTCAATTTCCCCCCATGGGACAACCATCTTAGTTGGTTGTTATATACTTTTTATGTGTAAATTTATGTTACATTTAACTCAGTTTTTCCATACATAAATACTAAAATTTCTTTGTTTTCCTGCAAGTAGATAACCAGTCACGTATTATGCTTCCCCTAAGCAGTTGGGGACCATGAAACATACCCATCCACCCACAGGCTAGGGCATGCTACCTACAATCCCACCCTTGGACTTCGTACTCTTATTGTTACCTTCTTTAATTAATAAGAACGCATAAGATACAAGATTTAGTGACATGCACAACAATATCCAACAAGCATGCATAATCTAATATTTAGTTAAACGATAATTAAAATACACAACAGAATACATTCATACACAAATAATAATATCACAATAGAGAGCACTTATATTTATGGAATATGACACCAATTGGTTGCATATCAAGGACGTTCCACCCAACCGTAGACGCCACTGCTCCAAATCTCAACAGCAGTGTCACCCCTAAGCCAGGGTTATGAATCCACAAGGATGATTCCAGAGTGTACTTGGGTTCCCAAACCAGTCATCTCTCGATCTCCCATAGTTTTCCCAACACCCACAACAATCCAAGTACCCAACTCTCTTGTACCGCCCCAAGAGAATGGACCTCCACCCTTCTCTGCCATGCAGTTCCTCTCCTTTATTTTGGGGCCTCCAACACAGTTGGTCCAGAATCTCAAAAATGGAACTCTTAGGACTCACAGTTGTGAGAAAAATGAGACATGGGCCAACACACCTTAGACATGCAGGCCCCAGATCATGGCTGGATCACACCAACGACCATTACAGCCAACTATCCCGTGGATAAACTTTAGCAATTCGGTTCCCTTTTCCAAGCCAAGATGTGGATGAGGGTGGATCAATGAATGGGTGAGTGAGTGCATGAAAGTGCATGAGGGAAATGAATGAACGTACAGGAAAATTAGTGAACAAGCCATCATTCGAACCCCCCCATCAGACCAGAGGCAGGTTTAAGTAACTTTGTGGGGAATCAATAACCTCCTGGACTTCCCCAATATTCTCACGTAATCAATTCCTTCCCTTAGGTAAAAAGGGTAATTAACATAGGAATAAACACTTAGCCCCTCAATCCCCCTTTCTTGTGGAATCATAGCCCCCTATAACTCTAGTCCTTGTCTATCTAGCATCCAACCATGTATTTATTATTAATAATGATAGAATACATTACATGTCTTGGGAACACTGGCCTTTTAATAATTGTTTGGGCACCCTAGCCTCTCAACATTGTAACAATACATTATTTTAAATGGGGGTTCAAAACCTGGGATGTTACATCCCCTCCCCCTTATTTTGGCACTTTCCTCAACGCATATACAAAATAGAGATCAAAATCTCAACTTTATTCAAAAATTTGCGGGTACTCTTCTCACATGGCATCTTCATGCTCCCAGGTAGCATCTTCAGGACCATAACAGATCCATTGAACTTTTACCAGCTCTATAACTCGATTCTGGAGAATTTTGATTTTTCTGTCCAATACCCACACTGGTTGAACCTAAAAATATCCCTCCATCTCTACCTAAATCAGATGCCAATCAATAACATGGTTAGGTTCATGTACATACTTCTTTAGTAAAGATACATGAAATACATTATGCACATTCATGGAAGCAGGCAATGCAAGCATGTATGCAACTGGCCCTATTCTATCCAATATTTCAAATGGACCATAGAATTTGGTTGCCAGCTTTGTACAACTACCCAATTTCAAAGAGATTTTCTTGGGCTTCACTTTCAAAAGTACATGCTCCCCTACTTTAAATTATCTAGTTGTCTTGTTCTTGTCTGCATAAACTTTTTGTCTATCTTGAGTTGCCTCTAAATTCTGCTTGATCTTAACCACTTGGTCTTCCATATCCTTGAGCAACTATGGCCCAATTACCACTCTATCTGTTGGTTTGTCCTAGCTTACTGGAGTATCACATTTCCTACCATACAAGGCTTCAAATGGGCTCATTCTCAATGAAGCTTGATACCCATTATTATATGCAAACTCAAGCTTGATACATTCTCAGCATGTCTTCAATTATTCGATTGACTCTCTATGTTTGCCCATCTGTCTGGGGATGATATGTTGTGCTAAATTTTATATTTGTGCCAAATAATTTAAACAATCCCCTCCATAAATTGGGGGTAAACTTTGTATCTCTGTCCAAGATGATTTTCCTAGGTATCCCATCTAACCTAGAAATTTCCTTCATGAAAATTTCTGCAATATTAGCCACTATATGCGTTGTCTTCACAGGCACAAAATGAGAAGCCTTTATTAATTTGTCAACCACCACCATGATTGAATTATGATGATTATTCATTTTGGGTAATCCTATGATGAAATCCATGGTGATCACTTCCCATTTCTTCTCTGGGACTAGAAATGGTTGCAGCAAACATGTTGGGTTCCTATGCTCAGCCTTCACATTCTGACATTCCATACATCGAGCGATGTAATCAGCAACATCCTTCTTCATTCTCGACCAAAGCCCTAGCTTCTTACTATTGTAATTTTTTTCTGGTAACCAGGATGTCCAACATAAGGAACAACATGCATTTCCTTCAATACCAAATTCCACAGTTCTTTGGAGCTAGGAACATAGATTATATTTTTATGCATGAGTAATTTGTCTTCCTTTATCTCATACTCCTTTATTTTATGATGTACATATCCTTATTGTAATATTTCCTTTACCTGTACGTAATGTTGATCTGTAACAAGACCATCTAAAATTATGATCTTCAAGTCTGACTGATGCATACTGACAACATTAGCATGCATGAGATGCACTCTTCTACTAAGTGCATCAACAACTTTATTCTCCTTTCCTTTGATATGCTTGATATCGAAGTCATATTCACTTAAAAATTCTAGCCATATTGTTTGCCCAAAATTCAAGTTCGGTTGTTCAAAAGGATACTCTAGGCCAATGTGGTCTATCCTTAATTCGAATTTCTTCCCCATGAGATAATCCCTCCACATCCTCAAGGTGTGAAAAATGGCATCAAGTTCCAAGTCATGCGTGGCATAGTTCCTCTCATGTTCCTTAAGATTACTAGACTCATATCCAATGACATGTCCATTTTGCATGAGGACTCCCCCAAGTCCTTCTTTACATGCATTTCTACATACCAAAAAACTTTCATTTGGGTCAACAATCTTTAACACAGGTGCACTAGTAAGTAAATCCTTCAACAAATTAAAACTATTTTCACACTTGAGTGTCCATTCAAATTTAGTTCCCTTATTTTTCAAAGAAGTGATGGGATGAGAAATATTAGAGAGCCCTACTATGGACCTTCTGTAGTAGCCAGCTAATCCCATAAAAGATCTAATGTTTGACACATTTCTAGGTGTTGGCCATTCTCTAATGGCTTCCATCTTCTCTGGATATACTGCTATTCCCTGCTTTGAAATAATGTGTCCCAAGTAATGGATCTTCTTTTGATAAAAATAAAACTTACTCAACTTGGCATACAACTGATGTTATCTCAGTACTTGCAACACTAGTCTTAAGTGATGTTCATGCTCCTCTTCAGACTTAGAATAGATAAGTATGTCATCCAAGAATACTATGACAAACTTATCCTAATAATTTCTGAATATGCCAATCATTAAGCACATGAAGACAGTTGGTGCATTGGTCAGTCCAAATGGCACCACTACAAATTCATAATGCCCATACATGGTTCTAAAGGTTGTCTTATGAATGTCTTCTTCCTTGATTCTTACCTGATGGTATCCTACCCTCAGGTCAATCTTTGAGAATATCTTTGTTCCTCTTAGTTTATCAAAGTGGTCATCAATTCAGGGTAGAGGATATGTGTTCTTTATAGTGTACTTGTTCAGTTGTCGAAAGTCAATACACGGCCTCAAGGTTCCATCCTTATTTTTGACAAAAAGTACAGGTTCTCCCGAAGGTGAAACACTTGGACGTATATACCATTTCTTCAACAATTCCTCCGACTACATTTGTAATTCTTTTAACTCTGGTGTGCTCATTATGTAAGGTGTTTTTGACACTGGGGCAGCTCTTGACACTAAATCAATTGAGAAATCTATCTCCCACCATGGTGGCAATCCTGGTATTTCTTGGAATACATCTTCAAATTATCGTAGCACCAAGAAATCTTCAAGGCTTGGCCACTTTGTATTATCTGGCTCTTCCACATGAGTTGCATACAATTGATATCCTTTCCTAAAACATTTTTTTAGCTGTAAGGGTGAAATCTCCCTTATAGAGATGGGTCTTAGAACTCCTTTCACAGTGCTCTATTTTCCATTTCCATCAAGACATGTAAATGTCTTGTTATGACAATCTAGGACAACATGATGCATTTCCAACCAGTCCATTCCAATCAGAATATCATAAGACCCCATTGGTATGATATTTAGATCCATCCTATTATTCACGCCATTAAGACTTATGGAACAACTTCTGACCATGTCATGGATTCTTCTTTTGGTTCCAATGGCTAATTGAACGAAAATTGCTTTTCCAAGTTTAGTTTTCTCCAAATGTAATCTATCCATTATCTTAAGATCGATGTAGCAATGAATTGCTCTTGAATCAATCAAAATAGAAACATGTTGATTTATGATCTTACCTTCCACCTTGATCATATTGGACTGGTACTTTTCTTGTCGATCATTTAAAGCTGCATAGATTCTTCCCATATCTTCAACTGTTGTAGCCTCTTGGTTGTTGTGCACAGTATTCACTCTGTCCTTTATGTGTGGGAAATCCTTGTATAGGTGATCTTCCCTGCATCCCCAACATTGGATTGGTGGTCTTCCCCTTTTTCCTAAGGAATCTTCTTTCTTGAAATCTCCCTTAGCATATTGATCTTGATGATTCCTATTAGGCTCATTTCTATTGAAGGAAGGTTTGAATCCTTTCCTCCTCTGATCGGACTCCTCATTCTTCTTGTTCTTCCAATATTTCTGCAGAGATTCTCCTCCCTAGCCTTGCTCATACAGGTATTTATCCTTCCTGATGGCTTCAGTCAAGGTCTTGGTCTCATCATACCTGATATTTTCCTTATAAAAGGCTGGAGGTCCCCTTAGAAATATCTGTATTTTCACTTTCTCATCACCAATGAACCTGACATACTTTAACAATCCCAAGAAATTCTTCTCGTATTCTACCATAGTCATGCTTTCCAACCTGAGTTCAAAGAACTCCTACATTTTCTTGTCATAGAAATTCTCTAAGAGGTACTCCTTCTGGAAGTACTTCTTGAACTACTTCCAAGTGATCCTACTTTCATTAACATGTTTCACTTTCTTCAGTTGGTCCCACCACATTGCAGCTTTCTCATGTAAATGGTAGGTGATAATCCTAGCTTCCAGGTTGGATGAATAGTTATGCAATTGAAAATATCTCCTGAGCCCAAGAAACCATGCTTCAGCATCATCTTCCCTTTATATTTCATTCTCAAAGGAAGGTGGCTTGAGCTTACTCATATATCCTTGAAAACTATCTACCTCTTGTTTCCTTCTTTGGTGTCTAATAGAAGATGCCTCTAGAATGATTACAGGATCATCTGATGCATAAAAATTTATTTCTGAGTAAGGAGGTGAGTAGTGTACATGAGCTCTGCTAGAAATTCTGGAATAACTAGCTCCCCCACAATCATCCATTCTTTCATGGCACCTGCCTTCTTCCACTTGTCTTGAGTTTGATATCTTCTTCATTTTTCTCTGGAACTAATTTAAGCTCTACAACACTTGAGCATTTATCTGAATTTTCTCTCTCATCAGTCTCTCATTGTCTTCTTTGTAGCTCTGCACTTCCATCTTTAGGCTTCTTACCATTTCTATTAACATTTATTGTTCTCCTTTTTCCTTGCATCCATTGGAATATGTCTCTACATTACCAACTCTGGTATTCTGGCCTTTGGCCTCCTTAACATGACTAGAGGATCCCTCGCCTTATTCCATTTCCTCAATACGCATCCTGAGTTGATGTGTTTAAATCCCTTAATTCTGCAAAATGTGTAAGAGACCACTTTGTTATAATTATGCATATGATAAACAAAATTGCCAAACCATGCTATAGGTCTCTTTCTTATTTTATTTTCATGGAGATCATATCCCCATTCTATGAAAATAACAGTGTTTTTTATCCTTGGCTAACACAGAATTTCATCCTGCGTAGACGCTTCCTTCAAACCACCCTCCCAAGTGACCATGACTAGAAACTGCGGCTAAATCCTTCCTTAGCACTTTTTTGTCTCGAAGACCACCAACTTATCCCTTATCCTTCCTTCCCTCAACTCTCAATATGCATATGACCATGGCCATGGCCCTGAGCTTAGATAAAAATCACTTATCCAAAGCTTTAGGACTTCAGAACTTTCATCCAAGACTGGATCAACGGTCCTAGTCTTCTTTCATGATCAACAATCGAGATCCACTTTGGGAATATACGCTTCGGAAGTCTCAACTTTCCTCGCTTGCCTCCTCCCAGAATGCTTTTACCTAGAGTTCATGATATGTTGATGGGTGTCCTCCCATAGATCAGTGGTTTTGAATCGCTTCGGCTCTTTAGGCTTTGGAATTTTCAAACTTTCCTCCTGCACGTTCTCCCGGAGTGATTTTACCCAAAGTTGACGATCCTTTGATGTGTGTCTTCTGGAATCAACGGTTGATATGTACTCTGGCCTTCGGGCCTTCAGGATTTTTTGACCCAATGCAACCTGTCACATCCTTCCCCACTGGAGTACCTAGTCTCCAGACTGTATTATCTGTCGCCACATGGATAAATACTTGAATCAGACACATGGCCCAATCGGGCAGGTGACACTTTTCACGTTCTAACTGACATTTCAATACTCTATATACTCAAAAATTGTTGATACGTGGCACACATCCCATGTGTCCACATCATCCCAGGTGACGTCCACAAGCCATGTCACTTCGGGAATTTTAGGATCCACATCACCTCTAGGTGACTTCATCGTGCACCATCACTTCGACTTTTCGGGTTTCGGGACTTTGGGAGTTTTCATACTGGCACACTTCCAATTCTCCCGAACTCTGATTTCCCAAACAGGCCAAACTGACACCATGTGTCTCCCTTATCAGACAACCCATATTAACCCTAGACTTCGGGACTTTGAAAATTATCGCTGCAAGGATCAACGACTGCCATTCCTTTGGGCCTTCGGACTTCGGAAAACTCAAACCTCAACTTTTTCTGAAATGTTTTTATCCAAAGCTCATGATCTGTTGATGCGTGTCTCCCATGGATCGACGACTATGATTTCTTTAGGTCTTCGGATTTCAGAAATCTCAACTTTCAACCTTCTCTTTTCCCTGAAGTGAGTGGATTTCTGCCATGTGTCCTCCTGGATTGGACGACTGAGATTCACTTTAACTCTTCGGGCTTTGGAAATCTCAATTCTCAACTTCTCCTCACTCGCTCTTTCCTGTAGTGCTTTCACCTGGAGCACACGATCGGTTGGTGTGTGTCATCCTTTGGATCGATGATTCCCGGCTACTTCTTCTCTTTGGAGGTTCATCGCTCGAGTACTAACATGTCACATCACTCCATGGATTTCAATTTGCGGGGGCATGCATCAACGGTTTGGAGTAACCCACTTTTCACCCCACAATTCTCCTGATGCTGACACGTAACCCCTTGGTGAAACCATGGTTTGGATTGCAAGACTGCCTTGGGAAATTATCTCCCATGCAACTTGGTTCCCCACAATGCCTCATGTCCATTGATCTCACTCTATAATGGGATCTGATGGTTGTGACCTTATCTCTTGCTTCCTTTTCATAGGACAACCCTTGTTCACCTCTCCTCTGATCCAACGATCTCAGATCTCTCCTGATCCTTCAGTGGCGATCACTCATGAATTCTAAGAGGGACAATCACGATCCTTCGAACCCCTTACGATGGGTCTCTAACGTTCTATCTCCTGTGTAGATTCTGCAATGTCATTCCTCCTGATCTTTTCAACTTCACGGTCAAATTCAATCTCAACCCCGAGACTCTGACCAACAGACCCAGCTCATACCGGGCCAGTGTTTCAACCAGAAGCTTTGATACCAAACTGTAACATACCCAACCACCCACAGGTCGGGGCATGCTACCTACAAGCCCACCCTTGAACTTCGTACTCTTACTGATACATTCTTTAATTAATAAGAATGCATAAGATATAATATTTAGTGACATGCACAACAATATCCAACAAGCATGCATAATATAAGATTTAGTTAAATGAAAATTAAAATACACAGCGAAATACATTCATACACGGATAATAATATCACAACAGAGAGCACTTATCTTTATGGAATATGACACCAACTGGCTGTAGACCAAGGACATTCCACCCAACCGTAGACACCACTACTCCAAATCTCAATAGCAGTGTCACCCTCGAGCCAGGGATATGAATCCACAAGGACGGTTCTAGAGTGTACTTGGGTTCCCAAACCAGTCAGCTCGCAAGCTCTCACAGGTTTCCCAACACCCACAACAATCCAAGTACCCAGCCTATACCACCCCAAGAGAATGGACCTCCACCCTTCTCTACCACGCAGTCCCTCTCCTTTATTTTGGGGCCTCTAGCATAGCTGGTCCAGAATCTTAAAGCTGGAACTCTCAGGACTCACAGTTGTGAGAAAAATGGGGCACAGGCCAATGCACCTCAGACATGTAGGCCCTAGGTCATGGATGGATTGCACCAGCGACCATTACAGCCAACTATCCCATGGATAAACTTCAAAAGTTGGTTCCCTTTTCCAATCCAAGACGCGGATGAGGGTGGATCAATGAATGGGTGAGTGAGTGCATGAAATTGCATGAGGGAAATGAATGAAGGTATAGGAAAATTAGCGAACAAACCATCAATCGAACCCCCCCATTATACCAGAGGTGGGTTTAAGTAACTTCATGGGGAATCAATAACCTCCTATCATTCCCCAAGAAGCTCACGTAGCCGATCCCCTTCCTTAGGTAAAAAGGGTAATTAACATAGGAATAAACACTTAGCCCCTAAAGCCCCCTCTCTTGTGGTATCATAGCCCCCTATAACTCTATTCCTTGTCCGTCTAGTAGCCAGCCATGTATTTATTATTAATAATGATAGAAAACATTACATGTCTTGGGCACACTGGCCTTTTAATAATTGTTTGGGCACTCTGGCCTCTCAGCATTGTAACAATACATTATTTAAAATGGGGGTTCAAAACCTGGGGTGTTATAGACCACCTAAGGACTTGTTTGAGGCAAAGGGTCCAATAGGACAGCGAAGAAAAACATCCAATTTGATCGGTACATCTACCCAATTACTCTCATATTCACTTTATATATCACTTGCACTCATTCCAAAAATTTTGGCACACATACCAATGTTGATATGATTAGTTTGTGTAGATAACTTGAGTATTTTACTTGCGAATTTATGTTTATAAAATCTGATTTATACTTGCATAGATAATCATCATAATTTATGAATTTCAAACACTAAACTTCCAATCCCCATACAAGGAATTAGTTGGGGCTTTCATGCACATGGAGGCCTTGCCGCTCACAAAGAGTCTCAACCCATTCCTTTGGGTTGAATGGTGTAATCTCTCCTTGTAACTAGCTAATCTTGTCATATTTACATTGTATATTTTTCATTCACTAATCTACAGGTGGTTACCGCTAAAGGGGTCATACAAAAATCAACAAGCTAAATACATGCAAAAATCCACAAAACACTTAAAAACAATTCAGGGGTCCGCTCCATGCACTCAAAACAAACTTTAGCTATTTAGTTATATACATACACATATTATTTAGCCGTGACATATATGACACCTATCTATTTACTTGTTTTCTATATATAGTTTTAGATAGATTTCAAATTCAGTAACCAGGAGACACGCTTGTGAAATAAAGACATGACCTCGCCACGTGGCTGGCCTGGTATTTCATTTCAAGAAATTTCAATTTTGCAGGATACCAAGAGTCAAAGATAAGGAGACTTCATCAGGAGCCCCTCAGAAGTTGTCTAGTTAGTACAAGTCGAGTGACTTTTCTTTAGTACCACACTATCAAGGAGTTGATTAGCATATCTTGGTTGGAATATTACTCTTCTTGGGTAAGCTCAGCTAAAACTCCCTTTAGGGGGGTCATGGGCATCTTCCTTTTCAGAGGTATCCTTCTTCCATCCAAGCGGATTTAAGAGCCCGAAAGCGCTAGTGATGAGAAGAGGCTAATCCTTGCTTCTCTGAACTGCATGGGGCACTCTTCAACCTAACCACTATGGCCTGCTAGGACTACTCTTCTTATACTGGTTGGCACAGTTTCGAGATGTGTTTGCCTAATCTGGATAACCTTCAAAATTGTGTGGGGGCCAAGGCATGTGTTAAAAAACTAAAAATTCACCAATAAAATACTTTTAAAGTCAACCTTTCGTCAGTCCACCTTTCACCCACGAACCAAAAATTTAAGTTGTGAATACTTTCCCTTATATCATAGTTTTTATAGCTTGTAAAAAGGTTTTTCATTCCCTTTTAGAGCCCCCTTTTTTATTTGAATTTCTTCCGGGATTACTTCTCAGGTCACCCTGGGGGGTTTTAAGCCATTCTAGGGCTTATTTCCCTATCTTAACTTCTTTGAACAGCTTCTTGTTCACAATCTACATCCATTTAAAAGGACTTGGTTGTAGCTTTTAACCTCACATTTCACCCTTGTTTCGCACTTTTTTACTTAAGGCATCCATTGGTTAATTACCCAGGACACCAGTTTACCCCAGGGACCCATTATAGGCCATTTTCCAACGCTTTAAGGGAGTGAAAAACTCATTGTTCAATTTATTTAGTTCATTTTCCTAAAAATAAGCAAGCTTATTTTCATCCTATTATCCATAATTTTCACCCCCTGGGCCATTTTGGCCATCCAAGAAGCTGAGGGAGGAAAACACCTAGGGTGGGTGGTCCTGAGAAAGATTCCTTTTGAGTCCTTCACCTCTCCATTTTACCCTTCATTACTGCCTCAAACCAAGGACCACCTGAGGTGCAAGTAGTATCTGCCTTGTGTCAAGCTATCAAAGAGGTTATAATCGGCTTCAGAGCCGAATAGGTCAGATCTGCCCCAATGGACAGATTTTGCTTATAACACGTACCTTTTTCTAGTAACCATATTGGGGAGCTTGCAAACCTCTTTATATTTTCTTGTATCCCAAGCTTATACTGGGCATTGGACCCAAATTCTTTTTGATCCTTTTCCCACTTGTGGACAAAATTTTGTGGCAAGGTCTTTCGGTAACCCTTTGGAATTTTCTTTAGTGCTTGTTATAGTTCAGTTCCCTTGCATTTTCCATTGCATCTGGGAGCCATAAATACCATTGAGTTTTCCTTTCCTTTTACCTTTTCAATTTCCAATTCTACTTGTTCGAACTCATGTGGGAAGTTATAAATCTGTCATACCTTACCTTTCACTTCGAGAACAAAGAAAACAAAGCTTTGTTTATAGTTGGGTTAATCTCCATTGTTTCAAAAAGAGTAGGATTGTTGGTGATACATCTCTTGTACTCAAAGTACTTACTTGATCCCCTTGCAAGCTGGGAGGGCGGAAGTATCCTAAGACTAGGGAAACAATGCCCCTTAAGAATACAAGAAGTCAAAGTTCATGAAAGAAAACAAATAGTGAGACACATACACCTAGGAAACCAGGGAAACTTGTTACCCCTGCAGTGTGAGTTGAGACACCCTCTTCCTCTTATCCCATTCAAATCCCCTTACTAAAAAAATATTTAGTTAATCCAACAACAATTACTAATCCTCAAGTTGTTCCTCCCGTCATTCCAACAACTATTGTTGTTCCTCCCATAGTTGTTTCAATGGCAATGTCATGGAAACCTAGGACTCCTTTGAGGTTGATCAGAGCTCTTCATGACATACCTATGGATGCCCCAAACAGGCTTCCTAAGTTCAATGGAATTGGTACATTGAGTGTCGAAGAACACATACAAAATTTCTATGATGCATTAGCGCTTATGGATTAACAATTCCTAATTTCATCATTAAAATTTTTGTAAGAACCTTTGAGGGTGAAGTAGAAAGATGGTATGGCTTGCTTTCCAATGATAGTATCCCATGTTGGGACACTATGATCCAAGAATTCAAGAAACATTTCCAAGGGGCGTATGATGTGGCTTCCCTGCTCAGGGACTTCACAACCATCTCCATCCGTGAGGGTGAGAAAATCTGAAATTTTAATCAACGCTTTACCTCAACCTTGAATAGGATCCCAACTGCTTCCCAACCATCTAGGAACAATTTGTTCCATTATTACATGACTGCTATGAATATGAATGTAAATTATATATTTAAAGATAAATCAATACAAAATTTAGATGTCGCCAAGGCTAGCTCCCTGGAAATTGAAAGAAATATGGAGGAATCTAGTATGATTCCCTCACCTTTAGCGCAACCCATTTTTAATGAGAGACCTAGGAATGATGTACCTCGAAATGAGGATCCTCGATATGAACCTTTGTCTACCCAAAATTCAAGGATTTAAGAAAGAGAAAGTTTAGAAACACTCAATTTGTTGATGAACATGAACAACCAAATACTTTCCCTTAATCGAAAGGTGAATGACTTGCAGTTTTTTGCTCTTGCGAGGCCAAGACCTCCTTTCCTTCCTACTCCTCCTCCTAGGCAACATGTTGTTGAAGTGGATTGGTGTCACTTTTTCCAAGACTTATATGATCCAGAGTATTGTTACTCATATACATGTCACATGGAATTGTCTAAAAATAGCAAAGCCCCTCTACCTCTATTCAAAAACAAGCTTTCTTCCACTTCCCAAAACAACCAAGTTAACATGGAAGACTTTATTCCCTGTGATGACGATCCTCTTTATTTCGGAAGCTTTGCTATAGAAATTAGGAGTCAGTCCCCTAAAACCACTCTGCAAGGGGTAGAAGAGGCCAAAAGTGATCCCAAGGACAATGAAAAAGGAAAAATTCCTGTGAATGGTAGATTATCTTCCCCTACAAGGAACAGGGTTTCATAGACCCCAAATAAGGTAAACTTGCCTAATAATCCACCACCCTTCTTCCCAACATCGGTACCTTACAACATCATTGAATATCTAGCGAAGGTTCCCACCCATATGACATTATTAGATGCTCTTAGGACACCTGCTCTATTTGAAAACATTTCATGTGTTTTACAAGAACCTCCTACTCCACGAATGGAATAGAGATTTCCTCTTCCCAGAGAGTCGTCTTCTCAACCTAAGGAAGCATATGATGTTATTGATTTATACCCTGGTGTTCCTCCTTTCTATATCTTAGTTTTTATTTATAATTTTTTGATCCATAACTGAGTCACTGACAGAGGAGCGAGGCACAATGGTATGCCCCTTCAAGTCATGAGAAGACCGGGTCTTGAATGCACAGGCCCATGTAAAGATCTGTTAGCTTTGGATTCATGAACTACAGAAACCATCGGTTACATTAGGACTTATCCATTACTTACGACCAAGCTCTGAAGGTGAGCATGCTCATAAACATGATCATAGCATATATACATGAAGCATATGGCATGATTTTAGGGAGGGAGTGGTCCACCAAAGTAAAAAATGGCCGTTACTTCATGGAGGTAACTCACTTCACCTTTCCCCATAAGGGTGTCGAAGTTTTCATTAGGAAGGAACCAAAGTACCGAGATCAGGTTGTACCTTCTTCCTACAATACAAAACATGTGTCTTTTCAAGATACAAGTATGGGTACGTATACTATGTTATCTAAGGAAGATGCACATGTCCCCCTTTCTGAGTTGGGAGAAATGGTATGGAGTATGTATTTTAATGGTGCTAAATCCAAGCACAGATCTGGTGTTGGGGTCCTTTTGTGTGATCCCAAGAGGAAGGTGATCCCTTTCTCTTTTCGGATAGAATTCCCTAACACTAATAATATGGTTGAATACGAAACCTTAGTTCAAGGCCTCCAAAAGGCCTTAGACTTAGGAATATGCCATTTTTTGGTGAGTGGGTATTCTAAATTGGTTGTGAATCAAATTAGATATAAATATGAAGTTCACAACCCACACCTCAAACAATACCACCGAAGAGCTAAGGAACTTGTTGAGAAGTTCTTATCTTTCAACATTCAAGATGTGCCTAGGGCTGCAAACCACGTAGTTGATACTCTGGCCTTGGTTGGTTCTTTCTTCACTTTGGATTTCATAAGGTCTATCGAAGATATAAAGGTCCAAATTTTACATAGACCTGCATTACCTGATAATGTCGACTCTTGGCAAGTTTTTGATACTGACGAACAAATATGTAGATTCCTTCAAAACAAGGAGGAATTCAAAGATTTACATATCAGCCATGATTTGGAAGAGGAAATCGGGAACATGATCCAATTGAAGACAAATAAGATTCCCCCTGGTTTGTTTGTACTGGAATCCATGTTTGATTCCAATGATGCTACCACTTCTGCACCTAGTATTGATAGCAAATTTGTTAGGAAGGTGCGAGAATCCATCCCTATTAACCTAGGAACTAAGAAATATCCAAAACTAGTCTATATAGGTTCACAATGTTCCTCTTCTGAGATCTCTCAATTCACAGAACTCTTGACAGAGTTCAAGGATTTTTTTTCTTGGTCCTACAAAGATCTCAAAGTTTTTGATATGTAGGAGATAGTCCATGTCATACCCATAATCCCCGATTTGAAACCTTACAAGTAGAGACAAAGAAAGAAAAACCCTGCTTTGGAACAAACGATTAAAGATGAATTGGACAATATGGAAGCATCTGGGGTCATATACCATGTTCATTACTCACAATGGGTATCTAATTTGGTTCTCGTTAGGAAGAAAACTGGTGATATTCATTTGTGTGTCGACTTTCGACATTTGAATAGGGTGTCCCTAAAAGACACTTACCCCGTCCCACCAATGGAAGAGATCATCCAACAAGTCTCCGGGTTTCAAATGATGTCCCTTTTAGATGGTTTCTCAGGATACAATGAGATAGCCCTCAAGCCTTCTAATAGTCATAAAACCACCTTCACTGCTCGTTGGGGAACGTATGCATATAAAAAGATGCCTTTTGGATTGATTAATGCTGGGACCACCTTTCAACATGCCATGGCCATCGATTTCAAAGGATTATTGAGTAATTTCATTGTTGTCTACTTCGATGACCTCACAGTATTTTCCAAAGAACGGAGTAGTCACTTTGATCACCTCAATCAAGTTCTCCTAAGATGTCGTAAGTTTGGCATATCTTTAAATCCTAAGAAGACCATTTTCGGTGTTATGGAGGGAAAACATTTTGGTCACATCGTCTCTCAAGAAGGTGTTAGAGTTGATCCCAGGAGAGTGGTAGACATCAAAAAGCTACCCTTACCTACTAATAAAAAAGAAATGCAATCTTGCTTTGGAAAGATAAACTTCCTGAGACACTTAATTCTTGATTTTGCTCAAGTAGTTAAACCTCTAAATCATCTTATGAAGAAGGAAATTCGATTCAAATGGGACCCCCCTACCCATCAGGATTTTGAATCCATTAAGAAAACCATTGCTTCTGCCCCTCTGTTAATCAGTCCTGGTCCCTATAAAGACTTTTTCATTTACATTAATTCATCAGAGGAGACAATTTCTGCAATCTTATTGCAAAAATATCATGAGGAAACTCTTAGACCAATTGCCTTCGTAAGCCAAAATTTGAAGACACACCAACTGAACTATTCTACATTGGAGAAACATGGTTATTATTTGTATAAATCCTTGGAACAATTTCGACATTACATCCAAGGCAACAAATTTCAAGTTTGTGTGCCTACATCTCTCTTAGTCATTTCCTTAAATCAAATTGAATTGCATAGTAAGTGGTCCAAATGGATCATGTGCATGCAAGAGTACAACTTTGATATTAAACCAACCAAAACCATAAGGGGAACATGGATGGCTGAATTGCTAACCCAATCCCACCCCTCGATCATAGTTGAACCAACTCAGGTAGATGACTTGATTGCTTTTGAACAATAGCTTAATGAAACTGAGTTAGCCTCACAACCATGGTATGGGCCTATCGTATATTTTCTTATCAATGGTGTTTTCCCACCAGACATGGATACTAAATCCAAACTAACACGTTGTTTACAAGTTGTTCGTTATGTTTTACAGGACCAAATCCTTTACCAAAGAAACCTTGATGGGGTTTTATCACAATGCTTGAGTCCTGACCAAGCCCAAATGGCACTTGAATAATGCCATTCCAGGGTTTTTGGAGGTCACTTTTCAGCCAAAAACACTGTAGCAAAATTTTTACATGCAGGTTACTTTTGGCCTTCACTCCACAAAGATGCCCATTTACTAGTTCGAAAATGTGAAGCCTTCCAATGCTTCAGTGGGAAGAAAAAGTTATTTTCCTTACCCCTTAGGCCTATTGAAGTCCAAGTCCCTTTCGCAAGATGGGGCATGGACTTTATTGGGCCAATTTCACTGCCTTCTAGCACTGCTAACGTATTCGTCTTAACAGCTACAGACTACTTTACAAAATGGGTTGAAGCAATCGCTCTTAGGAATGCTACGAGTCAGCAGGTGGTAGAATTTGTTGAACATAACATTTTATCCCATTTTGGAACCCCTACTAAGATATTAACCAATAATGGATCAGATTTCATGTCTGATGTCATGCTCCACCTTGGTGTTAGGGATGGCATCCAACTTTTTTGATCTTCCACCTATTACCCCCAAGGTAATGGATTGGCCGAATCAACAAATAAAAATCTGATTCGGATCCTTAAGAGGACAGTCAAGGATAACAAGCACGATTGACACACAAAGTTAAAATTTTCTTTATGGGTTGATCGTATAACCCCTAAGATAGCAATGGGTCAAAGTCCTTACACTCTAGTGTATGGAGCTCTTGTTGTCCTCCCTGTTCAGTTACAAATTCCAGCCTTGAGGTTGGCTATTGTTGAGGAAGAAGATGATTTCCACCCTTTACAACATCATTTATACACACTCGTCGAACTAGAAGAGGTAAGAAAGGATGAATTCCAACACCTCCAAAAGAAGCAAGACATTGTTAAACGTTCCTTCAATAAAAGAGACACAATGATAAATTACAAAGTAGGAGATGATGTCTTACTATGGGACAAAGCACACGAGGCCCCATCCAAACATCGCAAGTTTGATTCTTTATGGTTGGGTCCTTACACAATCTACGAGGTCTTAGGGACAAATGATTTTAGATTAAAAACCTTGGATGGTGAACCACTTCAATTCCCTATGAATGGTCGTCACCTAAAGTTCTTTTACTCTTGAGAGACCTTGTCATCTTGTACATAAGTCACCACTTGTTCTTTTTTTGTTTGTATGTATTCATTGTTGTTGATTTTCCTTCTTGTATGTATTTGATGTTGCCTTTTCATGCTTGTATATACCCCTTTGGTTTCAATCTTGAGCCCTTTTGCCTGTTTGGTTTCAATTTTGAGTCTTTTCACTTGTTTGGTTTCGATTTTGGAGTATAGTCCCTCTTTGATTCTTTTTCCCTTGGTTTTGTTTTTTTTTCATTTGAATTTCGTAGGTTTCCTTGTTTTTGGTTTGTCTGGTGTTCAATGGGAATGGTATTGTTCTTATCATTGGATGGTTGTTTGAAAATACTGAACTCCTAGGATCCCTTTTATCATACTTGAAATTTTGGGAAACATTGTCTTAATGTCATCTTAAATAGGAGTAAACCTGATTGTTATTCAATCAAAGCCAGCAAGGAAATTATAAGGAGGCAACATATCATTCTCTGGTGAAGATGAAAACCATGATGGCATGATGGATTACATAGCTATGTGATTGCAACTACACTTTACCTAACCACTTACAATCTGATTTTTCCAAGCAACGATCGTTTTTCCTACAAAGTTCCATCACTTATGAGCACTTGATATTTCATCACCTACTACCAAAGTTTTTTTTTATATTTCTTTACTCCCTTGTTTGACTAATTTTCTTGCTAGTTTTCTCCAGTGGGTCGTTGATTTCAAACAAAATCCTCGTTTTCTTGTTTGTGTGTCGAGAATCGAAGATATGCATGAGAATTTTTGTTGAGCCAAGATTCACCTTAAGCCTTGATTCTCACAGTTAAACCATAATCCGAGTGAGGGACTCGTGTCACTTGGGCCACGTTGCTCAACAAAAACCAGGTCATTATTCCCGTTCTTCTATCTTATGTGAATCTCAGTATAAATTTTGTTGTATATCTTTACTACACCACTTTTATTCTTTGGTTATCCCTAATGTGAAAAATGTTCCTTATACTACAGTTGAATTCCTCCCCTCACCCACATTAGTCACTTTGAAAGTATAAATTTCCATAAAGTATTCTCACCTATCACACAGGTGATCCTATTGTTCTTCATTCTTTGGAAGTAATTTCCCCTCTAACACAAAGAATGTTGACCCAAAAATATGCTCTAGGATCAACATGGTGTTTTACACAGTCATTTCTCCACAATTGTCCCTTGGTTCTATGGTTCCAGTCAAAGACAGTGGTGGGGTTCATAGTTACTATGGCCTCTGCCCTTGAAAGAGTATCGGTTGGATACCTTCATGGGTTTTTGAACCCTCCCACATCATTTATTCCTCATGTCAATACTATTCGGTTCAGGTTTCATGAGCTAAGCACACAGTTTACAAGAATTTTAACATTGGCCCCCTTCACCTGTCACTAGGTGGGTCCCTTGGGGATGGGGTCCTTTCGCAAAGGATAAGATGAAATCTAGTCACAATTCAGGAAATAAAATGATTCCATGTTGTAGGGATCAAGAAAATATTTCCAACGGGCTATCATGAGCCTGATTCTGACTCTGTATGACCCCGTATGGAGGATGCAAACTTAGCGTCACCTGAATGGCCAAAACCAATAGCTATGACTTCCTGGTCTAATTTTGTTCAGATTATTGTCTCAAAAGGAAAATCAAACCTAGACATGGTGTAGGGAAGTGCAAGACCTTTTTTTACAAGGAAAATCTCTTTATGGCTAGGGTGAACCACAATAGATAGGTATGACTGTAGAAATCGAGTCAATTCCAGGATATGCTATATGAACTAATGTGCAAGAGAAGTAAGAAAGAGGCCTACCTCATCCAAACGTTTGATGATGTCCACCATTGAGCACTTTGACCCAAATATTTATACCTACAACAAGTTCTCAACAAACAAGTAGAGCAAGCATATAGTGATGATATAACAGGTTATCACATTAGATAGCATAATCCATTAATATACAAAACAAACATGCCCATGCATCATAACACATATATTTGCAAGATATTAATTGGATGGGAAAGGAGTATTTTTATTAATAAATGATCAGCAAAAGTGAAACATTATAGACTTCTGTGTCAGCACGGTTCTTTGGAACCAAGAAACCGAATTCCTTCCAATTGGGCCTCCACCACTTCAATCCTCCACCAAAGGCAAGCTCATATAAGGGAGACAAAGAGGTTATCCATCAATAAGGGAAGAGATTGGGGGCTGAAACTCTATTTAGACTTAAAGGACAAAGGGATGCAGACTCAATAATGAAGTAATAATTTCTCTAGAGTAACTTTTCTCTCAAAGTTGAATTCTCTCTTCTCCCTTCCATAGCTCGGAATTGGCTTCTTTATAGCCTTGAAAATGCAACTGAAGGGCCGAGTTGGAACGTTTCTAGTGTATTGAAGGCCAAGGATCAGAGATCTCCTGTCGTGACATGGAAACTCGACAGTTAATTTTGATTTTCTGGCACAAATCCTGATGTACGCGGGTTGTAGTGGAGCAGCTAGCGTATACGCTTGTTGTGTTGCTTTCAAGGTGCATACAAGTGGAAAAATATTTGTTTTTGTCTCTGGATTTATGAATTAGGGAAAGTAAGTCTACATGGGGGAATGGAATAAGACCCTCTCTGCAAGATTGCATAGGGTGAGGCAAATCTTTCTCTAACACCTTTCCAATAGTATATCTCGTTCTTGGTTTCGACCCTCGAGTGGTAAGGATGAGCTTTCGCAATTTCATGACCAATTTCGGACACCACATTGGTTGCAGTGCTTCGGCGTTTAAAATGGCTAATAAGAGTTCTAAATCAGAGATTCAGAGATGTCACGTTGTAATTGACTCAGATACCTTTCTAACATCTCCTCATTTGACTCAAATACCTTTCTAGCAGCTCCTCATTTGACTCATTATGACCTTGGAAGGCCCAATTAGAGTTGTCACAAGTTGGTCAATTATTTCGGGCAAAGGGGGGGCACCATATCGCATGGCATGGTTTCATCATAGCTAAAACAACCATTAATGGCCTCAACACACAAATCTAGGGAGACCTCATCGAAGTACTCGTTGATACCCTTCCGACGGTACCTCATTTTCCTCGATTAGATATTGTATGGCGATTTGGAACCTTTTGAAAGATTGGGTGTCATGTGGGCCCACCAGCAAGACAGGGGTTTTAAGCGTCAATTGTTATAGGCCAAATTTGAGGGATGAGGTGGCATTATTTCAGATTATGGATGACATATTCTTGACGAGCTTGTCAAGTCCTTTCCAAGGACGTTCCCTGCATCCAATTCTGACTCTGTCTCATCAGGAAACATTTTTGGGCTAAGTCAACAGCACTAGGGTCAAAGTCAAAGTCAAAGTCAAACTTTGACTTGCACATTTTTCAAGAAATAATAAAAAAATAATTGAAAAATTTTATTAAAAAATTTTCAAAAAATTGGAAAATTGAGGGGACACACAGCCTCCCTCATGCAAATTTAGGAAATTTGGTTTTTATTTTCAAAATTGGAAAATTCAAAACTCCCCCTCTCCCCTCTCTCAAGCCATTTTGACATTTTGGCCGAGGGGAGGGGGAGCTCTGCAACATGCATCCATGGTAGCAGAGGGAGTTCCTCTGGTAGCAAGAATCCATGGTGGCAAAGGGAGGACTCCTGGCAGGTGCAACTTTGCATTGGGTAGCCAACCAACACCATGCAGCATCCTTCAATACATTGAGCCAGGTAACCCCATCAGTCTCAGTTTAAAGTGAGAGGAAACTTTGTTGGTTATGATGAAATTTTGCATGGAAAAATTGTGTTTTTTCCTTCAAACTAGTTGTTCTCTACCTGGTTCATTTGTGGTATTAGTTGTTGGTTCAATTTTGTTTGATGGTTGTTGAGTTTGGGTAGTTTTGTGTGTGCAAAATATGGAAAGGGGAGGGGATTCGAACCCCTCTTGGGCACCAGGCGCAAGCCTCCATGGTCCCTTTAGATATTTAAATTCTGAGATTTTTGTTAAATATGCAGGCCTATACATGTCAATGGCAGGCCCTGGGATTTGAAACCCATCTCCCTCCCTTCTCCTTTTCCCAGGAAATCCCAGAATTGCCCAGAAATTCAAAGGGAGGGTAGGGGGTTTGAACCCAAAACCTCCCATCCATTTTTATATAGTAAAAAACCCACAATTTCAAAAAACTAATTTATGGTGTGGGTGGCCACCCGTTGACCACCTGAGCACCACCACCACCCCCTCACCACCTCTGCAACATTTCCACCACCACTGCACTTGGCCCTCTCCCCTTACCACTCAACTCATCCCCAAACCCCTCGCGCGCCCAACCTTACCCTTTCCTCACCCAACTCCACCTTTCCCCTCTCTCCACTCCTCCCATGCGTGCACCAGACCCAACAACTCCTCCTCTGCTCCCTCCTCCACAAAGACCCTTCATCTCGTGCCCAACCCCAATCTCCAACTCCTCTCCCACAACCCTGCCTCCCAACTCCTCCTCTCCTCAACACGCTCCTCCCCTCGCACCCATCCCTCTCCACTTCTCCCAAAGCTCCACCTCTCATCCCCTCTGCTCCTCTTTGCTCCTCCCATTCCCCAGCCCTTTCCCTCACCTCCTACGTTCTTCCTCCCTGCACATTGAGTTGGGTCTCGGCATGGTCACCCATGCGACCATGGGCGTAGGCTTGGGGGCTTTTAAAAGTTTTGTTTTAAATTTTTTAATTTTAATTTAGATTTTATTATATGTTTTAATGTATAGTTTAATTTATTATTTAAATTTTTTAATTTTTTAAATTTTGTTATATATATATATATATATATATA
>JZKD02S0166914.1:295236-321665 GCA_000966675.3 Picea glauca
GTGATTTAGTCTATTTGAGGTTGCAACCATACAGGCAGGCCTCCATTAAAAGAAGCGGAGCAGAGAAACTGCAGCCACGTTTCTTTGGACCTTATAGAGTCAGTAGGAGGATAGGGGCAGTAGCTTATGAGTTGGAGCTTCCATAGGGTAGAAAAATTCACAACGTCTTCCATGTCTCGTGCCTTAAGAAAGCCCTCGGTCAACATGTCAGGCCTATTGAGGCATTACCTCCCATGGATGAGGAGGGAAAACTTGTTTTGATTCCAGAGGAGGTGTTAGAAGTCCGAGAGAAGAGGCTCTGAAACCAAAGCATCAAGGAGTATCTAATCAGGTGGAAGGATTTACCCATTGAGGATGCCACTTGGGAGCAGGAGCGCATGGTTAGAGAAGCAGGTTTGGAATTGCTTGAGGACAAGCAATTTCAAGTAGGGTAGATTGTAATGTCCCCCACCTCTTAGAGAGGTGATGAGGAGACTTAGTGGCCTGGGCACCCCCACTAGGTCATAGTCTCACACTGAAGGGGGGAAAGTCAAAGAAATTAAAAGTTATATTTTTAAGTTGACTTAAGAAAGGAAAAGGATAAAGGAGTAAAATATAACTCAACAAGAAGAATAGAAGATTAACCCTGGGAGTTAACCTAACACAACAGAGAATTAGAAGGAAAAGTATAAGTAAGAGGCTGGGGTGCACCTATTACTCATTCTGGTTTTTAGATTAGCATTTGCTATTGTTCTTGAGCATTCAGTTTGGGGGTTTTGCTGTACAAACCCTTGGGAGCAACTCAGTGGTGAAATATCCACTCACCTTGTTCCACAGCTTGGTCTCGGGGATGAAATACTCCTCCACACCATTCTAGTCTCAGGGCCAGTTTATTGAAGGAGGTTTGATCCAGCTTATCCTGAGGGCCTAGGGCCATTCCGACAGTTGGGTTTTGTTTACAGGGGCAGGACCATCAGTTTGAGGGATTTTCTGGAGGGTTATCATTGTTCTACATTTGTCTGCAGATTAGGATGTCTTGGAGCCATAGGGGACGTCCTATAATTCAGTAAAATTCAGATCTAGGGAGATCTGCTTGAGATCTGAGTCCGAAACTTCTCCCACGGGATTCTCATAGCCCGATCTATATTCTTGGAGAGTTTTTGGAGGCCTCCTTCATCAGGGCCGAACCAAATAGGGTTTCAATCATCCAGTGGGGCACCCCATTCAATGGGAAATTCAGATCTACGGAGATTGAGAGGGAGCTTGGAGATTTAGACACCTGGGTTATTCTTACCATCGCCTGATCTATATTCCTGGAGAGTTTCATAGCATTTGGAGGCCACCTTCATCAGGGCCGAACTAGCTAGGGTTTTAGTCATCTAGTGGGCACCCCATTCAAAGGGAAATTCAGATCTACGGAGATTGAGAGGGATCTTGGAGATTCAAGCACCTGGGTTATTCTTACCGTCACCCGATCTATCAATTGGCATATTTCTTAGGGTGATTGGACACTTTTGGCAGCAGGGCCAAGTTATTGAGGGTTTCATCCTTCTATTGGAGAGTGGCATTCTTCGGCTGGAGAGTTTGGCATTCAAATCTTCTTGTATTGATCTTCATCTCTTATTCAGCCTTTGGAGGCATTATTTGGTATTAGTGGGAGCATTTTGTAGCAGCTCACATCTATTGCTTGTACGACCATCTGAGGTTTATGCCAGATCGACCATCTATTGTATTGATCTTACATTGCTCATAATAAAAAGGTCAGATCTTTGATTGTGCTTCTACATCTTGAATATATTGTGATCTCCATGTGTTGATGAATCTTGTATGCACTTAATAACTCAATAAATTAGTTGTAGTTAGTGATTGCAAGAAAGAATTTGGCTTGGGATCATTACAATCTTTGAGATAATCGGGGCTCGCTAGTACCAGCGCCTCACTTATAACCTTCTTGATATGGGCAAAGGATGCTTTAGCTTCTGCTATCCTTTTTACTTCACTGTTTTTCCTGAGCATATCTGTAATCAATTTCACGATTTCAACGAAGTTAGGAATAAATCTTCTCAAAAAAAAAAAATTCCTAAGAACGACTGAATTTCTTTCACATTCCTAGGAATAACTATTGTATCTATAGCTTCAACTCTTTTAGGGTCAATTCTAATTCCATCTCGAGATACGATGTGACCCAACAACTTGCCTTCTTGCACAGAGAAGTGAGACTTCTTAGGATTTAAGGATAGACCAAACCTGTGGCATTTTTCAAATGTCGGTTTGAGATGAATTAGATGGTCTTCATCCGATTTAGAAAAAACATTAAGGTCATCCAAATAGATGACTACAAATTTGTCCCGTTCGCCAACGAAAGCAACATTCATTGCGCATTGAAAAGTAGCACCTGCATTCATCAATCCAAATGTCATTTTATCGTACATAAATGTGCCCCAAGGAGTGGTAAAGGCGGTTTTTTCTTTATCGAGATCACTGACGACAATTTGATTGTAACCTGAAAATCCGTCAATCATTGACATCCTATTAGCTCCTACTACTTTTTCTAGAACATGGTCCATTTTAGGTAGGGGATAATTATCTTTGAGAGAAGATTTATTAAGATTTCTGAAATCGACACACAGTCTAATTTCCCCGTTTTTCTTTCTAACTGGGACCAGATTGGCTACCCAGTCAGAATATCTCAGTGGTACAATTATCTTAGCATCAAGGAGTTTTTTGACTTCTCATTCGATAACAGGTAATAAAATGGGGTTAATTTGTCAGAGTTTTTGTTTAAAAGGTTTGACACCAGGTTTCAGGGGTATCTTATGTTCAATCATAGAAGTGTCATATGTTTTCAGTTCTTCATACGACCATGCGAAAACGTCTTTGTATTTTCTTAACAACTCAGTGTATTTATTTTTATTTTCTGTAGATAGATATTTGGATAGTTTTACCATTCGGGGGTTTTCTTTAGTTCCTATGTTACAATCTTCAACCTCCTCTGGTTGGGGTTGTAGGGTGGTTTTTGAAGGGATATCATCTTGATTAAATAGTCTTTCCAAGGGACTTAGACCCTTTGGAATCTGGTTGTTCTTGAGAACAAGCATTCGGTGATTTGCAATTTTATCATGAAACTCTTTAGAATCCTCCCCCTCCTGCATGATCCAAATGGGATCATTTTGATTTTCTTGATCAGTATGTGTTTCTGCAAATTCATCTAATGATTCTAGAAACTTTTGAAGCTGCTCATCGTCCTCAAAGACCTGCCAATGCTATATGTTATTTGGTATCGAAGGGCGATGTCTCATTTGTATGTGATACTTTAATTTAAAAGTAGTTGGGGGTGTGAAAGTTGATTCTGCTTTGGCTAAAGAATCAACCTGTTGATTTTCAGACCTTGGGATGAAATGAACATTCATAGAGGAGAAGAAGTTCTCGATTAAATCCCAGAAACAATTCCTATAGAACCGCAATCTAGGATGCTTGGCCTAGTACTGTCGATTCACCTGTTTTATAATTAACTCGGCGTCACCAAAGACTTCAAGTTTCTTTATTTTCATCCTCCTAACAACTTCTAATCCTAGCACTAAAGCTTCATACTCGCATACATTATTTGTACAATCCACATTCCACTGAAGCCTATATGAAAAGGGGATTACGAAATGATCATCAGCAGCCACAAGTAGTGCTCCTGCTCTGTCCCCAAGGAAAGACGAGGCACCATCAAAATACATTTTCCATACACCAGTGTTATATACATTTTATTCTATTTCTTTTTTTTCATTTTTTTCTTCTATACAATTTTCGTCTATATCTACTTCAAAATCGTCATCAATAGATAATATACAATTTCCTAAGTCTTGGTCAGCAATATAAACTAGATGATTGTTTGGGTTGTGTGGATCACCTACCATAAATGCCAACCTAGTCTCTCTGTAAAGACATGTGTATTGTCCTCCGAAAACTAGAATTGTAGCGTATGCCATATCCAATTGAAGAGATCCTCCAAGCTTGGCACCCCATGACCTAGATAATAGCATACCATACTTTGGAGGGATGTCAGCGACCACTACATCCATAAAAATACTTTTAGCAGGTATCAGAGCCAAACCTACCACTAGGTCTTTAATCATACCTATGCATTTGACTTTCCTCGAATCAAAAGAATATAAGTCACCATAGGGCCTTATGATTTTAAGACCAAGTTTTTCCATAATTGCCTTTGGCATCACATTGTGGGAAGCTTCGGAATCCAGCATACAGTTATGGAGAAGGTGGTCAAACAAGGTTAGCGTGATATAAAAGGGGGCCACAGTGTATCTCGCACCTTCGAAGTGTGGACCAAAGACTATGTTTGGCTTGTCAATTTCTAAGTTGATGACATCGGCCTGGATTTCGTCTTCGGAAAAGTTAATCATCTTGGCGATTTGTTTTCTGTATATGGGATTTTTAGCTAATTCAACAAGGGGAATAGGAATTTTGATTTTATTTATTTCGTTTTCTAAATTAAAATTTCCTAGGGCCTTGTCGTTTTCTATATTCGGGGCCTCCATTCCTTTATTTTCATCTTTTCATTGTGATGTGGAATTTTTTTCATTTATAGGATCTTGTGTCTTCACAGGGAGTGTTTCTACTGGTTCTAACTGGACAGGTTGCGTATCTGTTGTGTTTTTTTTGCAGGTTGTTTATCAACAACTTTTGGAGTTGCCTCATTGATTTCGCTTCTTGGCAAAATCTTTTTGTCAAAACAATTAGGAGACTTTTGTTCCTTGGTCTTAAATTATATTTTCCCTATAGTTCAGCTATGATATCATCTGCAATATCTTGATAGGTGAAATCTTCAGACATATTATTGCTAATATTGTCTTCCAATGTAATTTCTTTATTTAAGGATCTTTCGTAATCTTGTCTCGATAAATAAGGTGATTTGTTATCATCGCTAAGATTATTAATATCTTCATCAAAATCTCCTAGATCTTCCTCTCCAGTGAAGTTTTCACTTTTGAAGGGTGTTGGAATTTTTTTGTCTTTATTTTTAATTATTTTCTGTGGGCCCTGAGGATCGAGATTTCTTCTAAAATATTTCCTGGGGAAATTATCCCTTTTCGATTTCTCTAGTTCCATTTTTGAGATCTTATTTGAAAGTTCTCTAATTACCCTAGCCATCTCATCTATTCTATCTCCCGAGGATTTCCCCAATCTTGAAGGTCCACCTTGTTCTTTGAATTTCCTATTTTCTTTGTTTCCAGTTTCAGTTTTTGCTTTTAATTTCCCTGATGCCATCATGTTTGATTCAATCTCAAGCACATCATCCTACATTTTTGTGAGATCTGTTGATCTCCTTTCTCTCAATAATAAGGAGAAGTCAGGATCAAAAGTGCCAACAAAAGTCACTTTTGTTGCGGGTTGTGAAGGTTTAACCTCAACCGGGATTTTATTATACAACTTGTTGAACCTTAGTGTGAATTCTAGAACTGATTCAGAGTTTTTCTTTCTAAGGGCTCCAAATTCAGTCAAGTAGTATAGGTGGTCCTTCCTCTCTCCCCATTGTCTAATAAAAACACTTTCAAGTTCTTCATAAGATCTTAAAGATTCAACTGCTAAGGATCGGAACCAGGTCCTCACCTGTCCTTCGAAAGTTTGAACGAGGAGTCCAGAATAGACATCTTCATGTTCTATTCCGAGGATGTCAAAAAATTGGTCGAAAAAGTTTATATGTTCTTGGGCAGTCAGATCCCCTTCCCCTGTAAATTTTAGAAGATTTTTCATATAATTTTCGGGGAGATCATGAAGAGGAACGGGAAGAACAAGGGGAGCATATCTAGCAGCTACTTTAGCGAAGATTCTAAGAAGCGATACTTGACCACCTACTGGTCCTCCAGGGGCACCACCTCTAGCTCCAACACCTCCTTGTGTAGCCATGGTTAGATTTGAGGCTGAAGCTCGGAATGTGTGAGGAGAAGATTCTCGGAAATCCGGGGAGGAAACGTCGGGAAATGAGAACGTATCGTATGAGAGGGGAAGTGAAAGAGATCTTTCAAGATTTTCTGAAACGTTTAACTGCGTAAAGTCAGGCTAACATATAGTATATGTGGGTAAAAAGACTTGTTTAATTGATTTTCGTGATTTTAAAATCTTTTCCGGATCGGAGACTGGCGAGGTCTGCTTGCTGTCTGGGTTTTTTCTGGTGTTCTTTTGGCTAATAGCCAGTTTAGTTATCGTGGAGTCGCCAAGTGAAAAATATTAGTAGCCTTAGAAGGTTTTCTATCCTTGTTCACTATCAAAAACAAAAAATGTCAATGTCATTCTTCCCAGGGAAAAGATTCGTTTCTTCGTTCCTCGGCAACGGCGCCAAAAAGATGTTGTTCCTGAGTTTATACTTTAAGGCTGTAAAGTATACTGTCAAGGCATCCGTAAATGTTAAAAAGAATAACTTGAGGATAATAATTGAAAAGGAAGGGTGAAGCATAATCAGTTTCTCAACTATCTCTGTTTAGCTTCTCGCTGTTCTTGGATGCTAATATCTCTCTCAATAGCATCCCATGAACGTTCTAATTCGACCCGGTTGGTTGTTGTTTGTACGATGGTATTAAAAAGGTTCAAAGCAATGTTGGTTTGATCTTGAAGACCAGGTTCAATGTTGGATTTTCTGCTACTTGGAACAGTCATGGAGGATAAGATTTTATTTAATCATGAAAGAATTTAATCAAATGTTACTTCAAACTTTTAAGAGATGAGAATAGGAAAAACAATTTTGAAATTCAAAACACTAACATAAATACATTCGAGGCCGTTTCCTGGATTTGCAACAATTTGAGAATTATAAAATAACAAAGAAGTACTACAGAAAAAATATGAGGCTTTAATCAAGAAAGAATCTCATATTTTGACAGGTAATAAAGAAAGAAAACGATATTTCTAATGAAAAGTTAAGTATTAAGGTTCATATGATTAACAGGTCTTAAAATCACTGATAGCAATTTCAGAGGAACAGATGTGAATAATTTGATATCCAAATCAATCTGAATTATATACAAGATGTTTGCAGATAACTTCAAATTGATTATTCATTAGAAAAACATTGAACGAAAAACATAATAAAGTAAGTAAACAGGGTTGAAGAACACATAGCTACAAATCGACAGGATTCAAAATCTCATCTGTATCATATATTATGTTGGATTGGAAAACTGTTAATACAATCGACTCTTTCTCCAAAAAAATGAAAATCCTTTTCTCAGTCTTTAGAAAATACATTTATACATCTTCATCAAAATTTTCTCGTTGGTGACTGACCAACTTCCTAATATTACGGTTACATATAAGAATAATGTCAACTGTTTACATTTCCTTTCTAATTTCTAATGATAAAAACATTAAAAAAAATGTTTTTACGCTTGTGTTGATGAACTTCCTTTCTCTGCCTCAAGACACTGAACACACTTTCCCAAAAATTTCACAAAAGCTCTGGGAGCATCTGGTATCTCATTTGCTTCAAACATGAAAAATCTTTTCTGTGATTCAAGCAAACGATTTTCTATCATCTTCTCTGTGAACTTAATAGTTTGCAACTTTAGGTTCGGTGTCACCATCCATTTGTTGATTTATGTGATATTGATTAATTTAATTTTTGAAATCTCTATCTTCATTTCCTCCAACTCTTCTTTGAACCTTAGCTGGTGCTTGGAAATATTAATCTCACCTAATAATCCGGGACAGTCATTTTTTCCGATATTCAATGAAGTTCTTTCTAAGAGATCAAAAATTCCCTGTCAATTATCATTGACATCTCTGGTTATTCTTTTATATTCGGCCAGGCCTGCTTCTCACACTTTAAGTATTATGTCCCCTTTAACCTATTCAGAAATGGATAATTTCTGAATCCTTCCGACTTCTTCCTTTGTTGAGAGGGCTAATGCCTTTTGGAAAGTCATTCTAGCCGCTTTCGCCTCCCTTTCCTTCTAGAAAACATTCTCCAAGGATTTGTTTGTTTCTTGAAAATAATTTTGGACTATTTCCAGATTCAAAAACACTTTTTGTTGTTCTTACTCTATTTTCAAATGTATTCCCAATGCTTGTGTCCTGAAAATTTCAAGTTCTACTACTTGATTGGTAATAGAACTAATTTTATCTTGTAACTATTTATTTTCTTCTCCCAGCTTTTGGAACTGTGCCTGTGTGACCTGTATTATATGTTTTGCCTCTTCTAGGTCTATTTTCATTTTCTGAATTTCTTGAATATCTTTTAGTCTAGCTTGTTCTAGACCCTTTTGTATTCCCAACTGATATTTCTCTCAGTTTCTTTCAATTTGTCCTGTAGCTGAATTATTGTTTGGTCTTTTTGTTTGAGCATGGTTGTTAAACTGCCAACAGAATATATATTTGTTGATGCTATAGCACCCATCGTACTTGCTAACTCCGTAGAAAATTTTCCATCTTTAAGCTTCTTTCCATCTATAATGACCCTATGTTTTTTAATCATCCCCTCTCCTCTTGGATGGATTTCCTGTTTCAAGATTGCTCTTCTCTTTTTACTGAAAAAGTAATCTGATGGAGTGATTTCATTCCTTGAAATTGGCTCTAGATCATTAACATACAAAGCTCCTTCATGGGGGGTTCCATACGTTGACTGCAATGGGGTTAAGGAAGTGATAGGACTACCGAGCTCTGTTGATGTTGTTCCTCCTGTATTTTCTAGAACATCCTTAGGGATTTCTGGGGTCGTTTCCAACTCTTTTCCCTTCTTTGTCTCTAATTCTTTTGTCTGGGAATCCTCTGTGTCTTGGGAAGGTATCTCAGTATCCTTCCTCTTGCCTTTGGTATTTTCTTTGTCCTGTGTATTTGTTTCAAACCCTGGAGGAGGCCCTTCCTGTTTTGGAGGTGGGGTCGAAACTTCACCTTGCAAACTCTTAGGTAGGCAACTTCGCCTATGGCTCTGGAATGACGTGAATCTGGTCTGTGAGTTAGGTGGCATGGCCTATACATTGTTCAATACTTCTTCATAGGATTTAACATCCTTAAATAAATCATCATAGATAGATGTTTCATGTTCATACGCCTTTATATTACAATGTATAAAATGCCTACTTATTACTTGGTAGGGGTCATACTTTCTGTGCTCAATATCTACTAATTTCACTTCTTCTAATGATTCAACCTCTACCTTAGACTGGCCTAAATTTAATAAAGAAAATTTCCCAATATGAACAGGGAAAGTTGGCCATGACTTCTTCTGAGTTGCTTTTAATTCTAATCCAACACCGCCCTTTACTATCTGATGGGCTACCTCCCTACACACCAATCTGTCTAGTAGGAATTTAGGGAGTGCATGAGGGGGAATGGAACAACCGTAAACCCTAATGTATGAGCAATTCTCCTCAATAAACCAGTCGGCAATTGCTTTAAGATTTTCTGTGATTGCATCAGAAATGGGAGGTGGTTCGCATCCAAAAAATATTTTATGCATCAGAATTATAATAAAATGACAAACCTCATAAAATGCATCCTTAGCATTTTCTTCCAAAAGGTCTGAGTGATATTTATGAATGGGTTCTGGGCAGGAAATATTCCAACTCCAATTCATTAAAGGAAAAGGAGTCACATAACAGATTGCATCCATAATGTATGCTGACATGTAAAAGGTTGTTGGTTGTCCCTTTGATTTTGCTGCTTTGTAGTTTAAGATTTCCTGTGTTAGGTTATCTGACAAAATCTTATGCCAGTTAAAACCATTTCCTTTTGAAGCTTCTTCTAAAAGGGCACCCAATCTGCATGAAAATGGCAAGGATCTTTTCTCCCGAAAAGTCTACATAACATAATGGCTACATATACCATGTTCATTCAAGGATGTTGTAGCATAAATCCCATGAGAATCAGCTCTAAACTTTTATGGACACCTCGCCCATTCTCTAATCATATAAGGATATGTTTGGTCTACCTCAATACATTCTTTCCTCTGAAACTCTGCTAAAAATTCAGCATTAAAAGTATGTTTAGGATTTGGTGAGAGTTTATACATTACTTGTATGTGTTCTGGCCTGAATGAGCCGATGATAACTCCTTGGTCGTTTAAGATGCTCCTCGTTGGGATATCGACCTTTTCTAGGGCCCAGCTGATCATATCATTGTATGCCACAATCCGTGGGCGCGCAACGATCTTATGAAGCTCTGACTCAGCTATGTCTTGACAATGATTCTCAGAATCAGGATGAGCATTCTCAAGCTCATATTCTAGCAATTCAGAGATTTGAGTCCAAGATTTAATGGAGTCTACAACATGTGGTGTGGTGTTAAAGATGATATCTCCTTCCTGTGCATCTTCATTCTTCTTCGGTGCCTTTTTTGGTGCCATGACTTTGCGTTTAATTGAAAACCTGTCACAGAAAATGGATGAACGAGCTTAGCCAAAAATGAAAACACAGACATTTGGATGTTCATTTTGAATACATTAAAAAGTTACAAGATTGACACAGCTGTCACGAATTTAAGGCTTTTAATGCAGAAGATATATTTCCGAGATACGCATTTAATGTCCGTATTTAGGCGCCTTCGAGTTTTTAAAGAAAACGAGACACTTAATTAATCGGAAAGCGAAACATGAATGAACACTTAAAAAGAATGATTATCATTAATCCTGTTTTAAAAAAAAGGTTAATTAGTGATAATCATATATTAAAGATGAAATCTTTGCTTTTCGGGATTTCAGAAATCATGATGTCAAGAGGTATGTCGTCGATGAAATCCGATTTTCGAAGTTGCAAATTTTCGAAATCGCGATGTTTTAATTAAG
This sequence comes from Picea glauca, assembly GCA_000966675.3. Lineage (NCBI taxonomy): Eukaryota > Viridiplantae > Streptophyta > Pinopsida > Pinales > Pinaceae > Picea > Picea glauca. The sequence continues at coordinate 305,996 of JZKD02S0166914.1, forward strand.
ACTTAAAACATTTTTAGCAAATTAGTTAATTGAGACTAAACGTTTTCGGGATTTCGGGGATGATGATGTCGAGAAGTATGTTATCAATGAAATCCGATCTCTGAAATCGTGAAATCGCGACAGTTTTCTTTTTAAAAACAGGACTTAACTCATCTTAATTAACTAACTAATCACGATTAAGGCCAAAACATAATTAGTTTGATTTACTGTGAACTGTGGATCGGGGTTTAGTGATTCAGGATTTCGGGAATCATGATGACAGGAGATGTGATCTCACTGAACCGCGAATCCCAAAATTGCGACATGATTATCTTAACCCTTAACCTTTCATATAAGAGAATTAATTAATCTGTGTTTTAACTAAGACTTCAACGTTTCGGGAAATCGGGGATCGGGATTTCACGATTCGATTTGCGTCAAAAAAATTTGTTTGTAGCAAACCCTGAATCCCGAAAATTCTTTAAGCTTAATTTTAAAACCGTTAGTTTTAAAATTTAACACGATTTAAATAATTTCAAATAAAAAGCGTCGGGATTCTTATAATTCTTTTAAGCTTTTTTGCCTTTTATTATCCAAATAATTAAACTCTTTAAAAAAGGTGTCGTGTGTTTGGGATTGATAACGAAACTCGTGTTTTGTGAAAAGCCGAAACCCGAAAAAGAAAAGTTTAGGCCTTAGAGATAAAAAATTTAAGAACTGTTTCAACAGAGGCCTTGGGTTGCTTGCGCGGGGACCTCGCGATGGGATATTTCCCCTTTATCTTTGTTGGCACACTAGATGGCCTAGGCTCTGGTTCTCTTTCTTCCCTTCCCAAATTTGGTTTCCTTGTGATATCTTCGAGTTGCACTTCCTCGTGCTGTGTGGAGCCTACCACAGGCTGTGAACCTGGCTCGTTAAATTCTGTCTTTTCATTATCAATGCCATTTTTTTGGTGGGTTGCTTCGGCCCTAGAGCGTTGTTGAGGGTTTCTTGTTGTCGATGGGTTTTGGCCCCCCACACTGCCCTGTGAGTCGATTCCCATCGTGATCATCATTGGGGCCTGTCCCTCTTCCTCTACTAGTGTGGCACTCAATGGATCGGTCTATGGTGAAGGAATCACATCGACATCAACGATTCCCTTCAACTGTGTATAAACATGTTCTTCCCCTGCAGGTTCCTACAGTGACCTATGGATGTTTCTTGTTTTCTGTGTTGTTTGGCCAGGTGCGTCGACCTTTGGAGGTGCCAACCTTGGTAATTCTTCCTTCTGTTGCTGAAATTTGGCTGCTAAAATCTTCAAACTCGCCTGTTCACTACCTGTCTTCGTGCTCCTTATCTCTACAGATTCTTAAATTCACAATGAGTGTTGTTTGTCCCGCATTTCAGTTATATATAGGGTGTCATAAATGTCCTAAATATTCTCAAAGATGCCTCTTTGATGGCCATACATATCTTAAATCTTCTTGGGAATGCTTCATTAAGTTTCATAAATGCTTAGTTCACACCTTTTTACTCCGATGACCAGTTTCTTCTTTTTCCACCGTTTGCCCATTTTCCAGTGCGCTATAAATTTTCGGTGCACCGCACGTTTCTACTGTGAATTTTTCTCTGGTGCATTGTATTTTTTTACTGTTAGTCATATTCTGCGCATGATAGCTTTTACTTCTTGTCACACTGATTTCGTTGTCTGATGCACATGACATTTCCCATTTTTTGTCATTCATCCAACTTCCTCCTCTTTTTGTATTTTTCTTTTTTTTCTACTATTGTCTTCCTTTTTCTTCTTTTTATTTCTTTTTGTCATTTTTATTTCCTAATATCTACTATAGTACACTATATACATGACTTTCTTATTGCACTGCAATTATTGAGAGTTACTAGGTCGATTGTCCCTATACAGTTTCATTCGACTACCATTCACCATTCCTTTCATTTGTGTTCCTCCCAAGTCCTTTAGTTGCACAGATCCTCCATCTGTGATATTCTTTACTTCATATGGCCTTATCCAATGCATTCTGAACTTACTAGGATGTTGCAAAAACCTGTTGTCATAGAGAAGAACTAGATATCCCTCCTTAAAACTCTTCTTCTTTATGTGTCTGCCATGCCATGATGTCTCTTGCTTTCTGTAGCTCTTCATGGAATCTTGCCAGAATATTTTCTTCTTCCATTTCCATTAGTTGACTTAACCTCTCTTGTATTGTGCCTCTTTTTGACATATTGGTAATTGTTGCTACACGTAGACTAGGTACCAAAAATTATAATGGTACCACTGCTTCCTGTCCATACACCAATATAAATGATGTATGTCCTATCAACTTATTGCATGTGGTCTTGTATACCCATAATACTACTGGTATTTTCAAATCCTAATCATCTATGTTAACATTGCATATCTTTGTCGAGGAATTCTCCAAAATCTTGTTGAAAGATTCTACTATCCCATTTTCCTAAGGATGATATGGTGTACTCTTCTTGTGATAGACTTTGAACTCCTCAGTCATAGCCTTGATGATTTTATTAATAAAATGGGTGCCTTGGTCACTCATCAAAATTCTGGGACATCCAAATATGGTGATCACCTACTCAAATAAGAAGTGTGATGTTGTCTCTACGTTGCAATCCTTGACTGGTGTTTCTTATGCCCATCTGGTTAAGTATTCTATCTCAATAATGATATATCTATCTCTTGACCTTCTTGTTGGTGGATTAATAGACCCGACAAAATTTATTTCCCATTTTTCAAATACCTGAAGAGTTACTTGTAGTCTTAGGGGCATCTCATCCCTCTTGTTGGGTTTTCCAATGCTTTGACAGACATCACAATTATGGAAATATTCTTTGGCATATTTATGAATTGTTGGCCACCATAAACCTGTGTGCAATATTGTTGGCATAAGGGCAGACCCAGGGTTCAACGCTACAACAGTGCACCAAAAAAACCCTAACTACTATCCCTTTCGGCAACATCTGCGAAGAAAATGAAGTCTCACCCAAGGTAGAGGCAGGGGTTGTTGCATGACTCAGATGTCTGCAACCTTAGCTGGGACACAAATCTGTGATTGTAACACCTTAACAAAGCACTTAGTAATTACAGTTCATTAATATTCATCCTTAGTTCACAGTGCAGTTAAACCCTAACAACAGATCAGTGCAACATTCACACAGATCCAATGGATTCAAGCACTAAGAATACCAATAGATATCATATCTAGCATTCGTTCACATTATTCAGCACTAAGCTATCATATCAGATTCATCTATCATCTAACAAAGCACTAAGCATTGAATCATATAAACAAGAGAGCAATCATAAAGCATAAAGCATTCATAACAGAGGATATACATGGTTCACCCCCTCCCTGGGGCTACGTCCACCAACTCTTCATCTTCTTTATTAGCTTCTTTCAATATTTTTACATGCACAAAGCCTCCAAATCAACTTCGCCAAGGAAAAGAGATTTGTGCACCTCACTAGATCCTCCTTCCCCGAGTAGATCTAGGCACAGAGCCATACACAATATTTTACATTCGCTTGCACTCAGCCTTGCAAGTCTCACACAGTGCACACAAAACCAAATAACACAAACCTAATTTTTCACTTAGCAACAATGGCTCACACTAACTAGTCACTACTTCTTACATCACCTAGACTTTTATCTATACATTACAAAATAGGCCTAAGCATGGGTAAACCCATGGGCCGACATCCCCATACCCATTACATAAGCCCAAAACCCAAAAAGAAATAAAAAGGGGCCGAGATCCTGTGATCTCCACTTCGATTTGCGCTCTACCTTCGACAGCCTGTCAAAGTCCCAAAACACTCAAAAATGACCAAGGATCCTCAAAACTTGGTCAAGGTCCAATAGGCCCCCAACAATCACCTATGACTCATCCTGAGTCACTCTGATCTAGGTAGCTCTGCCTCAAAATCCTCTAGCTTGGATCGAGCAGCTTTGACCTGTTGCTGTGCCATGACCTCCTGCTCAGCGAACTCTTGGATTACTACTTCGTTGATAGGTCCCTCTAAGCGTTGTTCAACTGCAGTGATGACTTTCTCCAGTTCTTCTCCTCGTCTTCGATCTATGCGAATAGTTGGTAAGCCTCGTCTTGTATTGGTTGGAGCCTCTGAGTTACTTCCATGACTCTGGTCTGAATGGTGTGGACCTACTGCTGGGCAGTGCTTTGTTCTTGGTATCACTCCATCCTCTCAATGGATGACAGGGGCTTCAACTGATCCTTTGTTGTTTCTTCTTGTTGCTTCGCCTCCTGGAGCTGTGACTCCAGTGCCTTCAATTCAATATCCTCATTGAGTTTCTCATAAGTTTGAGCAATGCGATCACTCAATTGTTTACATTCCATGGTGAGGCCCTTAATTCTTTCAATTGCGCCTCGAACATTCCCTTCTCTTTGATCTCACACATCCTGCAAAGTACTGGGCACTATTCTTAGCTCCAGATCTATGATTCTCTACTGAAGTTGCTAGATGGTTTCTATGAGTTGTGCTACTTTGTGTTCTACTGGTTCTTCCTCCTTCTGCTCCAAGCTCGTCATAGAGTGAATTTCTCTGTTGACTGCTTCTTTTACTCCGACCTACTCCATGAGCAACTTTTCTTTCTCTTGTTGGATCTGCGCTTTCTCTTTTTCGAACTTCGCTTGAAGAGTGTCCTTCTCTTGTTGCGCAATCTTGTGTTTCTCTATAACTTCCTCCTGTGCTTGTTTTAGGATTGTTGTGGCATGGTATTTCTCATCTTGTTCTCGATGAAGGTTGGCTTCAATCGCATCAGCCAATCTACGGAGTTGAGCAGGCTCATCTCCCAATTCTGGTTCTTCTAAGGGCGGGGGTGCAGTGGACACTGCGCGGCTTGAATAAAGGGCTTGTTGTACACCTCTTAGGTCTTCTTCAATTCTATCATACATGGCTTCTTGTTTTTCCTCATTTCTTTGCAAAATCTCTTATGAGGCATCTCCTACAGCTGAAATAATTAAGTCGAAGTCGTCGACTGTGAGTACATTCTGCATCTTTGGTTTATTGGATTTAGACTTCTTCCACAATAAGGGTTTCATGGGGGAAACCTTCCTTTTCTTGGATGGATCGGTGTCATCAGGGAGGTTATGTGGTGGTGTTACTTCGCCTTGCTTATCTTCTTCTTGTTATTTTTCATCTTTTTTCATTTCTTTATCACCTCCTCCGCTAGGTGAATCAGATGCGGTCTCTTCTGATGAGTTGTGTACTTTCTGTACATCTTGCTTCTTTTTCTTCCTGTTGCTACTTGGGGCATCATACTCTTCGCGAGTAACCACCGGGTTTCCAATGAGGTCTGGATCAAACATATCTATGGGGTCAGTAGGGATAAGGAGTTTTGCAGGCCAACCTTTAAGGATTTCTTCCAGGTCCTCTGTAGTGAGCTTGTAGTAGTAATGAAGTTCTTCTTTTATTTCATCGATGTGCACAAGAATGTAAATAAAATGCCTATCTGCATGGAACTTCATAAGAGGCATGAACCTGTCCAGGGTGTTTGGCGTCATATGAGGGAAGGAATCAATATCCCTCCTAAGCTGCAGGTAGTAGGTATGAAATACTACATTTGACTGCCACTTCTTTCCCATATATACCAGAGCATAATGAATTTTGCAGCGAGTGGCTCGAATGGTTCGATCTCAGGGAAGGTTTCACCTTCCAGCATATCCCAAGAAGTAAATGCGATGAGGATTAGGAGCCAGCTGAAGTGAAAATCATAGCCCTGATCCTGAGCTTCACGGAAATCTAGTTTGAGATGGTTAACTAGGTACTTTGCCCAGTTCATCTGTAGGCCTTCCATGCATTTGCCATCTAGGTCAATGACAAACCTTGTAACCAGTGTGGGTCTATTCTTTCTTACTAGCTTTCCTGCAATTAATTGGCATGCTGACTATCTCAGGTTGAAGAGAAACTACTCAATGCAATGGGATGGATGGTGATAGCTCGACGATCATTGTGGGAAATCAAATAATCTGTGAGCTCAGATTATCACGAGTGGAAAAAGTGCTCTCGGTGCAAGGATCGATGGAATAAGTAGACAACTAGGTAAAAAATCTTTCCAACGGGCGAGAAGCCTTCATTAATGCAGTTTTGTTTGTTACAACGCGGTCCCAACGGTCTGATGGCAAGATTTCTAGCCATAACTGTTGTTCTAACTGTTCGGGTCATCGGGCTAACAATTATAAATCCTCCAATGGTCATATTGCTTCACCATGGCAAAGTGCCATGTTGTGCTGTACTGATATCTCGACAAAGTTCATATTTTGGAATCCTTCCTTCTGCGCAGTTCCTTCTGGAACTTTCTATAACTTTTCTATCTTTGCTTTCTTATTATTGAGCTTTCTAGCCTTCTTCCCAGTGATCTTCATCTCGATATTTCTCTTTCCATTCTGATTCTAATCTTCTCTGGGCATAGTAACTTTGTACTATTGATGGTCTTTACTAGGGTTCAAGGGAAATACTTATTCTTTTTCTGGTGTAGGTGCTCTATTCTCATGTACAGATAGGTGTCTCAAGTCCTCATGTGTCCTTTCAACTTCGACATCCAAGTTTTTGGTCCTGAATAAATTTGACTTGTTCTCCTATTATTCAATCAAATGTGTGATCCTCCTAGTCATGAAATCTTTTAATTCTTGCTTCTTATGCTCTAAGACTTCATCTTCTTTTATACTGGATTGATCCTTTTTGATCCAAGGTATTCCTAGTAACATAGAAAATGGGGCGTTGTTCTCAATAAATTTAACAACCTCAAAATCTTCTTCTGTCAAGGTTCCATGAGCACTCATAGATATCTAGGTAAGTCTTCCACATAGGGTTATCCACTTTCCTCTAAATAATCCTATTCCTCCCAATGAAGGAATCATAGCACGATTTCCTAAAATTTCCCAAGTTCTTTCTGTCATGATATTCACCCGTGTTTCCTCATCCAAAACACAGTCAATGTCAAAGTCTCCTATTCTTGTTTCTATGCATTCTTTTTCTTTGAAGATCTCTGGTAAGTTGATGTTTCTGTGATCATTCAGGGTTTGTTTCATTTGCAATAGTACAATTTCTGATTCTTTATGGGATTCTTCCATGATCTTAGTTTCTTGACCTTCCTCGGGGTTTTCTTATCTCATATTCATTCTTTCAACCTTAGCAATCATTCTAGGGAAATCCAAAACTTCATGATCCATAGCTTTACAAGAAAGAAAACTGGGTCTTCTACCAGGGCATTCCTTAGCAAGATGTCCCGATCTTTTGCAACTGTAACAAATAGTTAATCCTCTCTTTCTCTTAAATGATCCCCATCCTTTCCTGTATTGTGCACTAGGATCATGGTAGCTAACCTGGAAAAAATTATTTCTAGGATCTTGCATCCATTTGTTAGTCCAAACATTATTTCTATGCATAGGAATAACATATCTTTCATTATTATTATCAGATCTAGTCGTATCAAATATTCTTTCTTCTAGTTGTGCCCTAGTTTTTAGGCTAGGACAAAATTGATCAAACATACCTAGATCCATATTTTTGAAACAAAAATTTCTACTTATCTTACCCTTTGAATCAAAATTTCTCACTATTCTTACCTTTCTCAGAGCACAAATCTTCCAGATCTTACCTCTTTTCTTCAGATTGGACTTCTCTTCTTAACACAAAGCTTCACAATCCAAGTAGAGTACTTCATACCAGGGGAAAAAATCTATGCACAGAGCTTTCATAGTTCCAGGTCAGATCTTTGCACAGAGCTTCTTCTTCCCTAGTTCCCAGCAATCACAGTTTTAGGTCCCGACAACGGAACCATTTGTTGGCACAGGGGAAAACCCAGGGTTCAATGCTACAACAATGCACCAAAAAAACCATAACTACTGGCCTTTTCGGCAACACCTGCGAATCAAATGAAGTCTCACCCAAGGTAGAGGCAGGGGTGGTTGCAAGACTCAGATGTTTGCAACCTTAGCTGGGACACAGATCTGTGATTGTAACACCTTAACATAGCACTTAGTAATTATCGTTCGTTAATATTCAGCCTTAGTTCAAAGTGCAGCTAAACCCTAACAACAAATGAACTCAGCATTCACATAGATCCAATGGATTCAAGCACTAAGCATACCAACAAAGATCAGATCTAGCATTCATTCACATTATTCAATACTAAGCTATCATATCAGATTCATCTATCATCTAACATTGCACTAAGCATCAAATCATATAAACAAGAGAGAAATCATAAATCACAAATAATTCATAACACATGATATACATGGTTCACCACCTCCCTAGGGCTATGCCCACCAACTCTTCATCTTCTTTATTATCTTCTTTCAATCTTCTTACATGCACAAAGCCTCCAAATCAACTTCGAAGAGGACAGGATATCTGCGCACCTCGCCAGATCCTCCTTCCCCGAGTAGATCTAGGCACAAATCCATACACAGTATTTTACATTCACTTTCACTCAGCCTTACAAGTCTCACACAGTGCGAACAAAGCCAAATCACACAGACCTAATTTTGCACTTAGCAACAATGGCTCACATTGACTAGTCACTACTTCTTACATTGCCTAGACTTCTATTTATACATTAAAAAATAGGCCTAAGCATGGGTAAACCCATGGGCTGACATCCCCATACCCATTACATAATCCCAAAACCCAAAAATCCCTAAAAAGGAGCCGAGATCCCGCACTCTCCACTTTGATTTGCACTCTGCTTTCAATAGCCTGTTGAAGTCCCAAAATGGTAAAAAATGACCAGGGATCCTCAAAATTTGGTCAAGGGCCAAAAAATACCTTCTATGTGATATCTTTTCCTGCATAGTATCCTTCAGCTATATCTTCATGATCTTCTGTTAAAACCATGGGCCATTCATGTTCCAATATACACCTTCTCAAGATTTTGTCTACGCCCATCTTGTATAAATGACCTGCAATGAGTTAATAGTTTGTTGCTCTAATTACCATATTTTTATTCTGCGTAGTACTAAAATCCTTTGGTGCAACTCTTGTACTTAATAATTCAATGTTATCAACGAAGTATTCATCAACTACCTATACTGAAAATAACTGTGCATCACGGAAGTTTTCTTCCAAGTTAGTAGGTTCTTCTCCATTGGTTACCCTTGACAAGTGATCAGGTCTTGCATTCAACTTCCTCGATTTGAATATTACTTCAAAATCAAATTCTTGGAATAATAGCAACCATCTACAGATCCTCCCCCCTAGCACTATCTTACTGACTAGATATTTGAGGGCAGAATGATCTGTGAACATTTTAAAATGCTTGCCCAATAAATAATGTCTAAATTTCTGAAGTGCATATACCATGGTTAGGCCTTCTCTTTCTATGATGTTGTAATTATGCTTAGATTTGGATAACTTCCTACTTGCAAAGACTATAGGATAATCTAATTCCCCTACTCCTAGTTTTGCCAGAATTGCTCCAAGTGCTATTGTCGATGCATCTACATGCACATGAAATGTATTTTACCAATCTGCAAACACTAATATAGGTGTTTTCACCATATTCTCCTTTAAAGTATCTAATCCCTGTTGATAATCCTCATTCCACTAAAATCTAGTGTCCTTCTTCAACATCTTTTCCATCGGTACAGTAATCTGTGAATACCCCTTTATAAACTTTCTATAGTATCCTATATGTCCCAGTGTGGCTCTTAACTAGTGCATTGACTTTGGTGGTGGTAAGTTCACAATGATAGCATCCTTAGCAGGGTCAACCAATAATCCTTGTTTTCACCCTATATGACCCAACAATATCCCAAAAGGTGTGCCAAAAATGCATTTTGTTGATGTTTAATAATATCTAACATTTCATGCATCTTTCCAACATTAGTATTAGGACTTCTACATGATCTTTCAAAAGACTAAAGAGAATCCAATCATCCAGATATACTTTTAAAAACTGATGTATAAACTCCTTAAAATCATCTATGACCACCCTTGAAAAGATAGTTGGTGCATTATTCAATCCAAATGGCATGACTATATATTGGTAGGATCCCCATTCTGTAGCAAAGGTAGTATTATACCTATCCTCTAGAGCTATTTTTATCTGATGGTAATATGAGAATCCATTTGTGAATGAATATGCTTCCTATCCTCCCACATTCTCCAAGACCTCATCTATAAAAGGGGTAGGGAAAGGATCATGTAGGAAAGAATCATTTAACTTCCTAAAATCGACACAAATCTTGACCCCCCCTTGCTTCTTTTCCTGGACTACCATGGGACTAGTCCAGTCAGATTCCTGCACTGGTTCTATGATGCCAACTTCCAACATTCGATCAATTTCTTCTTTCACTTTCTTCTTATACACTAGATTCAGCCTATAAGGTCTCTTTCTGATAGGTCTAGCATCTGGTTTTAGGGGTATCTTCGTCTCACCTAGATCACCTGCTATGCCTTTCATCTATGTAAAGGTTGTTGGAAAAGGTCATTGTATTCACGTAGTAACTATGTTATCCTTTCTAGTGTCTGCTCATCCCAGTAGTATCCAATGCTTTCCATTTTCAAATTTTCTTTTGTCCCAATGTTGAATTTCTTGACTTTGATTGGTGTAGCAAACTCCTGTAACTCCAGAGATGGACCTTCCACCTCCCTCTCTCCTTCAATCTCCGTGATATGAATTTTTCATGGATCATCTTCATCTGGTGCTTCCTCTTCGACATGATAACATGAGAGTAACTCTTTGAATGTATTTTTTTTGTTGTTGTTGATATTCTATTATAATTTTGACCTCTTGTTCATAAAAAAATATCTCTCCTCGTATAAGCTTCAGAGTTGAATCGATGTTGGGGTTCTCATGCTCAAATGAGAAGGTTAGAATAAAATTATGTTGTAATATTGTCCATTCTGTAGTGCCTCTGTGCATCTCATGGTCTATGTACCAGTTCCCTGATATCCCTTCCAATGTATGAATGAAGTGATGAGGCCATTCATCTGGTGGTGTCATCCTCCATTGTGTTCTTCATTTGTTTAGGTGCTCAACTGGTCTTCCTCTCCCATCATACTTTTTCACTATATTTCTCCTCTGTTCTACACCAAATCTAATGCACAATAGTTTTTTACACTGATACCAATCCTAAATTGTTTCTTTGTGTGCACCCCACCATCTTGTAGGTGTTTCCTTAAGTGCAATATCCAGGGATAACAACCTCTGATTTTCCAAAAATTTCTCCTCATAGTTTTTCAATAATTCCTCTAAGTCATTCAACCCATGAAAACTGGGAAGTTCCCGTATCTCCGTACCAACCCACCTTATTGTGCAGTCTATTCTTGCACACCTACTTGTAGAGACTTCATGTAGTCTCTACTGCCAATTCTCCAGACCTGTGTTTCATTATGAAGCACATGATGTAATACTTCTCTAGGTAAGTACCCCATTTGTAGTTGGGTTGACATAATCCTCTTCTCGCATAATGGTTCTGTATAATTTATTTATTTCTTCCAAATACAAATAGGTCACCTCTACAAACCTTTCTCCTTTTGAAGGATCCAATGGTGCAATAACTCTATATTCGCATGATTCAAAAGTCTTTTTTCTTGTATTTAAGTTGATCACATCATGGTTATCAAATTCCCAATCCAATCCAAGTAATATTGGGTAGGGTGTGTTAACACTTAGTATTTTATTTGGGTTGTATCAAAGAAACCCCAAGGTAACTATTTCAACCAGCTTTAGATTTTATTCTGACCTATAAATCAAAGAGGGCTCTCTTAAAAAATCAAAAGGCTTTCACACTCAAGAAATATTCAAGAATAACGCTTAGACGACAGATTTTGATATAAGATAGGTTTGTTTTTATTTTAAAGAGATGGTAAGACACACAAGAGAGAAAGTGCCATTGGGCAATGGAGTCAATATTTGAAAAAAAATGGAAAAAATGACTGGTAGGTAGAACTTTCCAGAGGAACAAAGGCTAAATTAGGTGATGAACTTTCAGTTTTGATTTTGGTTGTGTAGGGTGGAAGAGGAAAAGAAGCATATAACAGAATGAGAGCACCATGAAAGATGAATTCTGACCTAGTTAAGAAGAGAAACAAAGTTTAAATCACTTGAGTCTAAAGCACCATTAGATGAATTCTAGACCCTTTAATTATCCAATTTAAACAGAAGAAAATGAAGATGAAAGTAAGGACACAAGAAGTACACACAAAGATAAGAGTACATACTTCAGACCACCACCATTAGAATATTTTTCATAAAAAGTTCAAGACTTTTGCATTTGTATTTCGTTCAGATTCAAAGATTATTACGATAAGGATAAAAATGACTATACTTTCTCCCAACTACCCCCTCCTTTGCACCTTCAAAGTGCTCAAATATATAGATAAATATCATATTCTATCCTAAGGAGGTCGAAATCCATCTTTTCCAAAAATAGAGAGTTGTTACAATAGCTTAGGAAATAATGTTTTCCAAAAAGCTTCTCATATCCTATTATCTAGGGCTTGATTTTTGACCAACTAAAAATGTTCCAACTGAAGAGAAAATCATGGGATCTTATAGGAGAGTATCCAAGCTTCAATATCCATATCAATTTTGTATCAACCTTACTAAGTTGGAGGACCATCAAATCGAATTTCAAAGATTTCAAAACTCTATCAACAAATCTGGCTTGGCAAAATTTTGGAAAATAGGTGATCCAGACATATTTCCACACATGGAAGGACTTTAATATGTTCACCAAGTTGATCTGGAGAGTGGTGAAGATGGTGAACTTATATGTTTTTATTTTTATTTTCTCATGCATTTTATTAATGCTTTTTGAGGACAAGGTCTCATGCATTTATTTTATGCTTTTATGAGATGCTCATGCATTTAATTATGCTTTATGAGATTTTGGAAAACTCATGCACTTAATTCTTTTTGTAAAATGATTAATACTTATGAACAAATTAAGACTCACATATTTTTCATTGAAATTGTAATTATGGAAATTGGTTTTTATGTGAGAAACCACCTCACGCCAATTTTCCATTATTCTCAATTATAGGTTGATAGAATCAAGGACATAAATGAGGAGTCTTTGGGTGGTTTTTAGACTTTTCCCATTATGTGCTTGAAGATAGTTTGAGATCCTACATTCATGGATCTTGTTTTTCCTCTTTTGTAATTAGATCCTATTATTGTGGATCTAGGAATGAATGCTCTTTCTTAAGAGGGAGTGAGGAAAAACTATGTAATACCTTATGTGAGCCATATGTAAGGAGGAGAGTAATGGAGATTTAATGAGTGGAGTTAGAGAGCCATAATACCACTACTCCTAAGCATTGAAAGACTTATTCATCTAAGGAATTATCCTTCTTGATGTATGGAGAGATATGAGTGTGAGTAGTCTTCTTGAATCCTCATTGAAAGAGAAGGCGTCTCTTATGTAATTACTTATGAGAGGATCCCAACATCTTTTGAAGAAGGAATGAAAGAGGCATGTATTCCAATTGAAGTGGGTCCAGAGACGTATCCCAAGAGGGGTGAACTCCATTACCAACATTGGTTGTCTCTCTCTCTTGTATTTTCATGTTCTTTATTCCATTTGAGTTCATGTATGCTATGTATTCTTGTTTAAAAGCATGGTTAATCATGGATTCATATGCCTTTTGATCCTTATGCAAATACTTCTCCAGAAAATGATTCTTGATTGAAAACTTGCGTAGAGTAAAGTACTCGCCCATTTTCAGATCATGTGGTATCAAAGCTAGGATGACTTCTTTGCAGGATGGGCAAAGGAGCGAAGAAATAAAAAAGACTTCAAGAATTAGAAGAGACAAATCAAAACATTCAAGCTAAAAACTCAGAGTTGATGATACTTTTGCAGGTTGCAAAAGAAGAGAAGCAAGAGCTTCAAGAGAGGTCTCAACTTCATGGAGAAGTCCTCAACGGAATTATTGAAGAATTGCAGCTCGAATTACAAACCAAGGATAATCTCTTGGCTAATTTGCAGCATGGTGAATGAATAGAAGACAAAGAGCCTTCTACCGTGTATGCACAAACTCAAACCAAGGTATATTATTTTTATTCATGTTCAATGTTTTCTCGGTATGAATATAACGTGGGCATGAAGCTCCTCACGAAGATGGGATACAGAGGAGGTGGACTTGACATTCATGGACAAGGAATCTCAACCATTAGAGGTGGTACAAAGACCACGGTTTGCAGCTTTCAGATACAATCAAGAGGATATTGGAGAGTGCTCAAAGTCCACTGAAGCAAGAGCCACTTCAAAAACCATTTTTACATCATCAGGGTCCAAGAGAGGAGACAAATCATCTAGTCCTAGTCATCGCCATATCTACATCAAGGACAATTCAAAAAGGTATGAAAGTCATTCAAATCCTTTTCTTGAATGTAAGAAAAATGGTTTTTGGATTATATCTCCTAACCATGATGTAGCCAAGCATCAAACAAAGAAAATTTGGGTAAAGAATATGAGCACGTCCACTGAAAGTGAGACAAGACAAAAAGAACCCCTTTCACGTCCTCGTGACAAGGAGATTTTGTTAAAGGAGAAGCAAATGAACTATTGCACTCATTACGAGACAAGTGGCCATTGGATTGGGAAATGATGGATAAATCATCCTTAGCTTCGTCCAAAACGTGGCAAGAGAGTCGTACAAGCTCCTGCAAAGAAGGAGGAAGCAAATAAAGGAGTTAGTCCAGTGACAATAATCCCAGAAGCAGTTTTTCAAAAAGACCAACTATCCAAGGAGCATCTATTTGAATGGATTAGTAAGTAGTGGTTATTATTTCTACAAAATTGAAATATTTTGTTATTTAACATTTTGTAGAAGAGAAAGTGAAACTGCAAATCAAATGTTGCCATGGATCTGCTCAATCTATCTCTATGCATGGAAATAAACGATTTTATATATCGTTGCACTAGATTTTAAGTCTCCATGTTTTTTTTGGGTCCCTTAGACCCTTGCATTCAGTTATGTGGCAAACAAAGATGCGAAGAAGAGCCTATGTATATCCCTCTTGTTGATTATTTAGCGTAGTGTAAATGGTGGGACACATCGACTTGATGTGGAATTTCCTTCTTATACCTGGGGAGAAGATGTCCATTAGAATATTCATTCAAATCTTATAAGAAATATTTGCACAACAAAGAGGAAACATGGGTCTTCCAAATGCAATTAGACGTTTCGAATTGGAATCCAGTCATATTTCTTGGCTCATGAACTACTTCATAACTATGAAGATGTAATTTTTCAGGACTAGTCTCCTTGGTTGTATCAACGAATCGAATCTAACATTTGAGAGGAAGGGTGATTGATGTCGACACAACTTCTTGTAGCCCTTCAATTGTGTCTAGAAAATGTCCCATTGAGAAGAATTCAAGAATTATCAGTACCTTGCCCATATTCAAAGGAGGATATGATTCTACATTGGTTGAACTTGTGGGGAAGCTATTGGATTTGGTTCCAGGCTTGTTATTCTTGGCAGTTTTCATATTTTTCCTCTGCGTATATACTTCACTGGGAGATTCGTTAGCTGCATCAGGGAGACAATCATTGGTGCTAAGAAGGGTGTTGGGGCTCAAAAATGTCCTATTCTCATCCACCTTTCCCTTCATTATTCTTCACATTTCATCACCCCATTAACCTTTCACGATATCATTTCCATAAATATACTTGGGTTTCACCTTATTGTTCTCCACTTTA
>JZKD02S0166914.1:338772-396318 GCA_000966675.3 Picea glauca
TGAATGTAAGATTGCTTCATTGGTGAGAGCTCTCATATGTTGTTATGCCATTCAACTCTTCACTTGTTGTATCTTCTCTTCCTTCATGTGGTTCTCCATTTCTAGATTAATTTCCCTCACGCAATTTCCCATTCCTAGATTAATTTCATTTACACAAATAGATTAGTTCAATTCCAAGTCATGTGTTAGATTAATAATTCTATTTCAGTTGTGTGTTAGATTAATGATTCAATTCCAAGTCGTGTGTTAGATTAATAATTCTATTTTAGTCGTGTGTTAGATTAATGAGTCAATTTCAGTCGTGTGTTAGATTAATGATTCAATTTCAGTTGTAGCTTAAACATTAGATTAGATTAGTCTCTCTGCAATATTGCATATACTTTGTGTGTGCTTCGTCAGTTTACGAACCCCGGGTTGAAAAATTAGATAGTTGGGCAAGTACTACAACTCAATTAATACAACATTAGTTTGGCCCAATATAATGACTGTCGTTCCCTTGTCACAATTGTTGTTCCTTTTGCTATCCATTTGAACGGAAAAATTGTTGTTCCTTTTGTTATGATTTCTATCCCTTTGCAGGGGTTGCATCTCTGGAGGATGGGTATTGAAAACATAAGGTAAGAACCTACATAGGCAACAAGTAAAATGCTTGTGCTAGTAAAATGCCTACCTTTGGATGATGCATAGAGGTTATATTTTAAGACATCTTTAGAGCCCAACACAGGGGAAGGGACATAAATAGAGATCCCCATCATAGAGATAATTTTCTCAGAGTGGTTGAGTTGGGAGAGGCAACAGTGGAAGCTTGCCCCTTGGAATCTATTGATTACAGTCCCTACTCATGTATTTGGCCTAATTCATTGTTCCCAATGTTTGGTACCCTTCATTTCTTACAATGGATCTTACATGATTGAGATGGACCAATGAAAGATTTCATTAGCCGGTTTCCATCATTTCAAGAGAGGGAGAACAATTTGATCGAGCTTCCAAAGCGGCCAAGCCAGTTGAATGGTCCTCCTCAACGCGCCATAGATATAAAGAATTTTCTGGATATATTTAAAGATGATACACGGAGATGGCAACAAAGAGTAACATACTATAATAATGTGTTGAATATGAAGTTAGGATATTCAAGTGTATGAAATCTTATGGATATGAATGAAGATCTTGGTGGATTTGCAGCAACAATTATCACAGATCATGTCTCGATCATGGGCGTTGTTCCTGCGCGGTGAAATGATCGATGGATTTTTCAATTTCGTCATCCACTTATTCAACAATTTGGGAGAAGGTACAGGATCTATTAAACTGATGAAGCCCTGCGACTTGCTCCCACTCAACGACATGGCATGAAAGTCGATTTCTGGTTACTCATGGCTAAAATAACTTCTTTCACTTCTTTCTAACTGACATCACGTGGAATTGGGCGTCTCACAAATAAAAATTGACGCAATTTCAGAATGATCCACTTAGTTTTTCCCTCAATTTCAAGGATGAGTCTCAACAAGAAGATTGAGAAGATTGGGTGATAGATTAGAAGTTGTGTGCAATGGAGAGGGCACTGATGACCTCTGACCACCACTAACAGAGTATCCTTACGATCCACTAATTGTTAATGTTTCACACTGTGATACTTTCCTTGATCCAAACAAATTTCGTTTGGAGATATCAATCACCAAAGTAGGGATTTGAACCACCAATGGGCCCAAATTTCTGCATGAAAAAGAGATTTATCTTTGAATCTATTGAAATAGATTCTTGTGTGGGAAATAGATCGACCATCGATCATAGAATGGATCGATGTAAATCCTATTCTAAATCACAATTGCAAGACAATCAAATATGATGGATGTGTGAAAGAATAATAATGTTCATGCAATGAATTAAAGTCACCAACTCTCTCCAATCAATAACATTAGATGCTAGGTACTTAACCATATTGATCTAGATCGTAGCACTCAAGGTACATGAACGATTGCAGAATGATTTATTCCTGATATTTCTTCGCATTCAACCTCATATTTGTTGTCTTCAGAGATACTGTGCCTACCCGCCAGTAAAGTGTGGTTTAAATTATGGTCTTTGTGACATAGGAAAAAATCAATGTAAATACTGTTGGAGAAATTTCTATTTTTGACACACTAGTTCAGTGGGATTTAACTAACTAGTTCTATTTTAGACTTTCTAATACTAGAAAATCACTATTATGCACGCATTCCTAATTATAGGATGTCATTGCTTATATGAGTGAAGATCACTCACTCATTGATAAGATCATAATATGCATTGATTCTCATTCTTCATTGTGTATCTCTCTTCCTTTTCTTGATAAGCTTTGATTGTGTATGCTTTAGCTAGATCTCCTATGCAAATTTCCACGAAACACTGACATGATATCAGAGCTATGCTAATTGGAGCAAGCCAGACAAGCCAAAGAATAAGGAAAATCATAGTTTTGGCGAGCTAAATTCGTGGTCGTACCTTTCAGTGTTTATTTCTCCAAAAGTATTAATGTTTTAAGGAAATGCCCCGTGTGGGAAGTAAATTGACCCATTTACAAGTGGTTTTTCAATCGTTTGGCAATATTCCTCACTATTTTCTCAGAAAGTAAGCCGCAAGATAACCTCCTGAAACTAATACGAATCTGTGGTCGTACCTTTCAGTAGTTATTTCTCCAAAATTATTTTTTTTTTGAGGAAACAAATCAAGTAAGAAGTAAAATGACCCATTCTGCAAGTGGGTTTTCAACCATTTGGTGATATTCTTCACCGTTTGCTCAGAAAGTAGACTACAAGATAGCCTCCTAGAAGTGATATGAATACGTGGTCGTACCTTTCTACAGTGATTGCTCCCAAAATATTAATTTTTTGAGGAAACGACTCATGTGAGAAGTAAATCAACCCATTCTGCAAATGGATTTTCAATCATTTGGCGAGATTCTTCACCATTTTCTTAGAAAGTAAGCAAGAAGACCGTCTCCTGAAACTGATACAAATTTTCACTTAAAGTGCCCTTTCTACCGTGATTTCTTATTTTTTCACTTCAGATTGAGAGTAAATTTTTAGGGGTTCTTAGAAATAGTGGAAGAGGTGGAAAGGACAACTATTATACAGTCAAACTTGGTGGTAATCCTCACACCATACAATTATTTTGATTGGAAGCCCAAGGAAGAATTCCAACTCAGAAGGAAAGGACTATATAATTTGACAATGGCGATAGAAACATAACCTACATTAGAGATCGAGAAGATGAGATGGGCAAACTGTAAGGATGAGGCCACATGACTACTTCTTGAGTTAATATCCATTGAATTATGGTTTCATGTTGCTGCATGCAAGACTCCAAATGAGATCTAGACCACCCTAGAAGGACTCTTTGGAAAGAAGGATGAGATGTGAGGTCATATGCTTGAGGTAGAGTTGAGTACCTTAGACCCTAAAAGTTTTGATAATATACATGATTTCTTTACTAAATTTAAATCTTTGATTTTGAGCTTGGGTGAATGTGGTATTGACAAGTCTACATAATAGAAATAACTTATTCTAACAATCTTAGCCAAGCTAGGACCATAATACGTTGTATATGTCTCCAATTTCCATTATGGAAGATGTCTTTTTGGTACAAATTGGAAAATGCCTATGATGGCTTAGTTCATTGAGTCTCTCACACAAGAATAGACAAAACTCATACAGATGGGCCTCATGAAATATCCCAAAGCACATGCACTCACCATGCATGATGGAAAAGGGTCATCCAAACAAAACAGGAATGAGGGATATTCCAAACCCTTTAATGATTCTTCAGGTTCCAAAGACTCTTCAGATTCCAAGAAGAAGAAGAAGATAAATTAGTTCACTTACTACGATAAAATTAATCATGAAGAATCCACATGCATGAAGAAACAGATCGATCTTATGGCACATGCACCTCAACAGAACAACCTTGGAAACTTCATTTCATAGGGAGTCAAGAAGAAGAAGGAAGAATATCATGCTCCTAAGAAAGGTAATCATCATGCTCTGGTTGCAATTAATTGCTCATCTAATTCATGGATTATAGATTCTGGTACATCCCATTATATGAAAGCGAAAGAGGAAGTTTTCTCTTCCTTGATTCCATGCTCAATACCCCCTATTCTCATGGGGGATGATACTCTAGTAGCAGTAGCAGGAGAAGGAAGAGTGGAACTCCATAATGGAATTTTTGAGAATTTTCTACATGTTCCAAATCTTTATATGAATCTACTCTCAGTTTATTAGATCACTCATAAAGGTAAAAAGGTTGAATTTACATCAGATTCAGTTTCAGTAATTGACATGCATGACAATTCCATTATTGCAATTGGTGAGGTGGATCACAAGTCAAGGTTGTATAAATTCACTAAGTTTTCTGACGATGACTCATCTTTTCTGCTTACACATAAGGAGAGTACTTTGCATGCACCTCCAATGCAACATGCATATACTCTTGTGCTTCCATCAGTTTCAGACATAAGAGATGATTCCATACACTCAGATTTTGTACATGGAAATAAGCATGTAGTACATCCAGATAAGAAGCCAGTGCCGAAGTTTCATCATATGCCCAAGAAGGCACAAACCACACTTCAAGAAGAAAACAACCTTGCAGGGAATCCATTGGATTCAAGGAGGAATCAATCTCAGCACGAGGAGCCTTCTCGTGTATTTCCAGCCTCAAAACCTGCGATGCCCATGCATTTCTATATGGTTCAATCTACTGATCCACAAACCTACAATAGGGTTGTGGGAAATCCATTAATATGGCAAGAAACCATGCAAAAGGAGTATGACTCACTCCTACAAAATCAGACTTGGAATCTGATTCCACTTCCACCAGAAAGGAATATTTTTGGGTGCATATGGGTCCATAGGATCAAGAGGTACAAGGCCCAACATTTTTCCAAAGGACTTCATCGGATCCATAAATATTTCTACATCTTCACGAATACTTTCAGTGAGCAAAAGTTTCATACTTTGTGGGATCGTCTTGCAGTGAAGAACACAATTTCCTAGAAGCTATCGTTTTCTTCTTTTGATACATTATCTTTTGAGGGGGGTGTTTTGTTTCCACGTGGTTTTCCCTCTTTCCTCACATTTATTTAGTGTTCATTAGTTGCATTGTACATGAGTACCTAATATGGCCTAGTAGCTGGGACTCATTTTTTTACTCCATAGTGATGTTCAGGGGGGGTGTTGGAGAAATTTCTATTTTCGACACACTAGTTCAATGGGAGTAACACTAGTTCAGTGAGAGTTAACTGATTAGTTCTATTTTAGACTTTCTAATCTTAGACCATCACTATTATGCATGAATTCCTAATTATAGGAAGTCATTGCCTATATGAGTGAACATCACTCACTCATTGATAAGATCATAATATTCATTGATTCTCATTCTTCATTGTGTATCTCTCTTATTTTTCTTAATAAGCTTTGTTTGTGTATGCTTTAGCTAGATCTCCTATGCAGTTTTCCATGAAACACTGACAAATACGAGAGACAATATGAAGAGATGAGAACAAACAATGGAGGACTTGGAGAGGATATGGTGTCTTTTGGCATTGATAGTGCACTTGGACCACAACGTCTAGTGTTTGGGTGTGAAAATTCAAAAAATGGTGACCTCTATCATCAACATGCAGATGGAATTATGGGGCTTGGTCGCAGTCAGCTTAGCATCATGGATCAATTTGTCCAACATGGTGTGACAACCAATTCCTTCTCATTATGTTATGGTGGGATGGATGTAGGTGTAGGTGCCATGGTTTTGGATGCAATTCCTCCTCCTCCAGACATGGTGTTCTCCACATCAAATCCAAATCGTAGTCCATACTACAATATACAACTGAAAGGAATAAGTGTCATTGACAATCCCCTTCCCTTGGATCCTCAAGTGTTCAACTCTACACGGGTTGTAAGGCGAGCATCCCGTTTTGGTGATTGATCATTTTGGTTTCATGGCATTGAGGGAAAACCCTTGAAAGATGGTGGTGATCGAGGGTATCAGTTAATGGCTAGCTGATACGAGATCACACATCTTATCTATAGCGACCATATTGCCACCTCGATGGCGCAGATCCTGTTTGACCTATTTGGAGGCTTTCCTCATATTTTTAAATCCATTTGATGCCCATATCTCAAGGATTTTGTTTTCTGGTGTTTGGAGAGGCCAGGCCATGGATGGTTTATAGTGCACTCTAAATACATAACTTGTCACACACGTCGGGTTTACTAGGGTCCATGACAACAATCCCAATGGGATTTAAAGCTTAGTGACTTCCAACTCTCCCAATGACTTTTTGTGCAATGAGGTATGATCTAATTTGAAAGCCATTTTTATAATATTTCCATATGCATGTTTGATTGTAGTGGGATTTGGGTTTTTCACCATTAGTGCATTTGACATTTTGGCACATAAAAATTGTCTTAAAAAATTTGATGTAATTTCCATGTAAAGGCCACAGTTTATCTTCTAGTGCATATTTTGGCCATGATGCATATTTTTGTAATGGGTACATAGAACCATAGAAGTTTCTCATTGATGCATATATTGGCATCTGAGTTGGCATAAGAATTTCCTTGTAATTTGATATAAATTTCACTTTTGTAGTGGAGATTCCAAACCATAAAGTTCCACCACTAGTGCACATTTGAGGCATGTTTCCTTAACTTTGAACTTAATGATTATGAACCATTGTAATGGTTGTTTAGCCACTCTTGGGTGAGGAGAATGAGAGACATTATTTTGCACCTTAAGCCTTAAGAGGATTCATTTTGTAATCATCATTGTAATCAGTTGTATGAGGTGATTTGCCTAAGCCATTTTGGCGATTCATTGTAAACTTGACCAAGAGTGTAGTTATAAACTCTTGGCAAGTAAGGTATGTTAAAGATTGTGGTACATATATTGTAACATCCTCGACCACAAATCCACTTGCCGAGCAACGCTACCACGTGGAACATTCTCATACTTATATATATAACATGCATATTAAATCTAATTAACATATTTAATAAAACAATACAAAGTAAGCACATGATTACTGCTAATATACATCATCAAGGACATTAACAATAACTCATATGTGCAACAGAATACATGACAACATATAAGTATCACAAGCATGCAAAACATAATATTAAGCACAAACTGATTCTTATCTTTGAAACTGTGGTAATTCCACCAACCACGTGTAGTCCTTCCATGAACCTCCCAACCTTAGACCTTACTTATCATCACGCTCAACAGTGGGTCACCCCTGAGCTGGGACTAAGCTCCACCCAAGATAAGGGAATGCTAGACTAGGCTGAGGTTACAGGAAAAACTGCACAGAGAAATTTGAAGGATTCTCTCCAGGAGCCTTCTTATGCCCACTACTCATGAACTCTCATTCCCCACATGCCTGCTCCACCCGGGAGTATACACCTTCACAAGAACATTCCATCGGTGCTTCACCTCCCTCTCTAGATCTCAACAACAGGATGGATAAGGAATTCTCAGAGCTCTGTAGTTGGTGTTGGATTCTCTCTGGGAGAAAACACTTCCCAATAGACTCTCTCACCTGGAAAGAGCCGCTCATAGACCTAACAAACCGCCTCTTCAACCATGGACCTGACAACCCATTTCTTCAGCCCCTTTCGACTCAATTTTTGCATGGTGAGGATAACCACAACGCAATCCCACTCAGGAAAAACAAAAAGAAACAACCCACAGATAGTTCGGGTACGGATTCGACTCTCCAATGGTGGATAGAATGGGTTCACGAAATCATAGGTTGAATTTCCCCTCTAGACCAGTTCTCTCAACGGTGTATAGGTATGCCAAGGATAGATGCAGACCAAAAAATGAGATCAGACGGAGGATCTTTTGGTTTTCAGGGAGACATCTCAGTTTTTCGATTTTCAGAGCTACGTGAGGGTATCCAAAATCAGACACAAAGGATGACAGAATGAGGAGCGAACCCCCTCCACGACTAACTTCTTTAGCTTTTAACTGCATGTGTCTGGGCCGACACATGTCACCCATGAAGCTACATGTGCTCCATCAGCATGCGTTCCTCTCCAGGAACTTAGGACAACACTCAAAATTTTCCACCTTAGCTTTTTGGAAATAATAATAATAGATTATTATCCCTTTTTAGAGGTAATCCCCCTAGCTTAGCCCCTAGGCCCAACACTTATCCTTTCTTTCCATCTTCCACCCCCCATTCCCTTACCCACTCTGTGGAATCTTAGTCCCCCATCACTCTTTCTTCTTGGTCAGTCCGCATGCATCGATGTTCATATTTTTATTAATGTTCTGCATAGTAAATATACAAAAATAGGCTCCTGGCCTTAATACTTAGGCTCTCTGGCCTAATAAAATCATAAGCCTTACCAGCTTATCAATACTTGTCTCACTAGCCTATAAAACATTATTTACAATTCATAAACATGATTACCACAGGGCTCGTCCTTGGGGATATTACAATCCCCTCCCCTTATTTTTGCATTGTCCTCAGTGAAACTTTCACACAGTATCTGCAAGATTTCCAAAATATTAAAAAAGATGCGGGTATTCTACCCGCATAGCATCCTCATGCTCCCATGTTGCATCCTCATAACCATAGCAGGTCCACTAGACCTTTACAAGCCCTATGGCTTGATTCCAGAGCAGTTTTCTTTTTCGGTCCAATATCCGCACAGGATGCACTTGTAGGACACCTTCTTGTTCCACCTGAATCACATTCCAATCAATTACATGATTAGCATCAAGTATATATTTCTTAAGAAATGAAACATGAAACACATTATGTATAGTCATGGATGTAGGTAAGACAATCATATATGCAACTGGCCCAATCCTTTCTAGGATTTCAAATGGCCCACAAAATCTAGCTGCCAACTTGGCGCAGTTTCCCAGCTCCAGGGAACTTCTGTTATCTTTTACTTTAAGAAAAACATGATCACCCACTTTAAATTCTCTGTGGGTTTTGTCCTTATCAGCATAATTCTTCTGCCTATCTTGGGAAGCTTTCAAATTATGATTAATTTTTAGAATTTGACCTTCCATTTCCTTGAGCAACTCTGGCCCAACTACTTCTCTATCAACTGGATTATCCCAGCTTACTGGTGTATTGCACTTTCTTCCATAAAGTACTTCAAATGGGCTCATCTTCAATGATGCTTGATACCCATTGTTGTAGGCAAATTCTACCAAGTGCAGGTAGTCTTCCCATTTTGATGGTTTTTCCATCACATACATCCTTAGCGTGTCTACTATTACTTTGTTCACCCTCTCTATTTATTCATTAGACTCAGGATGATAAGCTGTACTAAAATTTAGATTCGTTCCGAACCCTTTGAATAATCCTTTCCATAAATTTGAGGTGAATTTTGGGTCTCTGTCGGACACAATTGTCTTGGGAATCCTGTGCAATCATGCCACCTCCTTCATAAAGATGTCGACAACATCCGTTTCCTTGTGAGTAGTCTTTAATGAAATGAAATGGGCAGCTTTCGTAAGCTTGTCCACCACCACCAAGATGGAATCATGCTGCTTTCCTGTTCTGGGCAATCCGGTGATGAAATCCATTATCACTACTTCCCACTTCCATTGAGGAATGGGTAGAGGTTGTAGCAACCCTGTTGGGTGTCTATGCTCAGCTTTAACCTTTTGGCATTCCGTACATCTGGCGATATATTCTGCAATCTCTTTCTTCATACCTGGCCAAAAATAATGGCTCTTGATTGTTGCCACAATTTTCTAATATCTAGGGTGCCCTGCATAAGGCACATTATGCATTTCATGCAAAATCACATGTTTCAAGTCCTGGACATTAGGTACATAAATTATGTTTTTGTACAAAAGTGTTCCATCGGTTTCCAATTTATAATTTTCCACTTTTTGTGGAATCTCTCCTTGCTGTAGCTTTGCTACCAAATATCTGTACTACAAATATGTATTTGCAGCCTCTAAAATTCTTCCCTTTATATCAGTTCGGTACATGCTAATGGATGTAGCATGCAATTCGTGTACTCTCCTACTGAGTGCATCAGCCACTTTATTCTCCTTCCCTTTGATATGCTGGATATCAAAATCGTACTCACACAGAAACTCCAACCACCTACTCTGCCTAGAATTCAAGGTTGGCTAGCCAAACAAATAATTCAAACCATTATGGTCTATTCTCAGTTCGAACCTCGTTCCCATGAGGTAATGTCTCCATTTCCTCAAAGTGTGAACGATGGCTGCTAAATCCAAATCATGAGTTGTGTAATTCCTTTCATTCTCTTTCAACTTTTTGGATTCATAACAAATTACAAATCCATTTTGACTGAGGACTCCGCCCAGTTCTTCTTTGCATACATATGTGCACACCATGAAATATTTATTTGGGTCTGCGATCCTTAGGATTGGAGCACTGGTTAACAACTGCTTCAATCACTGGAAGCTTCTCTCACATTCCTCTATCCACTGAAACTTCTTCTCCTTCCTTTGAAATGAAGTGATAGGGTGAACTATCCCTGAGAACTTTGCAATGAACCTTATGTAATAGCTAGCTAGACCCATAAAGTATCTGACTTCCATCACATTCTTTGGCGTTGACCATTTGTTGGCCCTTGACCAAGTTTTGGGAGATTCTTGGCCATAGTGACCTATTTTGGGACTTCGAAAGCCTGTCGAAGGAGGAGTGCAAGATGAAGTGGAGATCACAGGATCTCGACCCACTTTTGGATCCTTTTTGGGTTTTTGGGAATATGTAACAGGAATGGGATGTCAGCGCATGGGTTTACCCATGTTTAGGCCTATATTGTATGTATAAATAGAAGGATAGGAAATGTAAGATGTAGTTGGAGTCGAAGTCGAATCGGCATCTATGTGATGTATACTAAGTGCAAGTAGGGTTTTGTAAGTTCTTTGTGCATGAGTATGAGAGACTTGCAGAGATAAGTGCAAGTGGTTGTAATAGATAGCAGAAGGCTTAGTGTTGTAACACAAGGAAGAAGGATCTAGCGAGCTGCACAGATATTCTGTCCTGTGTAGAGTAAGGGATTTTTATGGATTTTCACTTGTAACTGATTTACTGAAGACAAGAAAGACGAAGAGTTGGTGGACATAGCCCCAGGGTGGGGGTGAACCACATCAACGTTGTGTTGTCTTGCTTTCTGCTTGTCTTAATGTGTTTATGTCTTCTTTTTCTAAGTGCTTTAAGATGATTAGATAGATCTACTTATGCTTAGTGCTAATGATATGTGAGAATATTAGATCTGATCCATATGAATATGCTTAGTGATTGATATGCTAGATCTGACCTATCTATTGATGCTAAGTGCTTAAGTACGTTATAATAGTGTGAATGCTGTGAAGCCCTGTTTTATCAACAAAGTGATTAATGATTATATATTGAGGAACTGATAGTGCTAAGTGCTTTATTAAGTAGTACAACCACAGATCTATGTCCCAACTAAGGTTGCAGACACCTGAGTCTTGAAACCACCCCTTCCTCTACCTCGGGTGAGACTTCATCTTCTTTGCAGGTGTTTCCAAAAGGGCCGATAGTTAGGGCTTTGTTGGTGCTTTGTTGTAGCGTTGAACCCTGGGTTTGACCCTGTGCAAAAAAATGGTTCCATTGTCAGGACCTAAAACTGTGATTGTTGGGAATTGAGAAAGAAGAAGCTATGTGCAAAGATTCATCCTGAAATTGTGGAAGCTCTATGCGTAGATCTATTCCCTAGAGTGCAGTATTCTACTTGATTTATAGAGCTATATGCTAAAGAAGGAAACCCAATCTAAAGAAAGGAGGTCGGATCTGAAGGAAAGAAGCAAGATCTGAAAGCTTTGTGCTCTAAGAAAGGTAAAAGTGAGAATTTCTGATTAAAAGAGGTAAGATCTGCAAGCTCTGTGCTCTAATAAAGGTAAGAATAGTTAAAAGTTTTAGATCTCGAAGCTTTGTGCTCCATAAAAGTAAGATAAGTGGAATTTTTTGTTTCTATAGTATGGATCTAGGTATATTTAATAGAGTCTATCCTAGTTTGAAAACTAGGGAAATAATAGCTGAAATAAGGTTTGATATGAGTAGATATAATAAGAATAGTGAAAGATATGTTATACCTATGCATAGAAAGAATGTTTGGACTAATGAATGGATGCAGGATCCTAGAAATAATTTATTGCAAGTTAGATCCTATGATCCTAGTGCCTAGCACAGAAGAGGTTGGGGATCATTTGAAAGAAAGAGAGGATTAACCCTCTGTTACAATTGCAGAAAACTGGAACATCTTGCTAAAGAATTCACTGGGAGAAGACCTAGTTGTCTTTGTTGCAAAGATATGGACCATGAAGTGTTGGATTTCCCAAGAATGATTGATAAGATTGAAGGAATGAATCTGAATCAAGAAAACCCTAAGGCAGCTTGAGAGGCTATAGTAGGACCCCAAGAAGAATCAGAGAAAATATTGCTACAGATGAAAGAAACCTTGAATGACCACTGACATATTAGATTATCAGAGATATTTAAAGACAGAGAATGCCTTGAAGCAAGAATAGGAGACTTCGACATTGAATGTGTTCTAGATGAGGAAACATAAGTGAATATCATGACAGAGAGAACTTGGGAAGCTATAGGAAGGTCTGCTATGATTCCTTCATTAGTAGGACTAGGTTTATTCAGAAGAAAACTGGTAAACCTATGTGGAAGGCTCACTCAGATACCTATGACTGTCAATGGAACTTCGGTGGAGGAAGATTTTGATATTATTAAATTTGTTGAAGAATGCGCCCCATTTACCATGTTAATAGGAAAACCTTGTATTGACAGAGATCAAGCCAGACAAAAGAAAGAAGAAGAAGTCTTGGAGCAGAAGAAAACAAGAGTTAAAATATTTCATGACCAGAAGGATCACACACTTGATTGAAGAACATGAGAACATATCAAAGCTATTTGACACTAGAGACCTTGATGTCGAAGCTGCAAGAAATCTAGAAGACCCACAGAAGACTGAAGTACTTACCCCAGATAAAGAAGAGGTGTTACCCCTGAATCCTAGGAAAGAATCTCAACAACGTGTAGTGACTATGTTAAAAGAAGATAAGAATCAGAATGGAAAAATACATACCGAGTCGAAGCTCATTGGAAAGAAGTCTAGAAAGCTAAGTAAGAAGAGGGATAAGATTGAAAAGTTACAAAACATTCTAGAGGGAACTTCCCCGAAAGAAAATTTGCAGAATTGGAACTTCGCCAGGATATCAGAACAACAACACATGGTACTTCACCAGGGCTAAGAAATATAGCCATTGGGGCTGATATATCCATTCGAATCCCGCTTTGAACAGGACGAAAATCATTTACAACTCAACACCAGATCATTGGACCACACCATAACGGATAGAACAAGAGTTAATGAGGCTTCATACCTGTTAAAAGAAAATCGTTGCCGAGTTGCCTATTTATCCCATTGCACCATGCATGGAGAACACTTTTTCTAACTAAGAATTTGATCTCGCAGACCAAGTGTATTGTATACAATGATCATTTCTCTCTTGTTGTTTATACTAGTGCAGTATCTGAGTTAATTGTGAACCCAATATTATTAATCCTGAGCGCATATGTCCGACACACTCACTGCAGTTGAAGAATCAATAACACAATCTCTCCTCGACTTAATGAATGAAAGAGTCATGTCAGAGAGAGGAGTGTCTATAGGTGTAGAAGCATCTTCGACGAGAGGACTGTCGACCTCTCTGTTCACTGCTCAAGCTGGACCATCCCAACCAGTAGATGAAAAGTGAACTAAGCATAGGGATGATCTCACAAATGCTAATTTAATACTGAGTATACTACCCACCTATCTACCACCTCTAAGCGGTGCAATTAATCAAGACAGTGTGCCTAGATATTTTGAGTATGCCTTGGTCACTGCGTACCTCCCGAAGGGGATACGTTCAGTTCACATTGACCAAGATAAAATTGTAGTGTTGAATTTTAGTGACTTCAACCTCGATGATAGGAAGTTCTATAACATGCTCACCCCACATAAGTATCTAACCAGGACCAAAGGAAAGAACTCGAAGATTTCTCCCCAGTCATCGACCATAAACCTTGTGTAGTCCACATTGCTCAATGTCATGAAGATTCCTCACTTTGGAAGGCGAAGTGAACGCATGCATCAAACTGCTATTGTCCTGCTACCATGGTGGATATTTATGGTTAAATTGTTGTATCACAGTGGATCCAACGTTGATCAATCGGATCATAGGGCTAAGCATGCAAGGCCCTGACCCACAAGATTTTTACCCGGGAAAAGCCATGGATCGCGCTCTTGTGTAGAAGATTAAAGACACCTATAGATATGTCAAGAAGGGAATGTGAGGCTACAAGGTAGCTTCTATCCAGAGTGGTGCAGTGCACCTCGCCTTCCAATTGATCGTAGGAAATTTGGTGCGAAAGAATAGACCCACCCAAGTCACTGGTTTCGTAGTCAATCTCACAGGGAAGTGCACAGAAGGAATTCAAATGAATTGGGTGCAGTACCTAGTAAACCAATTGGAAATAGACTACAAGGAAGCGCAAGATCAGGGATATGAATTCCACTTCAGCTGGCTTCTCATACTAATCGCTTTCATCACATGGGAAATGTTGGAAGGTGCAACCTTCCCAAACATCGAGCCATTTGAACCTCTGGCCACGAAGTTCAGTACGCTATGGTACTCTAGCGACATGAACAAGCAATGACAGTCGAATGTTGTGTTCCACACATATTACAACCAATCAAAGAAAACCATCCAGTCTGAGCTACGTATAACCCTGAACACTCTCCACCATTTCATACCTTTAATGAAGTTTAGTGCGGACCACCATTTCATCTATATCATAGTGCGAGATGATGAACACAAGGAACAACTATATTATTACTACAAGCTGACGGAGGAGGACTTGGAGGAGATCACCAAAGACTAGTCGGTGGACCTCCTCATTCCAGTAGACCCTGCGGAGATGTTCGACTTAGATAGTCCAAAAGCAACACATGATACACCTGGACCTAGCAAGATAAAGAAGACCGAAGAGGTCCATGATTTAGACAATGCATCCATGAAGACTGCTTCCATCTCAGCAGATCAAGGAGGAGATGGCGGAGAGATAGATGGCGTAGAAGTTGAACAAAAGAAAGGTGAGGTTACACCACCTAGAGATGAGGAGGACACCTCAAAGAAAAGGAATATTTCCCCACAAACCCTCATCCTGGAAGAAAGTGAAAGCAACCAAGACCAAATTTGAGACCACGCTCACCTCAGATGACTTTGACTTCATCGTCGCAGCACTGAACGATGCTTTGTTGGAGATAGAAGAGAAGCAATAAGCTAAGAAGGAGGAGGTGTTCAGTCGGATTAAGGACAAGCTCCAAGGGGTGCAACAGGCATTACAGTCCAGCCGTGCAGTTTCTACTGTGCCTCTATCAGCATGAACAACAAAACTAGGTGATGAGCCAGCTCAACTACACCGCATCGCTAATACAGTTGAAGCTTGCCTTCGACGAGCTCAGGAAGAGATAGTACAAGCCACTCAGGCTTTAGTGCAAGTAGTGAAATACCTTGAGGAGCAACACAATGCTACACTATGGGACAAGCTTTCTTTGCAAGTGAAGTGGGATGAAGAAAAAGAACAATTAAAGAAAATCAAGGAACAATTGCTCGCTGAGAAACTCAAACTATAGGAAATGGTTCACATATCACTTCTCTCTGTGACATTCATCGAAGTAAAGGCCAAAGAACAAGTTCCACAATAGGTGGCACAACTTGAAGAGGTAATCCAGCAGCTCCAACAATGCATAACAGACTTGGAGCTCCACACTGTGCCCGAGACCCCTCAAAATGTAAGAGACCTAAGGGAAGCAACTGCCTACATCGCAGTTGACAGATTAAAATATCTTGCCTTGGAGTGAAAGTAGTTGATAACCGCAAATCCCAAACATATGAAAACCTCACTGAGAACCCAGAGTTACAGGCATTGGAGTCGTATCTCCAAGAAGCAAAGAAGCATGCAGACACACTACAAGTGCAGTTGAAATCTCTGTCAGCTATAGACAGAATGAAGAGGTCTCATGAGAAATGCACAGTCCAGCAACAGATCCATATGATTCAAAGCAAGGTGATGGAAGTTACTCAACGACTTCAACCAGTACAAGATAAGGCATGCTAGTTATTCACAGAGGTTGAAAGCTGAGGAGCAGAGCTAGAACAAGTTGTCATTGCAGTAGAACAACACCTAGAAGGGCCCGTGAATGACATAGTGATCCAGTAATTCACTGAGCAAGAGGCCATAGCACAGTAGTAGGTCAAAGCAGCTCGAGCCAAGCTCAAGGCCTTCAAAGCCAAACTGGTCAAATCAGAGTGACTCGAGATGAGTCACAGGTGAGTGTTGGGGGACTGTTGGCCCTTGACCAAGTTTTGGGAGATTCTTAGTCATAATGACCTATTTTGGGACTTCGAAAGCCCGTCAAAGGAGGAGCACAAGACAAAGTGGATATCATGGGATCTTGGCCCACTTTTGGATCCTTTTTGGGTTTTGGGTAATATGTAATGGGAATGGGATGTCAACCCAGGGGTTTACCCATGTTTAGGATTATTTTGTATGTATAAATAAAAGGATAGGCAATGTAAGAAGTAGTTGGAGTCGAAGTCAAATCAACATCTATGTGATGTATGCTAAGTGCAAGTAGTTTTTTGTAAGTTCTTTGTGCATGACTATGAGATACTTGCAGAGCTAAGTGAAAGTGGTTGTAACAGATAACAGAAAGCTTAGTGTTGTAACGCAAGGAAGAAGGATCTAGCGAGCTGCACAGATCTTCTATCCTATGCGGAGTAATGGTTTTTGATGGCTTTGCGCTTGTAACCAATTGACCGAAGACAATAAATAAGAAGAGTTGGTGGACGTAGCCCCAGGGTGGGGGTGAACCATGTAAACGTTGTGTTGTCTTGCTTTGTTCTTGTCTTAATATGTTTATGTCTTCTTTTTCTAAGTGCTTTAATATGATTAGACATATATGCTTATGCTTAGTGCTAATAATATGTGAGAATATTATATCTGATCCATATGAATATGCTTAGTGCTTGATCAACTAGATCTGACCTATCTATTGATGCTAAGTGCTTAAGTATGTTATAACAGTGTGAATGTTGTGAAGCCCTGTTTTATCAACGAAGTTATTAATTATTACATATTGAGGAACTGACGGTGCTAAGTTATTTATTAAGTAGTACAATCACATATCTATGTCCCAGCTAAGGTTTCAAGACACCTGAGTCTTGCAACCACCCCTGGCTGTACCTCCGTTGAGACTTCATCTACTTCGCAGGTGTTGCTGAAAGGGCCGGTGGTTAGGGATTTGTTGGTGCACTATTGTAGCATTGAACCCTGGTTCTACCCCTCTACCAACACCATTCTTTGATGGCCTCAATATTTTCAGGATCTACCGCTATCCCATCCTTCAAAATAATATACCCCAAGTAATGGATCTGCTCTTGATAAAATGAGCACTTGCTCAACTTGGCATACAGTTGGTGCTCTCTTATCACCTACAACACCATCCTCATATGGTTCTCATGCTCTTCCTCTGACTTAGAATACACCAGAATGTCATCCAGGAAGACTATGACGAACTTGTCTAGATAGCCCCTGAATACACCATTCATTAAACACATAAAAACAATAGGTGTGTTTGATAACCCAAACGACACCACTATGAACTTGTAATGACCATACCTTGTTCTAAAGGTGGTCTTGTTGATTTCTTCATAATTTATCTTTAACTAGTGATATCCTAACCTGAGGTCTATCTTCAAAAATATCTTTGCATCCTTTAGCTGATCAAAGAGGTCATCAATCCTCGACAGAGGATAATTTTTATTTATATTGACTTTGTTCAATTGTCAAAAATCTATACACAATCTCAGTGTCTCGTCCTTCTTCTTCATGAAAAGGACTGGGGCACCCCAAGGCGACAGACTTGGGCAAATGTAACCCTTGTTCATAAGCTCTTCAAGCTATATTTTCAACTCCTTCAGTTCTAGCATACTCATTCTGTAAGGAGATTTCGACACTGGAGTTGCTCAAGGCATCAAATTTACAGAAAAGTCGATATCTCTTTTCGAAGGTAGTCCCGGTACCTCCTGAAATACATCTTCAAACTCCTTAAGTATTGCATGGTATTCAATTCTTGAGACTTTATCCACATGTGGTTCTTCCACATGGGCTGCAAATAATTGACAGCCTTTCCTGAAGAACTTCTTCAGCTGCATTGCTAAGATTTCTCTAACAACGACAACTCTAGGAATTCCTTGGACTATTTTCCGATTTCCTTCCTCATCGAGGCAAGCGAATGCCTTAATACAACAATCCAATATGGCATGGTGTTGGTCCAACCAGTCCATCCCAATTAACAATCATAAGAGCCTAAAGGAAGAATTTTCAATTCAACCTTTGTGCTCAATCCATTCATGTCCACTGGATAGGACCTAACCTATTTTGTAACTCTTCTCTTGGTTCATGTAGCCAGTTGCACTAACCAAGTTTTTCCATGTTTGCTTCTCAAAAATTGATAACTTTCCACCACTCTAGGATCTATGTAACTATGGCTAGCCCCTGAATCAATTAAAATAATAAATGGTTGGTTGTTAATCATACCTTGCACTTCAATCATGTGCGACTAATATTCAACTTGCTTGTTGTCCAGGGCTGCGTAGATCCTTGGCATTCTACTGCCCATTTCCTCCATTGTTTCATCTTGTTGAACATTATGGAAAACTCTCACTTTGCCATTTTTATAGGGACAATCTCTGTACTTGTGGTTCTCTTTATAGCCCCAACATTGAATGGGCATCTATGTTGGCCTTTGTTCCCCCACTTCAGCCATTCTCAGCTCTCTAAATGATGGTTTTCCTTGAGGAATGTTTCTGAAAAAGGGAGGTTTGTTTCCCTTCTGCATTTGCTCTTTCTTAAACTTCTTCTGGTTGTCCCAAGCCTTCCGAAAGGTAAGATTTTCTCTTTGCTGCTCATATAAGAATTTCTCCCTCCTTATCATTTCTTCCATGGTATTAGGGTCATCATACGAATCTTGTCACCAATAGAAGATGGAAATCCACTTAGATACCACTGAATCTTGTCAGTCTCTTTCTTGATGAACGAAACATACTTCAGCAGTTCCAGAAATCTTCGTTAGTATTCATCAATGGTCATGCTACCCATCTTGAGTTCAAAGAAATATTTCATCTTTCTGTCATAATATCTTTTAGTCAAATATTTCTTCTTGAAATACCTCTTGAATTCTTTCCAAGTGATATCCTTCTCTCTAATGTGTTTCACTTGCACAATTTGATCCCACCACATGAATGATTTTTTTTTAGTTGATACATCACAATTCTTCCTTCGACATGAGAGGAATAATTTTGCAGTTGGAAGTATTTCCTCATGCCTATCAGCCATGTCTCAACATATTCCTCCTTCTTATGTTCTCCATCAAATGTGGGAGGCTTAATCTTATTCATTTCCCCTTTCAGTTCATCCACTCTAGACCTCCTATGCTTCCTGGTAGGAGATGGGCTTGAACTACTATGTGCTTCCTTATTGGAATGATTTGGGGAGCGATGACAATGTTTGCTGACACTCCTTTATCTTCTTTTCCTCTCAAGGGTCCCGCGACTCCCTTTTTTTCTTGTGTCACTCTCCTTTTCCAATTTATTTTCGATCCTATCGAAGCTCCTCAACAACTTCAAGTTGAATTCTCCCTATTGATACCTGGATTTCATGAGCTTTCGTCTATCAGCTCGGTGAGCCTAGGAATCCTTCTATAATATTTCAATGATTTTCATCATATGCCCTTCCTTATCCATCTCCTTTCTGTGTCCATTGGAGTTTGATCCTTTGACTCCCAAGTGAACGTCCATTCCTTCTCTTTCGTTTCCTGTATTGGAAGCAGTCCGTGCCTCTTCCATTTCTTTTCACTTTGTGGAAATTCTAAATGTTTCTGGCACTCATCAACTTATGCAATCACAATATGCAGAAAACCATAATTTGTTAGGCCATCTCTCCTTAAACAAATACATACATTCAAACCAATCCAATTAAGAAAATGTTTCAATTTCACGAAATTTTCCAAGATCTTCTCGACTTTGTAACTTTTGGGCAATAAAACCCTTCTTCTTAGTCCCCAGCCCATGCAATCATGAGTCATGACAAAAATCTAGACTACTAGGGTGCTTTGGGACTTCACGTTTCGGGTGGTTTTAAACCACAACACCACTATCCTTCGAGTTTCAATTACCGTACTCGCAACATTGGGTGGATCAATGGTCCATGTTTACCCAACATCCAACAGTTAGAATCTGCTATGTTCTTTGTGTCTTCAAAGTTTTCGAGACTCCGGGATTTCAAGGTTTCACATCTTTAGATCTCGGAACTTTGGGACCTCGGACCTCGGGAGTTCCCACACCTGCTTCCTCCCAATATTCCGACATCTGAAATTTTGATTTACCTTACCCCTTTCGGGCCCACTTAGTACAACTATCATTGACTAAAACGGTGGCACGTGGTAGTTCTAGGAATGTCCATGTCACCCTCGACGATGTCATCGGGTCCCACGACGTTCACTTTTCTTTTCGAGAGTTTGGGTTTCAGGATTTTGTGCAACAACACATCTCGCTTTTCCCGATAGCCAAAATTGTGAAATTGCAACTTACTTTCTTCTTGATCCAACAATCAAGCTCTTTCCTTGCGATCTATGGTGTAGATATTTTTAGGACTTCAGAGTTTTGAGCATCGGGAGTTCGTGCAACAACACATATTGCTTTTCCCGATAGCCGAATCCCTGAAAGGTTTCCAGGATAACTCTCCTGTAACTTCTCCATATCTGACAGTCGTGATGGATATCCTTTCCTCCCATTCAGATCCAATGGCTCCAACACTTCATGCGTTAATCTCTCTCTCTCTCTCTCTTTGGTCAAATACCACACTAACTACAATCTTATAATATCTCTACACCATGACCAAGCAACCCCTTGCCACTCAAGAACATTCTAATGTCCAAAAAATCAGTTCTTCCAAACACAATTGCCACCTAAACTTCATGTCCAACAACCACATATCCACCCCATTTAGGCTCAGTGTTGAAAACTTGGCTCTGATACCACATTGTAATGTCCCCAAACACCAATCCACTTGTCGAGCAATGCTACCATGCAGAACATTCTCATACTTATATATATAACATGCATATTAAATCTAATTAACAGATTTAATAAAACAATACAGAGTAAGCACATGATTACTACTAATATACATCATCAAGGACATTAACAATAACTCATATGCGCAACCGAATACATGACAACATATAAGCATCACAAGCATGCAAAACATAATATTAAGCACAAACTGATACTTATCTTTGAAACTGTGGTAATTCCACCAACCACGTGCAGGCCTTCCACGAACCTCCCAGCCTTAGACCTCACTTCTCATCACACTCAACAGTGGATCACCCCCAAGCTGGGACTAAGCTCCACCCAAAGTAAGGGAATGCTAGACTAGGTTGAGCTTACAGGAAAAACTGCATAGAGAAACTAGAAGGATTCTCTCCAAGATCGTTCTTACGCCCACTACTCATGGATTCTCACTCCCCACATGCCTGCTCCACCCAGGAGTATACACCTTCATAAGCACATTCCATCGGTATTTCACCTCCCTCTTTGGGTCTCGGCAACAGGCCAAATTAGGAACTCTCAGAGCTCTATAGCTGGTGCTAGAATCTCTCTAGGAGGAACCACTTTCCATTAGACTCTCTCACCTAGAAAGAGCCACTCACAAACCTAACAACCCACCTCTTCAACCACAGGTCTGAAACAAGTTCTTCAACCCCTTTCGACTCAATTCCCACATGGTGAGGATAACCACAACGCAATCCCACTCAGGAAAAACAAAAAGCAACAACCCATAGACAATTTGGGTATGGATTCAGTTCTGCAATGGAGGATAGACTAGGTTCACGAACTCACAGGTCGACTTTCCCCACCTGGCCAGTTCTCTCAATGGTGTATATGTATGCCAAGGACAAACGCAAACCAAAAAATAGGATCAGACGGAGTATCTTTTTGTTTTCAGGGAGACATCTCGGTTTTTTTATTTTTAGAGTAGTGTGAGGGTATTTGAAATGAGGAGTGAACCCCCTCCATGACTAACTTCTATAGATTTTAACTGCATGTTCTTAGGCCGACACATGTCGCCCATGAAGATGCATGCGCTCCATCAACATGCGTTCCTCTCCGGGAACTTAGGACAACACTCAAAATTGTCCACCTTAGATTTTTGGAAATAATAATAATATATTATTATCCCTTTTTAGAGGTAAGCCCCTAGGCCCAACACTTATCCTTTCTTTCCACCTTTCAGCCCCCATTCCCATACCCACTCTGTGGAAGCTTAGTACCCCATCACTCTTTCTTCATGGTCAGTCTGCACAGAACGATGCTCATATTTTTATTAATGTTCTGCATAATTACATATACAAAAACATGCTCCTAGCCTTAACACTTAGGATATCCATCCTAATTAACTCATAATCCTTACCATCTTATCAATACTCATCTCACCAGCCTACAAAACATGATTTAGAATTCACAAACATGATTACCACAAGGATCATCCTTGGGGATATTACTTGTATCATATGCTACAGGTTGCAAGATTATGTAGGTGTGGGCTTCAACATTTCAGCTCTGAAGAATAGAGGTGAAGGAGACAAGGGATGTGCTCTTCCAAACATTTTCTTTACAACGGTTGCAAGTGTTGGCTTTGCATTATGATTCCAAAGTACGTATGTGAAGGAGTCTTGAATGAATGTGCCTTTTGAGGACATTTTCATATAGATAGAGTTGATACTTTTGGAGACCAAAAGGTTCTCTATGGGGAGGCGTGATCCAGACGGATTTCCACACATGGAAGGACTTTACTGTGTTCACCAAGTTGATCTGCAGAGTGGTGAAGATGGTGAAGTTATATGTTTTGAGTTTTATTTTCTCATGCATTTTATTAATGCTTTGTGAGGAAAAGGTCTCATGCATTTATTTATGTTTTTATGAGATGCTCATGCATTTAATTATGCTTTATTAGATTTTGGAAAACTCACGCACTTAATTCTTTTTGTAAAATGATTAATACTTGAGAGGAAATTAAGACTCACATATTTTTCATTGAAATTGTAATTATGGAAATTGGTTTTTATGTGAGAAACCACGTCACACCAATTTGTCATTACTCTCAATTATAGGTTCAGAGAATCAAGGACATGGATGAGGAGTCTTTGGGTGGTTTAGAGACTTTTCCCATTATGTGCTTGAAGATAGTTTGAGATCCTACATTCATGGATCTTGTTTTTCCTCTTTTGTAATTAGATCCTATTATTGTGGATCTAGGAATTAATTCTCTTTCTTAAGAGGGAGTGAGGAAAAATTATATAATACCTTATGTGAGCCCTATGTAAGGAGTAGAGTAATGGATATTTAATGAGTGGATTTAGAGAGCCATAGTGCTA
This sequence comes from Picea glauca, assembly GCA_000966675.3. Lineage (NCBI taxonomy): Eukaryota > Viridiplantae > Streptophyta > Pinopsida > Pinales > Pinaceae > Picea > Picea glauca. The sequence goes on from JZKD02S0166914.1 coordinate 362,355, forward strand.
CTAATCCTAAGCATTGAAATACTTATTCATGTAAGGAATTATCCTTCTTGATGTATGGAGAGATATGAGTGTGAGTAGTCTTCTTGAATCCTAATTGAAGGACAAGGCGTATATTATGTAATCACTTATGAGAGGATCCCAACATATTTTGAAGAAGGAATGAAAGCGATCTGTATTCAAATTGAAGCGGGTCCAGAGACGTAGCCCAAGAGGGGTGAACTCCATTACCAACATTACTTGTCTCTCTCTCTTGTCTTTTCATGTTCTTTATTCCATTTGAGTTCATGTATGTTATGTATTCTTGTTTAAAAGAAATGTTATTAATGGATTCATATTCCTTTTAATACTTATGAAAATACTTTGTCAGAAAACAATTCTTGATTGAAAACTTGCGTACAGTAAAGTACTCGCCCATTTTCAGATCAATAGGCCTCAAAGATCATTTCATATCTTCCAAATAATAACACATGTGTAAAAAATAAAAGTGGTTTTTGTTATTGGGTCTATTATTGAAAAAATTATCTTTTGATTTTCAAAAATTATTCGCCATCTTTTCCGAATCTGCGCCCAAAGATGATGACTAAAACAGGAAAACATTAAATGCTAAAATATGGAAAAATGGACCGTAAATATTCATTTGAATCTCTCAAACTATCACACCTTTGTAAAAAGTGTTAGAGGTTTTTGTTATTGAGATCATGATTGACAAAAAACTCTCTGGGTTTTTCCAAACTCCTCTCCAGTTTTTCGGAATGTGATCTTGAAGTTGAATGAAAAAAATCATTCCCAGAACTTCTGCAACACTCTCTACAGACTTTATGCAACGCACTTGATTTTTCTTGAAATCTATGCAACTTCTGGTTGTAGAATCTTGTTGGAGACCTGTACTTATTTCAAAACCATATTCTCATAACCTCCCACTGTTCTTTCTAATCATGTGTGCCTACAACATTTGCGTAGCACCTCGTGCAGATCCAAGTGGAAGAAAATGAACGGGAACCTATATTTACCTCAAAAATCATATTCCTTTCACTTCATGCTATCCTTTTTAATCATATGAGCCTACAACATTTTCATAGCGAAAACTTGCTACACAAATGCTGTGTATGACACTTTATCAGTCAGAACAACAAGTATGCCTAGAAAATGTTTATGTTGTCACCCTTAAACCATTCTTTAACATCAAATGAATGCATCCCACAACTTCTATGACATAAAAAAAAACTTGGGATGACCTCTTACCCCTTTGATTCCTTTTCTTTCATGATTTTTTATTATGAAAGAGACACAAAAACCTTTTAGACTCATACCTATGACTTGACTCTCCTTTGACATGCATATTTCCCTTTATTTGATCAATGGCCTAAGGACTTTAAATCACCTTATGAAAGATAACACACTCACTTTGAATCATTTAGGAATTTCTTGGTCTTCCCAAGAACAAGACATGACTTTGAAAACTCAGAAAAAACCCTTAACCCTACACCAAAAACAAAGATGCTATAATTTGTCTCCAATGGGGATGATATCCTCCCAATGAGGTAGAAAAGAACAATAGACCATGTGCATGACCATTGGGTTTTATCTGACTCAAAAAGATTCTAAAGTGATAAAGAAATTATCTGACAAGACTTATTTGAAACAATTTAACCAAACTCAGCATAAACTTAGGGCCTTCAATATAGCTTTCTCCTCCTTTGATAGAGAATCTCATTTAGGCCTCCATACACACATTGATGTTGGTCCATATTTTTCTGTGAGGATATATGAATGAATCGCATTGAAACCAAGCTTGTCCATGGTGGATAATATCTAGGATGGTGATGATGCTCCACCAGAGATCACTTCAATAGTCTTGTGGAGAGCTTTCCTCTCATGTGGTCGAGCATTTGCAATTATATACAATACAGTTGGTGCCTCACTCAGGTGGGTGACTTTATATATTGCAATGGTGTCAAATGTGAGCTTTGCAGTCACATTCCTTAGACATGAATTTTTACCATCCTTTGCAGCCATGTCCCATGCAAAGCACCAGCCATTTCAATGAAATTGTGGCAACGTCCTTATGGAAATGGTCAAAATTTTCTGCCCATGTAAACTGCACAAAACCATATTCAATAGACATATGATCACGATACATGTTGCCTACAAAAATATGAAACCAAAGTGGTCTACGAGCTATGTAACTTAAACTCTATTTCTAATCCATTGGGATGCTCCCATGTTTTCTGAAACTTTCAACATGAAAACTAAGTCTACAACCGGAACCAAAAATCAAACTGAAACTGTAACTGAAAAATGCTGAAAGAAATGCTCGCCATGTTGATCTTATTCACACCTACCTACCCTAAGCTGAATGTACTACTAAATCAAGTGAATTCAAAGATCTAGTGCATCCAAGAAAGCACTTTGTCCACAAATTCAATTCCTTGCATGCATTCCTCCAGAGGAAAAATGAGAAGCCCACTTAACAACAACTCCAATGAAAACTTGCAAATAGATTCAACTTTGACAAAATTCAAAAATTTAGGACCACTTTATAACTTAAGAGGGAGTGAGGAAAAACTATATAATACCTTATGTGAGCCCTATGTAAGGAGGAGAGTAATGAATATTTAATGAGTGGAGTTAGAGAGCCATAGTGCTACTACTCCTAAGCATTGAAATACTTATTCATGTAAGAAATTATCCTTCTTGATGTATGGAGAGATATGAGTGTGAGTAGTATTCTTGAATCCTCATTGAAGGAGAAGTTGTCTATAATGTAATCACTTATGAGAGGATCCCAACACATTTTTAAGAAGGAATGAAAGCGATCCATATTCAAATTGAAGCGGGTCCAGAGATGTAGCCCAGGAGGGGTGAACTCTGTTACCAACATTGGTTGTCTCTCTCTCTTGTCTGTTCATGTGCTTTATTCCATTTGAGTTAATGTATGCCATGTATTATTGTTTAAAAACAATGTTAATAATGGATTCATATCCCTTTTAATCCTTATGAAAATACTTCGTCAGAAAACAATTCTCAATAGAAAACTTTCATACAGTAAAGTACTCGCTCGTTTTCAGATCAATAGACCTCAAAGATCATTTCATATCTTCCAAATAATAACACGTGTAAAAAATAAAAGTGGTTTTTTTATTGGGTCTATTATTGACAAAATTGTCTTTTGGTTTTCAAAAATTATTCTCCATCTCCGAATCTGCGCCCAAAGATAATGACTAAAATAGGAAAACATTAAATGCTAAAATATGGAAAAATGGACCATAAATATTCATTTGAATCTCTCAAAATATCACACCTGTGTAAAAAGTGTTATAGGTTTTTGTTATTGATATCATTCTTGAAAAAAACCTCTTTGTGTTTTTCCAAAATCCTCTCCAGTTTTTCGGAATGCGATCTTGAAGTTGAATGAAAAAATAATCATTCCTGGAACTTGCGCAACACGCTCTACAGAATTTATGCAACGCACTTGATTTTTCTTGAAACCCGTGAAACTTCTGGTTGGAGCATCTTGTTGGAGACCTGTACTTATTTCAAAACTATATTCTCATAACCTCCCACTGTTCTTTCTAATCATGTGTGCCTACAACATTTGCGTAGCAAACTCCATCTTGTTGTAACTCGTGCAGATCCAAGTGGAAGCAAATGATTGAGAACCTATATTTACCTCAAAACTCATATCCCTTTCACTTCATGATATCCTTTTTAATCATATGAGTCTACAACATTTGCATAGAGAAAACTTTCTACACAAACGTTGTGTATGACACTTTATCAGTCAGAACAACAACCATGCCTAGAAAATGTTTATGTTGTCACCCTTGTGAAAACCATTCTTTAACATCAAATGAATGCTTCCCACAACTTCTATGACATAAAAAAAAAACTTGGGATGACATCTTACCCCTTTGATTCCTTTTCTTTCATGATTCTTTATTATGAAAGAGACACAAAAACCTTTTAGACTCATACCTATGACTTGACTCTCCTTTGACATGCATATTTCCATTTATTTGATCAATGGCCTAAGGACTTTAAATCACCTTATGAAATAGAACACACTCACTGTGAATCATTTAGGAATGTCTTGGTCTTCCCAAGACCAAGAAATGACTTTGAAAACTCAGAAAAAACCCTTAACCCTACACCCAAAAAAAAAATGCTATCATTTGGCTCCAATGGGGATGATATCCTCCCAATGAGGTAGAAAAGAACAATAGACCATGTGCCTAACCATTGGATTTTATTTGACTCAAAAAGACTCTAAAGTGATAAATAAAATGTCTGACAAGACTTATTTGACATAATTTAATCAAAATCAGCATAAACTTAGGGCCTTCAATATAGCTTGCTCCTCCTTTGATAGAGAATCTCATTTAGGCTTCCATACACACATTGATGCTAGTCCATATTTTTCTATGAGGATATATGAATGAATCACATTGAAACCAAGCTTGTCCATGGTGGATAATATCTGGGATGGTGATGATGCTCTACCAGAGATCACTTCAACAATCTTGTGGAGAGATTTCCTCTCATGTGGTTGAACATTTGCAATTATATTCAATACAGTTGGTGCCTCACTTAGGTGGGTGAATTTATATATTGCAATGGTGTCAAATGTGACCTTTTCAATCACATTCCTTAGACACAAATTTTTACCATCTTGTGCAGCCATGTCCCATGCAAAGCACCAACCATTTCAATGAAACTGTGGCAACGTCCTTATGGAAACGATCAAAATTTTCTACCCATGTAAAATGCACAAAACCATATTCAATAGACAACTTATCAGTATACATGTTGCCTAAAAAAATATGAAACCAAAGTGGCCTATGAGATATGTAACTTAAACTCTATTTCTAATCCATTGGGATGCTCCCACGTTTTCTGAAACTTTCAACATGAAAATTGTGACCTTGCAACCAACTAAGTCTGCAACCGGAACCAAAAATCAAACTGAAACTGTAATTGAAAAATGCTGAAAGAAATGATCACCATGTTGATCTTATTCACACCTACCTACCCTAAGCTAAATGTACTGCTAAATCAAGTGAATTAAAAGATCCAATGCATCCAAGCAAGAACTTTGTCCACAAATTCAATTCCTTGCATGCATTCCTCCAGAGGAAAAATGAGAAGCCCACTTAACAACAACTCCAGTGAAAACCTGCAAATAGATTCAACTTTGACAAAATTCAAAAACTTAGGCCTACTTTATAACTTAAGAGGGAGTGAGGAAAAACTATATAATACCTTATGTGAGCCCTATGTAAGGAGGAGAGTAATGGATATTTAATGAGTGGAGTTAGAGAGCCATAGTGCTACTACTCCTAATCATTGAAATACTTATTCATGTAAGGAATTATCCTTCTTGATGTATGGAGAGATATGAGTGTGAGTAGTCTTCTTGAATCCTCATTGAAGGAGAAGGCGTCTATTATGTAATCACTTATGAGAGGATCCCAACATATTTTGAAGAAGGAATGAAAGTGATCTGTATTCAAACTGAAGCGAGTCCAGAGACGTAGCCCAAGAGGGGTGAACTCCATTACCAACATTGGTTGTCTCTCTCTCTTGTCTTTTCATGTGATTTATTCCATTTGAGTTCATGTATGTTATGTATTCTTGTTTAAAAGAAATGTTAATAATGGATTCATATTCCTTTTAATCCTTATGAAAATACTTTGTCAAAAAACAATTCTTGATTGAAAACTTGTGTACAGTAAAGTACTCGCCCATTTTCAGATCAATAGGCCTCAAAGATCACTTCATATCTTCCAAATAATAACACATGTGTAAAAATAAAAGTGGTTTTTGTTATTGGGTCTATTATTTACAAAATTTCCTTTTGGTTTTCAAAACTTATTCTCCATCTCCTCTTAATCTGGGCCAAAAGATGATGACTAAAACAGGAAAACATTAAATGCTAAAATATGGAAAAATGGACCATAAATATTCATTTGAATCTCTCAAACTATCACACCTGTGTAAAAATTGTTAGAGGTTTTTTTTATTGAGATCATGCTTGACAAAAACCTCTCTGGTTTTTTCCAAACTCCTCTCCATTTTTTCGAAATGTGATCTTGAAGTTGAATGAAAAAAAAATCATTCCCAGAACTTGCGCAACACGCTCTACAAGCTTTATGAAACACACTTGATTTTGCTTGAAACCTGTACAACTTCTGGTTGTAGCATCTTGTTGGAGACCTATACTTATTTCAAAACTATATTCTCATAACCTCCCACTGTTTTTTCTAATCATGTGTGCCTACAACATTTGCGCAGCAAACTCCATCTTGTTGTAACTTGTGCAGATCCAGGTGGAAGCAAATGACCGGGAACCTATATTTACCTCAAAACTCATATTCCTTTCACTTCATGCTATCCTTTTTAATCATATGAGTCTACAACATTTTCATAGCGAAAACTTGTGACACAAATTCTGTGTATGACACTTTATCAGTCAGAACAACAACTGTGCCTAGGGAATGTTTATGATATCACCCTTGTGAAAACCCTTCTTTAACATCAAATGAATGCTTCCCACAAATTCTATGACATAAAAAAACACTTGGGATGGCCTCTTACCCCTTTGATTCCTTTTCTTTCATGAATTTTTTATTATGAAATAAATACAAAAACCTTTTAGACTCATACCTATGACTTGACTCTCCTTTGACATGCATATTTCCCTTTATTTGATCAATGGCCTAAGGACTTTAAATCACCTTATGGAATAGAACATACTCACTGTGAATCATTTAGGAATGTCTTGGTCTTCCCAAGACCAAGACATGACTTTGAAAACTCAGAAAAAACCCTTAACCCTACACCAAAAAAAAAGATGCTATCATTTGGCTCCAATGGGGATGATATAATCTCAATGAGGCGGAAAAGAACAATAGACCATGTGCTTGACCATTGGGTTTTATTTGACTCAAAAATTCTCCAAAGTGATAAAGAAACTGTCTGACAAGAATTATTTGACATAATTTAACCAAACTCAGCATAAACTTAGGGCCTTCAATATAGCTTGCTCCTCCTTTGATAGAGAATCTCATTTAAGCTTCCATACACACATTGATGCTGGTCCATATTTTTCTATGAGGATATATGAATGAGTCACATTGAAACCAAGCTTGTCCATGGTGGATAATATCTAGGATGGTGATGATGCTCCACCAGATATCACTTCAACAGTCTTGTGGAGAGATTTCCTCTCATCTGGTCGAGCATTTGCAATTATATTCAATACAGTTGGTGCCTCACTCAGGTGGGTGACTTTATATATTGCAATGGTTTCAAATGTGACCTTTTCAATCACATTCCTTAGACACAAATTTTTACCATATTGTGCAACCATGTCCCATGCAAAGCACCAGCCATTTCAATGAAACTGTGGCAACGTCCTTATGGAAAGGGTCAAAATTTTATGCCCATGTAAACTGCACAAAACCATATTCAATAGACATCTCATCATTGTACATGTTGCCTACAAAATCATGAAACCAAAGTGGTCTATGAGCTATGTACCTTAAACTCTATTTCTAATCCATTAGGATGCTCCCACATTTTCTGAAACTTTCAACATAAAAACTATGACCTAATTTGCAACCAACTAAGTCTGCAACCATAACCAAAAATCAAACTGAAACTGTAACTAAAAAATGCTGAAAGAAAAGCTTGTCATGTTGATATTATTCACACCTACCTACCCTAAGCTGAATGTACTACTAAATCAAGTGAACTCAAAGATCCAGTGCATCCAAGCAAGCACTTTGTCCACAAATTCAATTCCTTGCATGCATTCCTCCAGAGGAAAAATGAGAAGCCCACTTAACAACAACCTGTTGGACAACTGAGAGGGGGGGGGGGGGGGGAATCAGTTGTTACCATGCTTAAACAATTATGCTTCTTTTAAATTCTTTACAAGGCACTCAATGATGATAAACATAATCCAGGTAAATAAACAATGGGACATTCAACATCAATCACATATGAGATACATAGAGACAAATATTTCTCGAGGAAACCCATAAAGGGTAAAAACCTCTTCTTCTTTATATGATAAGTATTATTTACATTCTCTATATTATCATACATATGAGCACCAACTCATTGTAAGGATACAACCTCTGTTTTTGCAAGCCATAACTTGTTGAGAGCACCAACTCTCTATTTTTCTCTAGCACCTACTAGAAGGAAGCACCAACTCCCTGGTTTCTCTAGCACCAACTAGAAGGAAGCACCAACTCCCTGGTTTCTCTAGCACCCACTAGAAGGAAGCAACAACTCCCTGGTTTCTCTAGTGCCAACTAGAAGGAAGCTACAACTCCCTGTGTTCAAGCACCCACTTGAACCTCTCAGGACACCAGTCCTCCCTAGCACCTCCCTACCACCCTGGGTTATGAATATGAATTACTGAAAGTTATTATAGTGATATAGTGTTCAAAAAAAGATTACCAGTCTCATCACTGTTCTGCAAGATTTCACTGCTCTTTCTTCCTCACTCTCTTCCTGCATGCATCCCTTGCACCATTGCGTTCTTCTGCCTCTTTTGCTTTTTGCACCATTCTCATTCAGTGCATCTTTTGTCTTCTATCCATTTCAACTACTGCACTCCACCTCCTTCTTCACTCATGCATCACTCACAACCACAACAACTCCTATCTCTTCTTTTGTCCACATTCTTATACTCCCTATTCATCTTGTGCGTCCTCTGTCTGCAATGGTTCTGTATCCTCTACATGTGGAGTGCTCTACCTCTTCATGATTACAACTCTTCAACTTCTCTATTTTTTTAAGCCCATCTGTCCATCATTACTGGGTGTCATGATCAAATTCCTTCACATCACTGGTAGTTGAGATTCTTCATCTTCTGTTGCAGACAACCTCAACCTCACTGTCGCAGTTAACATCTTCAATGCTCTTCCAACTGTCAATAGCCTCCACGAACAGTCTTTTTGTCCTACTGACAGATTCTTTGTGACCCTTAAGTTCCTCTGGAAATCACACAGAAGTCTCTTCGAGTCCTCTGGCAGAAACCATCAGTGGTTTCTAGCAGTTACACTGAGAAGTGATATAGTATCCCTCTGATCTTCTTCAATTTCATCTGCACCAATGGATTAACTTCTCTAAATCTTGGGTTCATTTCGACATTCCACTCTTCGACATTTCAGGATCAACGTGGTGGAGGATTTTAGTACTCTCCATTTCTCGACCCCCGAAACTCTGAAAAGGAGCTTGTCTTCACTAACTCCTTCCCCCATCTTTCGCTGACGTGACCATCGGCTGTGACCTCAACCTTAGTCGAAACTGCATTTCACAATTTCACGTTTTGACATTTCGACACTCTTGGTGGTGAAGTGTTTCGACACTTCAACTCTTGGTATCCGGAACTCCGAAATAGAGTCAGATCAACGGTCTGGTACTCCAACGTTTCTCATTTCAATGAATCGGCATTTCAGTATTCCTATGGTAAATTTTCTTGACTCTCCATGTCGCGGTGCCCGAAACTCCGAAACGGAGCCTATCTGTGACATTTCGTGACTTTGGGTTTCATGATTTCGAGACTCCTCTGATGAAGAGTCGTTACTCTTGACTCCTCCTAATATTGGTATCCGAAACTCCGGTATGGAGTCTTTATCATTTCTCGACTTCAGTTTTCGCAACTTCATGACTCCTTATGATGATAGTCTTTTTCATTTCCATCTCCCGGTATCCGAAATCCTAGCATCTGGTACTCCAAGAGATGCGCCTGTTTTGGGTTTTTGCATTTCGACACTTCAGGACTCCTGATGATGTGAGTATCTGACATCTCCATCTCCTAGTAACCAAAATCCCAGTATCCAACACTCCAAGCGATGCGCCTGTTTCAGGTTTTCACATTTCGACACTTCGGGACTCCTGTTGAGGAGAGTCTCTAACATCTCCATCTCCCGATAGCCAAAATCTCGGTATTCAATACTTCGAGTGGTGTGTTTGTTTTGCGATTTCGGGGTTTCACATTTCGTGACTTCGGGACTCCTGTTGAGGAGAATCTCTGACATCTCCATCTACCAGTTACCGAAATTCCGAAATGGAGTCTTCATTGAGGTGCCTGTTTTGGATTTTTCGGGGTTTCGCATGTCACCTTGCTCGTTAAGGAGCATGTAGGTTCTCCTAGATCCAACGCCGGTCGGACCTCTGGCTCGGATCTGACGTTCATCAGGAAATCTCAATGAGATCCATTGTTTATGTACTTTCTGTCAATGACAAGCATACTCTGCCAGTAAAACATGCCAACACAACTCCAATGAAAACTTGCAAATAGATTCAACTTTAACAAAATTCAAAAACTTAGGCCCACTATATAACTCCAAGAAAGTTGCAAAAGGATCCTTAAATGAATACAAAAGACAATCATACTTTATCAACCCTTCAACTACATCTTTTCTTTCATGCAATTTCAACTGTTGACTGTCATAAAAGGACTGAAAGTATGAGTTGTCTCCCGTCATGAGTTTGGAGCATCCACTATCTATATACCATGGGTTCATTTTTCTTTGAGCAGACAGTACTAATCCACACTTGTCACTTTCCTTCTTCTTCCAAAACTTGACATTTTCAGCAAGGGATTTCGAATCTGGTTCATAGTTCCTTAATCGATAGTCAATAGATTTATGTCCAAAGTTATGACAGGTGTAGCATTCAATCTCATTATTCAATAGGTCAAACTTATTGTTGCAGTGTTGTCTACTCATTGACTGTTGATTATTTCTTGGCCTCCTTAGTTGCATGTCCCTAGACTTAATTTGGGAATTTTCAGTCTGTGAAGGATTGTTACTTGGCTGTATCATTCTTTGTTGTGGGAAGTATTTATTCCTTTGAAATCTTAATTGCTTATGTCTAAGTCTTAAGGAACAATTTACAGCTTTGTGACCAAAGTTAGAACAGTAGAAACAATAGCCATAGAAAAATTCTTTGTACCTGGAAAATGGTTGTCTTCTTTGAGAAAATCAATTTCTTCCATGCTGATGATGTCTTTCAGCAGGGGGTGCACTATTTCTTTGTTCTACAAATTCAGTCCTGGCACCTTTTTCCTTACTCGTCCTAGGTGGCTGATTGTCTTCATTTATTTCTACAGGTTTGTTGTTGTCATTGGTTGTACATTTGACAAACTTGATGGGTTCTTCATCTCTTGGCTTGACACTACTTGATCCCTCTTCATAACCCAAACCAGTTTCTAGCTTTGGATTCCTTTGCTGATTCAGAATGGTGGCTAATCCTTCTGAGGCTTTGATACTTGACATATTCTGATTATACAAGGCTTGAAAATTCTCCATCTCTTTCCTAGTTTTCACTACTTCTTGTTCTAATGCTTCACATCTTGCCTTATTTTCTGATAACTGTCATTTCATAATGTCTTCAATTTTCTTTGTCTCTTCTAATTCTACTTTTAGTAGGACAAGGTCTTCATCAGGTTCTTTACTGTCTTTCTTGAACTCTATCAGCAATTGTCTTTGCTTTATGTTCTTGATTCTTAGTCTGTCAATCTCTTCTAGTGCACTGATCAGTTCTCCTTCCATGTCAACCACAACTTCTTCTTCATTAACATCACTCCATGTGCTGTTATTATCATAATCCTCTTTGGCCATAAGTATGAAGTCATTTAGTTTATCTTCAATAGATGAATCATTGTCTTCATCATATGAAGGATCATCATCATTGTTTATGCAAAAACTTTTCTTCTTAAAGTTATTCTCTTTAAAGAAATTTCTATGTTTGTACTTCTCCTCATCATCACATGCCTGATCCTTTCCTTTGTGGGGACATTTATTTGCAAAATGACCTATCCTACCACAGTTGAAACATTTGAAAGTTAGTTTACCTTTGTAGTTGTCTGATCCCTTCTTTAGTCTCTTCACAAATTTTGCTTCAATTTCATCGGGCTCAGAATCCTCATTCTTGTCTGCCTTAAATGATTCTTCTCTGGAGGTGGGTTTATCTTTAACTATTCTCATTTCATATGCAGTCAATGTTCCTAGAAGTTGATCAAACTCCAAGGTTTTTAGTTCATTTAGTTATTCTATAGCAGAGACCTTTGGATTGAACCTATCTGGGAGAGATCTCAAGATTTTCTGAACTAAAGAAGGTTCCTCAATTGTTTCACCAAGTGCTTTCATTGCATTTACCATTTCTTCTACTCTCAAAAAGAATTTTCCAACAGTTTCATCTTCTTTCATCTTCAGCTGTTCAAACTGCATTCTATAGGTTTGAAGCTTGGCATCCTTTACCTTCTCATTACCTTCATAACTGTTAATGAGTTTGTCCTAGATTTCTTTGGTAGTTCCTAGATGCATAACTTTTACGAATTCTTCTTCTGCAAGCCCACTCAAGATAACATTCATAGCCTTAGCGTTGAAGCTAAATTCTAGTTTGTCATCCTTATTGGCTAGTACAACTGGATTTACATAACTAGTATCTACCACATCCCAAACATCTACACCTAAAGTCATTATGTAGGTTCTCATTCTAACTTTCCAGAAGGCAAAGTTTGTTCCATTGAACAGAGGGGCCTTATTGGTTGAATTTCCTTCATGGCTTAACATGTTTAAGCTCTAGGATCTACCTTTAGATAAAAGGGGGCTGGCTCTGATACCAATTGTTGGACAACTAAGTGGGGGGGGGTGAATCAGTTGTTACTGTGCTTAAAAAATTATGCTTCTTTTAAATTCTTTACAAGGCACTAAATGATGATAACCATAATGCAGGTAAATAAGCAATGGGACATTTAGCATCAGTCACATATGAGATACACAGAGACAAATATTTCCTGAGGAAACCCCATAAAGGGTAAAAACATCTTCTTCTTTATATGATAAGTATTATTTACATTCTCTACATTATCATACATATGAGCACCAACTCATTGTGAGGCTACAACCTTTGTTTTTGCAAGCTGCAACTTGTTGAGAGCACCAACTCTCTATTTTTCTCTAACACCAACTCCCTGGTTTCTTTAGCACCAACTAGAAGGAAGCACCAACTCTCTGGTTTCTCTAGCACCCACTAGAAGGAAGCACCAACTCCCTGGTTTCTCTAGCACCAACTAGAAGGAAGCTACATCTCCCTGTGTTCAAGCACCCACTTGAACCTCTGAGGACACTAGTCCTCCCTAGAACCTACCTACCACCTTGGTTTATGAATATGAATTACTGAAAATTATTACAATGATATAGTGTTCAACAACAACTTACTAGTCTCATCAATGTTCTGCAAGATTTTGATGCTCTGTCTTCCTCACTGTCTTGCTACACGCATCCCTTGCACCATTGCGTTCTTCTGCCTCTTGTGCTTTTTTCACCATTCCCATTCAGTGCAACTTTTGTCTTCTATCCATTTCAGCTACTTCACTCCACCTCCTTCTTCACTCATGCATCACTCACAACCGCAACAACTCCTATCTCTTCTTTTCTCCACATTCTTATACTCCCTATGCATCTTGTGTGTCCTTTGTCTGCAATGGTTTTGCATCCTCTACATGTGGAGTTCTCTACCTCTTCATGATGACAACTCTTTAGCTTCTTTGTTTTGTTAAGACCATCTGTCCATCATTACTGGGTGTCATGATCAAATTCCTTCACATCATAGGCAGTTGAGATTCTTCATCTTCTATTGTAGACGAACTCAACCTCACTGTCGCAGTTAACGACTTCAACGTTATTCCAACTATCAATAGCCTCCACAAACAATCTTTTTGTCCTACTGGCAGATTCTTTGTGACCCTTAAGTTCCTCTAGAAATCACACAGAAGTCTCTTCGAGTCCTCTGGCAGAAACCATCAGTGGTTTCTGGCAATTACACTGAGAAGTGCTACAGTAGCCCTCCGATCTTCTTCAGTTTCATTTGCACCATTGGATTAACTTCTCTAAATCTTGCGTTCATTTCGACATTCCGCTCTTCGACATTTCGGGATCAGCGTGGTGGAGGATTTTAGTACTCTTCATTTCCTGACCCTCGAAACTCTGAAAAGGAGCTTGTCTTCACTAACTACTTCCCCCATCTTCCGTCGACGTGACCATCGGTTGTGACCTCAGCCTTAGTCGAAACTGCATTTCGCAATTTCACGTTTCGACATTTCGACACTCTTGGTGGTGAAGTGTTTCGACACTTCAACTCTTGGTATCCAGAACTTTGAAATGGAGTCAGATCAATGGTCTGGTACTCCAGCATTTCTCATTTCGCCAAATCGGCCTTTCGATATTCCTGTGGTAAAGTTTCTTGACTCTCCATGTCGTGGTGCCCGAAACTCCAAAATGGAGCCTATCTGTGACATTTCACGACTTCAGGTTTCACGATTTCGGGACTCCTCTGATGAAGAGTCGTTACTCTTGACTCCTCCTACTCCCGGTATCCGAAACTCCAGTATGGATTCTTTATCATTTCTCGACTTCGGGTTTCGCGACTTTGGGACTCCTTATGATGATAGTCTTTGTCATTTCCATCTCCCGATATCTGAAATCCTGATATCCAGTACTCCAAGCGATGTGCTTGTTTCAGGTTTTCACATTTCAGCACTTCAAGACTCCTGATGATGTGAGTCTCTGACATCTCCATCTCCTGATAACTGAAATCCCGATATCCAACACTCCAAGCGATGCACATGTTTCGAGTTTTTTCATTTCGGCACTTCGGGACTCCTATTGAGGAGAGTCTTTGACATCTCCATCTCTCGGTAGCTGATATCTCGATATTCAATACTTTGAGTGGTGTGCCTGTTTCACAATTTCGGGATTTCTCATTTCGCGACTTCGAGACTCCTGTTGAGGAGAGTCTCTAACATCTCCATCTCTCGGTAGCCGAAATTCCGAAATGGAGTCTTCGTTGAGGTGCCTGTTTTGGATTTTTTAGGGTTTTGCATGTCACCTTACTCGTTAAAGAGCATGCAGGTTCTCCTGGATCCAACGTCGGTCGGACCTCTGGCTCGGATCTGACGTTCATCAAGAAATCTCAATGAGATCCATTGTTGTTGTACTTGCCATCAATGACAAGCATACTCTGCCAGTAAAACATGCCAACACAACTCCAATGAAAACTTGCAAATAGATTCAACTTTGACAAAATTCAAAAACTTAGGTCCACTGTATAACTCCAAGAAAGTTGCAAAAGGATCCTTAAATCAATACAAAATACAATCATACTTTATCAACCCTTCAACTAAATCTTTTCTTTCATGCAATTTCAATTGTTGACTGTCATAAAAGGACTAAAAATATGCATTGTATTGTTGTAATAAAAAATATTTTGGCAACAAGGATATGGCTGATTTTGACACTAAATCATGATTGTCTTCACTTCCATCCTTACAATTGATCACAAGCTACAAATTGTGACTGTTAAAACCCTCCATATAATCAGCTACTGGGTCATGAAAAACAAGAGGAGATTATTGTAATTCATTGTTAATTTTCCCCATTGAGTCTAGATGACTTTGCATCAACCCATACTCCTTTACTTCTTTGAAATTTTCTCTCAATAATTTAAATGAAGCAAAGCTTAAAGGAAGAAAATTTTCATCAGCAAATTTACTATTTTCCTCATGTTCATTGTTATTACAAAATACAAGGGATGAATGTTTTCATCTGACTGCTGACAAGGAACATTTTTTGATAATAAACATACAGTTGGTTGAAAATATGAACTAATAAAATTATCCATATACAAAACCATAGGATCATTTTCTGATAAAGAACATGTAGCTTGTTGTTCTAAAAAGTAAACCTCATAGTCATCATTGTACTCATCATATCTAGGTTTGCCAAAAATATCTGTAATGTCATCAAATAAGAAAATTGAGGTAGTGGATTGTTCTTTTGCAGATGATCTGTAAATTCACTTTCATGGTTGTCTTCAAGTGCATAAATAAAAAACTAGTCTCTTGCTCATGATGACATGGATCCAAATTCAAATCAGTATCAAAACAATTCAGGACAACAATTTTCTCTTCAAGTTTCTCATCATTCTTTGTAAACACATCCTCATGACATCCTTTAAGAAAAATTATGACATGATCAACCTCTTGCATATTATGCATAGTCTTTGGTTCCTCAACTTTTAACTCCTCATCCAAAATCTGATTTTGCATCTTCTTACATGCTTGAATATTGTCTGCAACTTCTTGAGCATTATTGAACATCTGCTACAAAGACATAGACTTCCTCTCCATTAGAAGAAAATATAAATCTGATTGAAAGGTTGTTACATAATGGAGAATGGAAGCAACTTCATGAGGTTGGACTTCTTTATGCATCTTGTAATACAATCTAGAAAATATTTTATTAAACATGGATATAGCTTCATCCTTATGTCTTTCCATGGCATGAAACTCATAAATATATTGATTCCCTGATTTCCTCTCACCCTATAATTTAAAAAATGCATCCTTCAATTCTTCCCGTACACTGATGGATTCGGGTTGAAAGTGTCTAAACCATTGCTTGGCATCTCCTTGCAAAGATTGATAAAATGTTCTCATACACACATCTTCATGCTCAACCTCAAAAAGATCAATGAAATGCTCAAAATCCTGGACATGTTTCTCAGTTGTGAGGGTATCAGGTTCTCCGTCGAACATGGGTAGGTACTTATAGTGCTTTGGAGGAAAATTATGAAGTATTTGAGGTAATTTTAAAGGTCTTTATCTCTGTTGAATCTTGGAGGGTCTTGGATCAAGTACATGAGGTGAGATATCATCCTTGATTTCATGAGGCTGATCAACTTGGGTATGGTCATCACATGGCTCAGATGGAAGATTTTGATCAAAATCAGTGATACAATGAGGAGATATATGTACAAATTTAAGAGAAGGATATACAAGTGCATGATTCTAATGATCATCATTTGAATGCAGTAGGTAAATAAAAAATTGTTTAGCATGTTTGGGAAAGGACAAAAGGTAATTCATAACAAAAAATATTATGTCTTGGAAAAAACTCAACTTCAAGTACTTGTTTTTTCCCATGATGTCCTTTCATACCTCTATCAATGGATCTTGTCCTCTAGTGGAGTATTTGAATCACATTTGAATCTTTATTGGAGTCACCATGTGAATGGTACAATCACCTTGTGTTTGAATTTTGTTCACCATCAGAAATCAAATATGATCTTTGTTTTCTTATCCCAGGGAAGATTGCACCTTTGTTCCCCGACAACGACGCCAAAATGTTAACACTTAGTATTTTCTTTGGGTTGTATCAAAGAAGGTAACTATTTCACCAGCTTTAGATTGTATTTTGACCTATACAATCAAAGAGGGCTCTCTCAAAAAATCAAAAGGCTTTCACACTCAAGAAATATACAAGAATAACACTCAGAGGTCAGATTCTGATATAAGATAAGTTTGTTTTTGTTTTAAAGAGATTGTAGGACAAGCAAGAGAGAAAGTACCATTAGGCAATGGATTCAATATTTGAAAATGAATGAAAACAATGACTGGTAGGTAGAACTTTCCAGAGGAACAAATGATATATTAGGTGATGAACTTTCAGTTTTGAGTTTGGTTGTGTAGGGTGGAAGAGGAAAAGAAGCATATAACAAAATCAAAGCACCATGAAAGATGAATTCTGACCTAGTTAAGAAGAGAAACATAGTTTAAATCACTTGAGTCTAAAGCACCATTAGATGAATTATAGACTCTTTAATTATCGAATTTAAAAAGAATAAAAAGAATATGAAAGTAAGGACACAAGAAGTAAATACAAAGATAAGAGTACATACTTCATATCACCACCATTAGAATCTTTTTCATAAAAATTTCAGGACATCTGCATTTGTATTTCATTCAGATTCAGAGAATATTACAATAAGGATCAAAATGACTATACTTTCAACCAAATCCCCCCTCCTTTTCACCTTCAAAGTGCTAAAATATATAAATAAATATCATATTATATCCTAAGGAGGTTGAAATCCATCTTTGCCAAAAATAGAGAGCTGTTACAATAGCTTAGGAAATAATATTTGCCAAAAATATGCTCATATCCTACTATCTAGGGTTTTATTTTTGACCAACTAAAAATGTTCCAACTGAATAGAAAATAATTGGATCTAATAGGAGAGTATCCGAGCTTCAATATCCATATCAATTTTGGATCCATCTTGCTAATTTGGAGGACCATCAAGTCGAATTTCAACGATTCTAGAACTCTGTCAGCAAATTTGGCTTGGCGAAATTCTAGAAAATACGCCTCAAAGATCATTTCATATCTTCCAAATAATAACACCCATGTAAAACATAAAAGAGGTTATTTTTATTGGGTCCATTTTTGACAAAAAAATCTTTTGTTTTTAAAAAATTCTTCTCCTGTTCCTCAAAATCTTCACCCAAAGATGATGACTGAAATAGGAAAACATTAAATGCTAAAATCTAGAAAAATGGACCATAAATATTCATTTGAATCTCTCAAAATATGAAACCTATGTAAAAAGTGAGAGAGGTTTTTCTTACTGATATCATTATTGACAAAAACCTCTCTGGGTTTTCCCAAAATACTCTCTATTTGTTCGGAATTCAATCTTGAAGTTGAATAAAAAAACATTCATTCCCACAACTTGCGTAGCGTGCCCTGCAGACTTTGCATAAAGCACTTGATTTTTCTTGAAACCTATGCAACTTCTGGTGGTAGCAGCTTGTTGGAGACTTGTAATTATTTCAAAACTGTATTCTCATCACCTCCCACTGTTCTTGCTAATCATGTGTGCCTACAACATTTGTGTAGAAAATTCGGGCTACTATTGTGCAAGTGCTACCTACAACATTTGCGTAGCAACTTTTCGTAGAAAACTCCATCTTGTTGTAACTCGTGCAGATACAGGTAGAAAAAAATGACTAGGAACCTATATTTACCTCAAAAATCATATGCCTTTCATTTCATGCTTTCCTTTTTAATCATATGAGTCTACAACATTTGCGTAGAGAAAACTTGCTACACAAATGTTGTGTATGACAGTTTATCAGTAGAACAACAACTGTGCCCATAAAATGTTTTATGTTTTCACCCTTATGAAAACCATTCTTTAACATCAAAGGAATTCTTCCCACAGCTTCTATGACATAAAAAAAAACTCGGGATGACCTCTTACCCCTTTGATTCCTTGTCTTTCATGATGGTGTGTTATGAAATAGACACAAAAACCTTTTAGACTCAGACCTATGACTTGACTCTCTTTTGACATGCATATTTCCCTTTATTTGATCAATGGAATAAGGCCTTTAAATCACCATATGAAACAGAACACACTCACTATGACTCATTTAGGAATGTCTCGATCTTCCTAAGACCAAGACATGAATTTGAAAACTAAGAAAAAAGCTTTAAACCTACACCAAAAACAAAGATGTTAATAGGGTGTTGTGCCATCTACTATATCTATCACTTTGAAATATGACACAATGCGCACTCCATCCAAGTCTTCTGTCACACCTTTAAGTCTTCCAATTGGTAACACCATGTACTAATTTGTTAGTTTTAACTCGACAAATGAATATCTTAATGTGGGTTCCCCCATACATTGCAATGTCTGATTAGGAAAGAAGTTTACTTCATAGCCTAAATCACGTATGATATCTCCCATGTTGAAGTCCCCAATGTTGGAATTTTTCTTGAATTCCCTGCTTGTTCTTCTTGTATGGAGATGATTGACTATCTTATGCTTTAACTTCCCTTCTACTTATGTGTTGGATATTTCTAGAATATTCTGTAAGACCTTAACAGATGATGGATCATTCAATAACTTAACACAAGATTGCATAAAAGTGTTTATGGTACTTACTTGGTATAAACATTTTCCTTTGCTAGTGTGATACATTGAAGATGAAATCTCGTACATTGGTGGATCTTTATTTGGTTGCACAACTGATGTAGACACAATGTTCTCCTTGAGAATCTCCTATCTGGCCTCCTTAAATGTTTCCATTTCTTTCCGTGCATCAAACTGCTTATGTGGCTCAGTATTATTCTTTACTGATTGGTGTTGAGTTGGATATTGTTTTGTTGCATCAACTCCTATCTTGGATCCTCATTGAGTAACTATATTTATTTATTTTCCGTCATCCCTAGCTTCTACAAAAATCCACTAGAGATTATAGTTGTTAGGGTTCCTTTTTTCCTGAATATTTCCCAAGAGTGTTGGGTAGTCTTCTGTGTCATGGTATGCTACACGAAAATACATGCATGTCACAGGTGGAAGTGGACAATACCTTCCATAATGTCCTGGTTGTTGAAATTTGTGGCAGAATACTAGCCCTCTGCCTCATCCAAATCCTCCATTGCCTCGTCCTCCACCTATGAATCCACCTCTATCTCCTCACGGTGCATTGTATTGGGGTACCTAGTTATACTTGCAAGGTTATACTGTAGTTTCACATCGTTGTATTTCGGTTGCATGGGGTTGAATGGTGGTGGCACATTGTTGAATTTTGGTGAAACTTTCCCTGTCATCATCTCTGCTTGCACCCTATAAGTGTTTGAAGTTATTTATCTCATCAGTTCCAATGTTCTACAATCCTTATCATCATGACCCACTAATTTGCAAAAATTATAGTATGAACTCTTTGGTACTGTCTTATACTTCTGCATAATTGGACAATGATATGGATCATGCCCATGTTTATTACAAATCTCTCACCATGGTCCTCTTGTTGGAAAGGGGTTTTCACCCTTGCTTCTAAGCAGTGCGCAAAGGTTGGACATTCATTCTTATGACGTCCTTCTATCCTACATAATGCACACCAAAAAAATTCTCTCTTCTCTTTTCCCTTATTCTGGTTTAGTTGAAATGTCATATTATTTAGATCCTCCTTCAACTCCTCTATTGTTGGATATGTCTGTTGTTACTGGTTTTCTTCCAATTGTAGGGTTTCTTTTAGAGCCTCTGCCTGGTTTTGGAACTTTTTTTGTCTCAAAGGATACTTCAAGTGTGGTAACAATGAGTTCACAAATAACTTCCTATGTTGCATGTCAATAATTGAATACTTCAACTTACCTTTAAGATGTTTGAATATTTGATCAATATCCCAAACAGATTCACCTTGTTTCTTCCTGATTTCAATCATTTCATTAATGTACTGGTCTTCTGAGCTTGGCTTCTGAAATTCATTTACTAGTAACTTTTTCACCTTTGCGACAATATTTGGTACTCCTTGTGGAATGTTTACATAAAGGCTCATGTACCAGTCCAACACATGGTCTCTGAGTGTGATAGCTAACTGCATGAGTTTTGTATCCTAGTTTGTGATATGCTTTTCTTCCCAAATATTTTAACAGATAAATATACTATTTTCAAGGTCCTCATATTCGTCACCCCAAAACTATGGCAATCTAATCGTGGGATATTGTCTTACCATTTTGAACTGTGTTAAACTATTACCTCCACACAGTGGAGATAATTGACTGCTACGTCCTGAAATTGCTCCCCTAGTTGGTTTTCCTTGATTGAACCCCTGTCATGTTGCTCATCTTCCACTAAAGTTCAGTTTTCTAAATGTTGGTGTTATTTCAAGTGTATTAGTCGCACATGAGGTTGTAGGTTTCACACTGATGGTGATATGGACTAGATTTATGCCTTCTATTCCTGGCCCTAGACCTCTTGTTTTCCTTTCGTATGTTGTGCATAGGATTTCCTCAATCTTCTCCACAACCCGAAGATCCTCTACCTCTTATTCATCGCTCACCAATCCCTCTATGTCGGCCATGGCCCTCTTTTTGTTGTTCATCTTGTATTGGTAAGGTCTTTCATTGAGCGTATTTCCATCTTTTTCCATTATTTAATTTATCTGGTCCTCTTCCATCATGATTGGGTCCATGGCCTCCTTATGCTTCCCTTATCCATCTCCCTTTCCATATCTCAACCTCCTGTCATTGCTTCCCCCCTTCCCTCATGCGCACAAGGAAGTTTAGTTGTCTGACTCCATAGTCATCACACCTTTGCCATACAATAAAATATTGATTGAAGTATAAAGTGATCTAATGTACCTACCTCTGGGTCCCTTTAGAAAATCCTTCACTGCAGTAGTATACGAATTCACGGTATCTACTACAAATTCGGTGATAAACCCTACAATAATACTTTCTAACCAAAAATATACTGTGCACGTAAATTTGTTATCAACTTGTTGTAACTGCTCTATGTCCACATGATGCCACTCTATCTATCTGATCCAATTCATAGGATGGTTGTACTTCAATTGCAATAACCACTCCTACAATAAATGTGGGAAATCATAGAAAAATACCTCATGCAAGTTGCTAAAAACATATTTGTCGAGATATTTGCGCAGTGTCAACTTAGGTTTTTTGTTGTCCTTCTATGCAAACTCGAGTTCCTTTTTCCTCAACCATCTTTAAATATCCACCTTAATTAGATTCCATGGCCTGAACATTCCCTTATATGCTTTCATCGTCCATGCTTTTCTTCCATGGATCTTGTCCACTCATTCATGTGCAGTTCCAGCCGACAACAAAATCATTTGTTGGTTACTTGGGTTGACCCAGGTTCTGATATCAAATAGGTTTTCAACAAAACCATCAAAACTATTATCCCTCCAGGTAAACCAGAAAGAAACACTACGCAAAGAGTGCACAACACAGTCTCACCCGAGATAGATTTATGGGGGACTACAATACTTAGGTGTTTGCAGTCTAGGAAGGAGTGGGGACCGTGTTTTGATTCTTTTCCTTACACATCAACATCATTAATTCTTCATCTACTTCTAGGATTCATTCATCATTAAACTATGGATGCATGTTGTTATAGTTAGTTTTAACCATTCATTCGTTAATTGATGATTAATATGATACCAAAAACAATCATTCATAACACATAGAACACAATATTTTATCGTGGTTCACCCCCTCCTAGGGCTATGTCCACAAAGATCCGACTCTTCTAAACTTTTATTCATTCTACTGCAAAATCTTCATTGCACACATTACATCTTTGAGATTACAATAAAAAAGGAGGGTAAGTGTTGGATCATGTTTTCATTGATGCTAAAGGTTTAATTAATTGATGTGAAAGGATTGATGTCAAGTGTTTGATTGATTGATGTCAAGAAATTGGTTGATGCCAATGGATGATTAAATGATGTCAAAGGTTTTATGTATGTCTTATCATAGTATGTTGATAAGAAGTACAAATGGAAGAACTCCAAAGTGGTCCCCTTATGGTGAAATCCCTCACGGGAAGACGCTTTAGGGATTGAGTTATCCAAGAATAATGGTTAGAGAAGCCATGATTGAATGTGGAATAATGAGATGAATATCAATGAATTTTTCAGTGGAACTATCCTAGATGGATAGTGATTGTCATGCTATTTTCGGTGGTATGTGGAATGTCACATAACTCCTCATGGTTTGAGAGTTATGGCCCTATGAAGATGAAGGACCCTCATATGTTGGCTTGAAGCTCCAAGAGGTCAAAGAAGTCAAAGTGCTTGAAAAGAATAAATTATTATTTAAACGGTGACAAGTCAAGGAAGAACATTTAGATGATAAAGAAATGGATAAATTTCTAATTATGGAAAGTAGTTAACCCTAAAAATGGGGAAAATAGGTTAAGTGACCTAGAAATGGGTTAAGTGACATGGGTTAAGTGACCTAGAAGTAGGTTAAGTGACCTAGAAATGGGTTAAGCGGCATGGGTTAAGTGACCTAGAAGTAGGTTAAGTGACCTAGAAATGGGTTAAGTGACCTAGACGATGCTTCTAAGGAAAATACTTGGAGAGTATAAATAAGAGGCAAGGGTCTCTTGTGAAAAGCATCTCTTTCATCTCTTGTGTGTATCTCTTGAGCATGTATTGAAGATATATTCTAAGAGAGAGATGATTTGGAGGATCTCATGGACGCATCAAAGTTTCAACAATTTAGATATCATGATGGAAAAAGTATCGAAAGTTCAGAAACCCTATTTTCTGAGGTATACGCAGGCTGCAGTGAGCCAGGACGCATACATACGTGGGCTACATGAGGACATGGCATGTACAATGGATGAATTCATGAAGACTTGTGGTTGAGATGATGATAGGCTCTTGAAGAATGAAGTAGGTTCCAGATCTGCATTCTATGGGCTTAGATCTGCCATAGAAATTCTGGTATAGTTACATTGTTGTCTTGATGGATACTCTTGCTTGTTGTGTAGTGAATTCTTAAGAAATTCTTGGTATGGCTGTTGTGATGTGGTTTGTGTTGGTTGATGGAGTGAGAAACACTCTTATGATTCAATACTGATATGATTGCTATAGTATACTGGTTGCTTATACATGATGATTAACATTCATATTATATGTTTCAGAAGCATGAGTTAGTTGTTGGAGAGCTTGGTTTTTTTGTGACTAGTTATGGGTCAGATGGGACAATGAAAGACATAAGATAATGTTATTAAAGGTTGCAAAGGATTTGAGTTCATATTGAAGAGAAAACCCTAAGATCTTATAATTGATACACAGGTTGTAGTACAGACTGGCCGCATACATACGTGAGCTATACTACTAGTAGGGCGCGTAGATACGCATGCTGCACTACCGACAGGTCATGTACCTGTTGACAAATTGATATATGTTGAGGATTGTTGCCTCATCTCAGTTGGTGCTGAGCGTGTAAGCTAAGTATTACATTATAGAGCTGGTGTTCTTATAGAGTTGTACTCTATTCAATTGTTCCTGATAACCCAAAGATTGTAGTCCATAATAAAATGAAAACTGTACATACATCTTGTGTTCTTTGTATTCCTTGTGGCGATGATTTGTTGATGATATATTTATGATATAAGTTCACATGTAACTGATTATAAATCACAACAATAACTAATGAGTAAATGGTGATTGCTAACTAATGAGTTTTGTGAAGGGGAAGTTATGGGAAAAAGAGCCCTACACTGTTCACCCCCCCCTATCAGTGTAGTCGGTGTGTCCAACAATTGGTATCAGAGCCAACCTTCACTATAAGCCTTAACAAGCTTGGAGGAGATCCATAGACACACAAATGGATGATGAAGTTCCAATCCTTGATGAGGAAAACTATTCTACTTGGAGAATAGAAATGAGAGTACATTTAAAGGAAATGGGGGTGGGTATTTGGAAGGTAGCCATTGGTGGATCAGTTTCCTTGAAGAACAAGTCAAATTTTGCAGCTCAAAGGGAAGGAAATAAGAATGATGCATTGGCTCTCAAGACCATTCTTAGTGGACTCTCAAGCCCTATCAAAGATAGCATGGGACAATCCACTTCCGCCAAGGATCTATGGTTAAATCTACATGAGACATACCAAAGAAAGAAGGAAGATATTAAATACAACTCCATCAAGACAAATGAAGGTAAAGAATCTTCAAAAAGTCTTGATTTCATTATTTCTAAATGTGATGATGTTGTCAAAAAGGAAGATCTTGAAGATAATTCAAATGAAGAAAAATAATCATGTGATGATGTTGGCAAAGAGGAATATCTTGAAGACATTTCAAATGAAGGTAAAGAATCTCCACAAACCCTTGATTGCAATAATTCAAAATGTGATGATGTTGAATTTTTCTCTACAAGTGAAGAAGAAAATCTAGAAATAGTTTGTGTAGAGTTTGATGGTAGTTATCCTATGGAAAGAATAGAAGAAGAACTATAAGAACTTCAAAAGAAAGTTGAAGAGGGTCTATGTGAACACAACAATGACCATTATTAATTTATTATATAGAATATAGCTATCTTTCGGATAACACTAAAAATTTTCTTAAGAAGAGTCAAAGGCACATCTTGAAGTTAAAGGAAATGCTCAAAGAACAAAAAGAGAGTAATAAGACTCAATTAGAAGAAAAGGAAGAACAGATCACAAGACTAAAGAATGAGAAAGAAGATAAGAAGGTAGATGATGAGATTAGCAAAAGTATTGAAATTATTGTGCATCTCAAGTCCCAAATTGAAGAAGCCAAAAGGGTAGAGGAACTATTGAAGTATCAAGTAAATGAAAAGGAAGAGTCATGTCATAAGTTAGAAGATGAAGTTGTTGATCTTATAAAGAAAGTAGAGAAGTCAAACAAATTCTTGAATAGATCACAAATCTTGAACGAGATCTTGGAAAGTCAAAGATCACCAAATGATAAATCAGGTCTTGGATACAAGAGAGAAGCTACACATGCCGAAGCAAACACCACAAAGAAGCATGAGGTAAGTCCCTCACTCTCAAAGGATGAAGATATTGTTACAAGTCAACCATCTACACAAGGAAAGGAAAGTTTCAAAATAACAAAGCAAGGAAGACATCAAGAAGACACCTTTACACCTCAAAGAATATGGACACCAAAGCAAATGTATGAAAGTGCTTTTCATTGTCAATGTTATTCATGTAATGAATATGGTCACAAATATTTGGAAGGTAGATATCATGCAAGGAGAAATAATGGAAGATTTCATAGCACCATAAGGTGTTGGAGATGTGATCAAGTAGGACACATTGATGTACACTGTCACAGCATGAGATGCTACATCTGTAGTGGATTTGGCCAAGAATACAAGGATTTTTGGAACACAAGAAGAAATTCCATGATGAGGACTTGATATAGCATGACTAGAAGAATGAATGAAGTAAGGAAGGGAAACATCTTTGAAAATATGGAAGCTCAAAGCTCAAGTTATGAGAAGAAGGGACACCTTCAGAAGTGGGTGAAGAAGATTGAACAACCAGAGGAGAATGGAAGCCTTAAGGGAAGCTCAAGTGTGTCATCTACTGAAACATACGTGGGTGACAATGGTAACAGTCACATACATACGCATGCTGACCTTGAATAGGTCGCATACATACATGAGCTATCTATGCAGTAAGCCGCGTATATGAGGTAAAGCCTTGGGAAAAAGGCTATGCACATGGGTTGCAGCTTGATGTGATGGTATAACTTTGTGATGCAGGGTATGAGATAGTTTGTTGCAGGTTCTGACATTGTTTGTTACAGTTTTTTATGATTACATATTGGATTATGTAATGTGATGATATAAAATGAAAGGCTATCTTGGATGCATGACACTAACCCATGTGTATGGATTGCAACATTTTTATGTTGAAGAAAAACGTTGGTTATGATAGTGAAGTTATGGTACCTTGGTTATGTGATATATCTTGATGATGCTAGCTAGAGATGTCATTGATCTATCTAGTGAATTTATGGTACATGTATTATTGTATGCTTAGTCTTTGTTGTAGTGAATGGAGGATTGAGGTTGATCAGTAGGTGTACATGGCTGGAACATATTTGAGTTTCATTGATATATCTTATGATGTATTATTGGAGGCATATTTTTTTGATATTATGGTGCATGCACTTGGCATATGGATGGGCTACATATTGGGACATGTAGTTGGTGAGTTGATGAGGTGATCATGTTGTACATCATTGATGAGTCATAGCTTTATCCATAGTTGATGCATGATTGATACACCTCTAGTACATTGGTAGAAGCACCTACTAGCAGGTTGATTGGCACATGTTTTATGGTGGATTTGGCATACATACATGAGGACTCATTTTGTTGGTGCAAGTGGTGATACATGTTGATGTACATGTTTGGTACACTCATAGATGGTATATGTTTGGATGATGAGTACTTGGATAAAAGTACACCATTGGTATTACTTGATTAGCATATATCTTGATACATGAAATATGGGATGATATAGTTGAGACACTTGATTGATTGAGATACATGATTGTGATACTTGGTTCATGGTGGAGACATATCTTGAGTGATATGGCAGTTGTTGTTTTTTTCCATGGAAAAAATTCATAATTTTATTAAGAGAGTATAAAATTACATTCGCAGATATATATTTGCTATGAGAATATATCAGAAATATATATTGTATTTTCATTTTCACTTCCATTTTTGAAAGTTCCTTCTTAAACAAAAAAGTATACAAAATATCAGTCTTGTTTTGTGACCCATATACAGTCCCGTCATATACATAAGTACAAAAACTAATAGCATGTTTTTTACAATATTTTCGTATTTGTAAGCCGTAATATAATTCTGGTAATGTATGCATTTATTTATATTTGCCCATCCTGGAAGGGTTTGTGATAGTCAAATTTTTTTTCTATTGTATGATATGTGATAGGCCAATTTCCATATTCTAGCTGCGTAGCTTCTTTGGAAAGATGGTCTGCCAGTATGTTCATTTCCCTAAGAGATCCTGATCGCAATGGAGGAGGTTATCCAATGAAGGCGAGGATATATGGCCTTTTTCATTGTGCATCACCAATCCATATCCTTGGTACCACTGGTGATCCGTGCTCATTCCCTTTGTACCCAGGACCTCTGTTAGAGGCATATCCTTACGCGAATGTAAATCTGAGTCCTTTTGTTGATCCAATTTCTTTCTCGGAGGGGAGGATGAGGAGCTATTGCCTTTGACTTTCTGATCATTTCCTTTGAAGGGTAGAGGGAAATTTTCTACCCCATGGCCATAAACATGGCATCTATGACATCTGAAGGGTATTTCTTTGTAGTCAAATGTTTGTACGAAAGACCCTACCGTCGAATCGATAATAATCTCTTGAAGAAAACCCTTCCTCAGATTTATCATGACTAAGATATGTGCCACAGTCATGTATCTTGTATCTTCAAAAGACACATAAGCTTCTACGTAGCTACCCAACAGATTTTTGATGGCCATGAATTGATGAGTGTTCTAGTATTGCATCGAAAGGCCCAGGAGCCTGACCCAGATGGCTTCCTCATCGATCCATTCTCTCTTGGCATCAAAGGTTGGTGTCCAACATTTTAATAGTGTGGGATTTTTTGCTACAATCCAGACCTTCATTAAGACCCAATCCACATCCTTCGATGAGGATAAAACAAAAGCGAACCATCCTCTGGTAAGTTTTCGGATATGTGGCATCTTGGAAATCTCTGGTAACCAGATTTTGGTTACCCAACCCTTGAGAAAATCCATTCTCAATTTATTGCCTCTAACTCTACCCACCACTACCCTTTCAGAGAGATCCAATACTCTATCCATTTCAATGTCCTCTCCGAATACCATTCACTCTGTGGCTGCCCTATTGCTGGCACACCGAACGAATATTGTGTGGCGACCTTCCGAGTTTAATGACTCCTTGTGTGTTTGATACCCTTTTGTGGGTTTCTGGTAGGAAACAAACCCTTCTTCTCAGGTATAGTAATAGGAGGTGAGGTAGTATCGTTCTTGCCTATGGAAACCCACGAACCTCGACCACTTCCCAGATCAACATCCAACATAAAATCCAATGGCGAGTAAATTAACGGAGAGTTGAAACTTTCTGTGAGTTTGTTTGATCGCTCTATAGTTTCTGCCCCAATCAAGTCCGAAAAGGGTATGCTAATTCCTGTTGAGATCTCCCCCGAACCAAACCCCAAACCCTTATCAAAGACGCCATCCGTAACTGGGTAGTATACGTGTTCCCCAATCCAAACCTCAGAGTAGTTCAGGCCACCCATGAATGGCAGTTGTTTCACCGATGGGGAAACCGATCATGTTAAGTCTGCCATCAATACCCTTGAACCCTCGATATCCACAATTTGAGTTAAATCCTAGTTATTGTCCAGTTTCTTTGGGAATACAACCCATTTCTGTTGCCCTACCCCACCTATCTTCGACCATTTTCCTGAGATTTCACCACCATCCTCGGATGCCAGACAAAGAATAATGTGACCCCCTTCTCCAGTTGTAATGGGGTTTCCCCTTTCTGTTGGTGACAACATGGTCGTGGGTGTGTACAACAACAATGTTCTATCCTTGAATGTTCCCTAATGTCGTAATCTGATATCATCCAACCTATCCAGGTAAACCTAACCTACCGTGAGACCCATAGATACCTCGACTGCCATCGCTCCTAGAACCTATTTGTCCCAACCTTCTTCCAATATGAAATTTGTTTGATGCACATGGCTAGCATATTGGTAGATGCACATGGTTGGCATGTTCATAGAGGCATATGATTGGTACACCATTGGCACATGTTTTTAGCATATAGTTGATACATTCCATTGATGATATTTTTTTGGCACATTATATGGTGTTGATGTACATGGTTGATGTACATGGGTGTTGTGCATGGTGGGCACACAATTTGGTACATGATGTACTTGGTTGATGCTTTATTCATGATTCTCTTATTGAAATATCTTTTGTTTCATGGTATGGCAAGCGTTTTGATGCATGGAAAGGTCCAAGGATCATCATAGAAAGAGAGATTGTTCTATGATTTGGTTGAGCAATAGAATTTGTAGTAGAAGCATATTGCAGAGAAGACAGGGGGAGACATACCCATAGGAGGAGTCATTCTTCTTCCTATGATTCTAGGAAGAAAGAGCCCTATATTTGAAGAAAGAGCAAAGAGGCATAATTCCAAGGGGAGCGATGGTCACAGGGGGAGCATGAGTGATATATATTCATAATTACATCATAGTGATATCCCTTGTTCAAAAGGGGAGAGATTATTTAGAGGAAGATCAAAGGCATTCAAACAGGGGGAGTATCCCTAAGGAGAGTTCAAGAAGGGGGAGAAACTCCAAGAGGATAATGATCCTTTTCCATTGATGTCAAAGGCGGAGAGATAGTCACATTGATTTGATTAATGATTATTGATG
The DNA here is from genome assembly GCA_000966675.3 of Picea glauca. Lineage (NCBI taxonomy): Eukaryota > Viridiplantae > Streptophyta > Pinopsida > Pinales > Pinaceae > Picea > Picea glauca. The sequence goes on from JZKD02S0166914.1 coordinate 393,004, forward strand.
TGGAGAGATAGTCACATTGATGTGATTGATGACTATTGATGTAGAGCATGCATTGTCTACATGTTGAAATCAATGATTGGTGTTGAAATCAATGTTGTTATTGCCATCAATGCCAAAGGGGGATATTGATGGATCATGTTGTCATTGATTCCAAATGTTTAATTAATTGATGTCAAAGGATTGATTTCAAGTGTTTGATTGATGTCAAGGGATGACTGATTGATTGATGTCAAGGAATTGGTTGATGCCAAAGGATGATTAAATGATGTCAAAGGTTTGATGTATGTCTTATCATACTATGTTGATAAGAAGTACAAATGGATGAACTCCAAAGTGGTCCTCTTATGGTGAAATCCCTCACAGTAATATGCTTTACAGCTTGAGTTATCCAAGAAGAATGGTTAGAGAACCCATGCTTGAATGTGGAATAATGAGATGAAGATCAATGAATTTTTCAGTGGAACTATCCTAGATGGATAGTGCTTGTCATTCCATTTCTGGTGGTATGTGAAATGTCACATAAATCCTAATGGTTTGAGAGTTATGGGCCTACGAAGATGAAGGACCCTCATATGTTGGCTTGAAGCCCCAAGAGGTCAAAGAAATCAAAGTGCTTGAAAAGAAAAAAATATTATTTAAATGGTGACAAGTTAAGGAGGAATATTTAAAGGATAAAGAAATGGAGAACTATCTAATTATGGAAAGTCGTTAACCCTAAAAATGAGGAAAATAGGTTAAGTGGCCTAGAAATGGGTTAAGTGACCTAGAAGTAGGTTAAGTGACCTAGAAATGGGTTAAGTGACATAGAATATGGTTCTAAGGAAACTACTTGGAGAGTATAAATAAGAGGCAAGGGTCTCTTGTGAAAAGCATCTCTTGCATCTCTTGTGTGTATCTCTTGAGCATGTATTGAAGATCTATTATGAGAGAGAGGTGATCTGGAGGATCTCATGGATGCATCAAAGTTTCAGCAAGTTAGAGATCACGACGAAAAAAGTCTTTGGAGTTTAGAAACCCTAGTTTCTGAGGTATACGTGGGTTGCAGTGAGCTAGGGCGCATACATACATGGGCTGGATGAGGACATGGTGTGTACAGTGGATGAAGTCATGAAGAATTGTGGTTGAGATGATGACAGGATCTTGAATATTGAAGCAAGTTATAGATCTACATTCTATGGGATAAAATCTTCCATAGAAATTCTGGTATAGTTACATTGTTGTCTTGATGGATACTCTTGCTTGTTGTGTAGTGAATGCTTAAGGAATTCTTGGTATGGATGTTGTGATTTGGTTTGTGTTGGTTGATGGAGTGAGCAACACTCTTATGATTCAGTACTGATATGATTTCTATAGTATATTGGTTTCTTATACATGATGGGTAGCATTCACATTGTATGATTAAGAAGCATGATTTAGTTGTTGGAGAGCTTGGATGTGTTCTGACTAGTTATGGGTCAGATGGGACAGTGAAATACATAAGAGAATGTGATTGAAGGTTGCAGAGGATATGAATTCAAAATGAAGAGAAAACCATAAGAGCTCAGAAGTGATACGCACGCTGTAGTACAAACTAGCCGCATACATATGCGAGTTGTACTACTAGTAGGGCACGTACATGTGCGTGCTAAACTACCGACAGGTCACATACCTCTTGACAGATTGATATCTGTTGAGGATTTTTGCCTCATCTCAGTTGGTGTTGAGGGTGTAAGATGAGTCTTGCATTATAGAGCTGGTGCTCTTGTAGAGTTGTACTTTATTCATTTGTTGTTGATAACCCAAGGATTGTAGTCCATAATAAATAAAAAATTGTACATACATCTTGTGTTCCTTGTGTTCCTTGTAGTGATGATTTGTTGATGATATATTGTTGATATATGTTCACATGTAACTGATTATAAATGAAATCAATAATTAATGACCACCTATGAATATTAAGGAACGTATCCCTAGAACAAAAGTAACCTAAAAAATTTCAATATCCTCCAAGTCAACAACATGGGAAAACATCAACAAACACTACATCATGAGTTATCGAGGACATCCTACAAAGAAAATCATATCTCCATACGAGATTAAGATAAGTGGATCACATCTATCAAAGTAAAAAAAATAGAAATCCACACATGTCAACTCCTCCATCATGGAATACCGAGATTATAGTATAGGTAACGACATATGCAAATCCATTAACAACTTCTCATCGTGAGAATCCCTCACATGTACTTCCAATCCTCTAACAACTGACACAACCTTAACCAATTCCACTCCCTCATCCCAAGAGATTCTTGAAGCAATAGTAGCATCATGGTCAAATCCCTCTATTTGAGATAATCCATCAACCCAATCCCTATACTCTACAATAATCCCATTAGATACAAATGTGGAATCAATATCAATATCATCCTCCATCAAGGTATTACACCTCTCCTCCTCAAGACAATTGAAAGGATCATAGATGGAAGAAATTAATGCAACATTACTAGCATATCTCTTAAGAGGTATACTTTCCTTCACTAAATATTTTGGTTCTCATATATTCTCTTGAGCCTCCTGTAATATTTGAGTAATCCATCTCACCTCCTATGTGTTGGGGTAGAAGGTGAGGGTAAGTTTGCACCCAATATCACTACATATCTCTATGAATCTAACTCATCTCGAGTCTCTAAATAAATATTTGGAACAACAACCTCCACATTCTCCTCAATCACTAAAGGAGAATCATGTAAGCTAGAATATCTCACATCCTTATAAAATATCACATCTCTTCTCACCATAGTCTCCCATTTTTCTTGAACATTGATCCTGTAAGTTATAGAAGTGCCACTATATCCATCAACACAAGATGTTATCAAAACATCCATATAGGTTCTAAACATGTCTTTATCACACCCTACCATGCATGCACCTCCTCAAAGATATAAGGCTCTTCCAACCTCCCATTATAATATATATAAATTTCATTGGATCAACAAGTAACTTGAAAAACCACCCTCTCTCACCCCTCTAGTCAAAGTCCTTGGACTAGCTAGAATACAATCATTGATGGTCCATTGTTGTCCCTCAAAAGAAACTCTACATTGTACATCTATTATAAAAGAAATTAATAGAATTTCTTCTTCAACCCAGGAACAAACAAAATAGAATCCACCTCAAGAACATCACCTAAAATCATAAGGAAATAGAGTGAACTCCTCTCATGATCCGGATTATTTTCGGCACGAAATGAGAGCGGAGATATAATAAAGAAATGCACAGAGATATCGCGTATATCTAGTAATATAATAGAAATATATCAGAGATGCAACCATAAAC
>JZKD02S0166914.1:408684-422700 GCA_000966675.3 Picea glauca
TTCAGCGTTAACTTCTCCATTATAAATTGGCAACTCAAATTTTATATCAAGCTTTAATGAAGGAATTTGCGAAGGAGTTTTACCATGCCCCTTTGGAGAATTTGGAATATGTTTCGAACTTGTAGAAGAAGAAGAAGATGATGATGATGATGATGATGATGATGGAGGAGGAGAGGGTGGTGGAGAAGCACCATTCCCTCCATTTCCACCTGAAGTTTTGTCACCATCGCCTCCCTTATGCATTGAAGGGTTGGAGACTTCACCCTGCGAAAATATGTTCCATTCCATCAAGATCTTCATCATATCTCTCAACTCCATTATAGCCTCTCTGAGATCTTCATTTTCAGCCGGAACACGTTCATGACTTTCTCCACGAGCCATGCTTGGTGAATGTCTCTCTGAAACTTGCGATGAATGAATCTGCTTCCTCCTTGTCGGATAAGAACTTGGCTCCACAAGTTGACCTTCTCCTCTTGTGAGTTTCAACCTTGTGAGCATCAGAAACAAAACTTGCAAACAATCAAGTCTTCAAAACCAGTGCTCTGATACCAACTTGATCTAAAAATGAAGAAGACTTGAAAAACTTGAAAATTTATTGCAAGTGAAATGTTATGTGTTTAAAGCAAATGGATCAGTTTGCAACACATAAATTAAAGGATTACTTATGCAAATTACACATAGACAGCAGCATAATCAATGAACATAAACACATAAGCACAGCAATTGATAAAGGAGTTCACCTCTCTTATGGGCTACATCTCCTAGTCCAGCTTCCAATGGATCATTATTATTAATTGCTCAAAAAGGGCTCAAAAATATGTCTTACAATGCTCAAAATGACAAACCGACTACTCCAATGGCTTCCCAGCATCCCAAAACCCCTGTCTGGGCTCTTTCGGCATCTCAATCAGTCGAAAAATGAGAAAGATAGGCCTCCTGGAAGTCCCTCCTTCAAGCTTGTTGTCTCTACATCTACAAATCGCACCCTTTCTGAATGAACCTGGCTCACACGCATTTTAAAGCGTATAAACCCAGCACCGGGCACAACCGCGCCAACGGTGCAAACCGTAGAACGGTTAAGGGCGCGCCAACCCCTAACCGCCTCGGCACCTGGGCGTATGGCGCATGTGACCGTATGCTGGGGTAAAAAGAAGTTAAGTGGTTACACAACCATGTAACCCCCGCGCTCTCGGTTGGTCATATTAAAAACCCTGGTTACATGTTTAACCCACGCACTAAAAAACACGTGCGCCATATTTTAATATATGGTAATACAAAACTTTGGTTTATTTATATCCGCGCCACATTTTATAATACATGGGCATGTTGTATAATGGAACCACATATATAAACCTCCGCACATATATAACATATGGTTTAAAACCCCCCCGTGCCAATTGTCGGACTATGGTCATATACAAGGTGCACACAGCCATGGGTCGGGGCTAAGCCCCGACCCGACCCCCCGCCCAATATACAAAAGGGTAAACTTAAATAATTTCAAACGCATATATATAACAAGTAAGAACTTGTGGCCCAATGGTCGGGCGGTCGTGCGAAGGCGCTCGGAGATGTGGGAGGTCCGGGGGTCGAACCCCGCGGACTCCACCATATATTTTACATAACAATATGAACCAAATAATGAGTGACATGTGGCACCCTTCGATTGGGCCACATGTCCTCATACCATTTGCCAGCTACAGGACACGTGTCACTCCTGGATTCGCTAATCATCAACCAACAAAAAACCTGCCACGTCACCACTGTACAACCGTACGGTCTGTATGGTCCTGCTACGTCATACTGTATGGACTGTATGGACTAGTACAGTCAGCATCTAAAATTTTTGCATGTTTTCCTTGACAAACAGATCGCGATATCTTCTCCATACGGCATCCATTTGACAAAGTAAATATACCGCCAGAATCAAGAAGACGAGACGGCCGCAATGGCACTGTTTTCGTCGCATTCCGAGCACTTTGAAAATTGAGCAAAATTTGATCCCCTAATCAGACCAAGTTTTGGGCATTTCTTGTTCATGTTGACCTATTTTGGAACTTCAACAGCCTGTTGAAGGAGGAGCACAAGACGAAGCGGAGATCACGGGATCTCGGCCCCTTTTTGGATTTTTGGGAATATGTAATGGGAATGGGATGTTATCCCATGGGTTTACCCATGTTTAGGCCCATTTTGTATGTATATATAGATGTCTAGGCCATATAGAGAGGAGAAGGTGGATGATATATCTATGTGATGTAGACTAAGTGCCAAGAGTTGGATCTGTGTGATCAAGGCTTTGTGCATTCTGTGTAAGACTTGCAAAGCTAAGTGCAAGTCCTTGCAATACGATAGGAGGTTTAGTGTTGTAACACAAGGAAGAAGGATCTAGTGAGCTACAAAGATCTTTTGTCCCATGCAGAGTAAGGGTTTGGAGGCTCTATTCTTGTAACCGATTGACCGAAGAAAATAAATAAGAAGAGTCGGTGGACGTAGCCCTAGGAGAGGGGTGAACCATGTAAACACTGCGTTGTCTTGCTTTGTGCTTGTCTTAATGTGTTTATGTCTTCTTTTGATAAGTGCTTGAGATGATTATATAGATCTACTTATGCTTAGTGCTAATGATAGGTAGAATGATAGATCTGATATATATGAATATGTTCAGTGCTTGATCTACCAGATCTGACCTATTTACTTATGACAAGTACTTAAATACATTATATCAGTGTTAATGATGTGAAGTTATGTCTTATGAGAAAAGTGGTTATTGACTGTATATTGAGGAACTAACGGTGCTAAGTGATTTATTAAGTAGCACAATCATAGATCTGTGTCCCAGCTAAGGTTGCAAACACTTGAGTCTTGCAACCACCCCTGCCTCTACCTTGCGTTAGACTTCATCTGCTTTGCAGTTGTTGCATAAATGGCTGGTAGTTAGGGTTTTGATGGTGCGTTGTTGTAGCATTGAACCTTGGGTCTTCCCCTGTGCCAACAATTGGTTCTTTTGTTGGGACCGAAAACTGTGATTGTTGGGAACCGAGAAAGAATAAGCTTTATGCAAAGATTCATCTTAAAGTTGTGGAAGCCCTGTGCGTAGATCTGTGCCCTAGTGCATAGTACTCTACTTAGTTTGACAAACTCTGTGCTAAGGAAAAGAAGTCTGATCTGAAGAAAAGAGGTAAGATCAGAAAGCTTTGTTCTCTGAGAAAGGAAAAAGTGAGACTTTTTTATTAAAATAGGTGAGATCTGAAAGCTTTGTGCTCTGATAAAGGTAAGAATAGTTAAAAGTTTTAGATCTGAAAGCTTTGTGCTCTGTAGAAGTAAGATAAGTGGAAAGTTTTTATTTCTAGAGTATGGAACTAGGTATGTTTAATAGAGCCTTTCCTAGTTTGAAAGCTAGGGAATTTAAAGATGAAAGAAGGTTTGATACGAGTAGATCTGAAAAGAATAGTGAAAGATATATTATACCTATGCATATAAAGAATGTTTGGACTAACAAATGGATGCAGGATCCTAGAAAGAATTTGTTGCAGGTTAGCTGCCATGATCCTAGTGCATAGTACAGAGAGGTCGGGTATCATTTAAAAGAAAGAGAAGATTGACCCTCTTTTATAGTTGCAGAATACCAGGACATCTTGCTAAGGAATGCCCTGGAAGAAAACCTAGTTTCCTTTGTTGTAAGGCTATGGACCATGAAGTGTTGGATTTCCCTAGAATGATCGCTAAGCTTGAAAGAATGACTCTGAAATAGGAGAACCCTAATTCATATCCATAAACTAAGGCTATAGCAGAGCCCCAGAAAGAATCATAGAAAGTATTCCTGCAAATAAACGAAACCCCGAATGATCACCAACATGTCAGGTTATCAAATATCTTTAAAGAAAAAGAATGCATTGAAGCAAGAATAGGAGACTTCGACATTGACTGTGTTCTAGATGAGGAAACATAGGTGAATATCATGACAAAAAGAACTTGGGAAGCTATAAGGAAGCCTGCTACAATCCCTTCATTAGGAGTAATAGGACTATTTAGAGGAAAGTTGGTAAACTTATGTGGGAAGCTCACTCAAATACCTATGACGTTAATGGAACTTCGACAGAGGAAGATTTTGAGATTATTAAGTTTGTTGAAGACAACGCCCCATTTACCATGTTAATAGGAAAACATTGGATTGATAGAGCTCAAGCCAGTCAAAGGGAAGAAGAAGAAGCCTTGGAGAAGAAGAAACAAGACTTAAAAGATTTCATGACTAGAAGGATCGCACAATTGATTGAAGAAAAGGTGAACAGATCGAAGCTAGTTGACACTAGAGACCCTAATGTAGAAGATGTAGGAACATCAAAGGACCCCCGAAAGACTGAAGTACCTATCCCAGACAAAGAAAATCCCTAAATCCTAGGAAAGAATCTCAACATCGCGCAGTGACTATGTTAAAAGAAGATAAGAATCAAAATGGAAAAGGATCTAACGAGACGAATCTCACTACGAAGAAGGATAGGAAAAAAAGTAAGAAGAGAGCTAAGTTGCAGAAGGTTCAAGAGGGAACTTCGTAGAGAGAAAATTTGCAGAATTGGAGCTTCACCAGGAAATCAGAACAACGCCATAGGGCACTTTGCCATGACGAATCAATACGGGCCGATATATCTGTTCTATTGCCACTCCGAATGGATCGAAAAGAATTTATAGATCGACACCAGATCATTAGACCGTGCCATAACGGATTGAACAAGAGTTAATGGAGGCTCATAACCATTGCAAGTGAACCGTTGCCAATTTTCCCACTTATCCCTTCATGCCATGCATGGAGAACACTTTTGCTAACTGAGAATTCAAAGCCCACAGACTAAGTGACTTGTCTATAGTGATCATTGTGCCCTTGTTTTTATTCTAGTGCAGTGTCTAAGACCATCATGACCCTGATAATTTTAATCCTGAGCACGTATGTCCGACGAGCTCACTGCAGTTGAAGAATCAGTAACGAAAGTTCTCCTCGAATTGATGACAGAGAAAGTCATGTCAGAAAGAAGAGTGTCTACAGGTATACAAGCATCGTCAACGAGAGGACTGTTGGCTTCTCCATCCACTACTTGAGCTGGTCCATCTCGACCATCCAATGAGAAGCGAACTAAACATAGGGATGATCTTGTGAATGCTAATATGATTCCAAGCATTCTACCTGCCTACCTTCCACCTTTGAGTGGCGCAATCAATCAAGAAAGTGTACCCATAGAGTTTGAGTATGATTTGGTCACTGCATACCTCCCGAAAGGGATATGCACAGTGTGCACAGACCAAGATAATATCACAGAGTTGAAGTTTAGCGACTTCAACCTCGACGATAGGAAGGTATACAACATGCTCACCCCACACAAGCATTTGAAAAGAACCAAGGGAAAGAACTCGAAGATCATTCCCCAGTCATGGACCATGAACCTCGTGTAGTCCACACTACTCAATGTCATGAAGATTCCTCACTTCGGTAGGCACCAAGAAGTGAATGCATGCATCAAGTTGCTGCTATCTTGCTACCACGATGCATATTTGTGGTTGAACCATCGCATCATAGTGGATTCGACATTGATCAACCGGATCACAGGGCTGAGCATGAAAGTCCCTAACCTAGAAGATTTCTACCCCAAAAAGACCACAAATCACGCACTTTCATAGAATATTAAAGAAAACTACGGAAACGTCGAGAAGGGCACGTGAGGCTACAAGGTAGCTTCTATCTAGAGTGGCACAGTGTGCCTCACCTACCAACTGATCACAGGGAATTTTGTGTGAAAGAATCGAACCACCCAAGTCACGGGGTTCATAGTCGACCTCGCAGGGAAGTGCGTAGAAGGCCTTCAAATGAATTGGTCAAAGTACATTGTAAACCAACTAGAACTGGAATGTAGGGAAGCACAGGACCAAGGATATGAGTTCCACTTCAATTGACTGCTCATCTTGATCTCTTTTATTTCATGGGAGATGTCAGAAGGTGTGACCTTCCCATACATAGAGCCCTTTGAACCAATGGACAAGAATTTCAGTACGTTGTGGTACTCCAGTGACATGAAAAAGCAGTGGTAATCAAATGTCATCTTCCACACCTATTACAATGAGCTGAAGACCACTATCTAGTCTAAACCTCATATAACCTCGAACACTCTCCACAGGTTCAGGCCCTTGATGAAATCCAGCGCAGACGCCCATTTCATCTATATCACAGCATGCGTTGATGAGCATAAACAACAAATACAGTCATACTACAAGCTAACGAAGGAAGACTTAGAAGAGATTACTAAGGAGTGGTCAGTGGATCTCCTCATCCCAGTAGACCTCACAGAGCTATCCAATATTGAAAGCCCAGAAGCTGTGCACGATACACCTAGACCAAGCAAGACCAAGAAAAATGAGGAAGCTCAAGATATAGGCAGTACCTTGACGAAGGCTACTTCTATCCCACCTGATCAAGGAGGTGATAGTAGAGTGATAGATGGAATAGAAGTGGAACAGAAGAAAGGCAAGGTTACACTGCCTATAGACGAGGAGGACCCCTCGAAGAAAAGGAAGGTTTCCCCTCTGAAACCTTCTTCAAGAAAGAAATCAAAAGCAACCAGGACCAAATTCGAGACCACCCTCACCTCAGACGAATTCAACTTTATTTTTGCAACATTAAATGATGCTTCACTGGAAATAATAGAGAATCAAGAAGCTAAGTAGGAGGAGGTGTTCAATCAGATCAAAGTTGAACTTCAAAGAATGCAACAAGCATTACAGCCCATCTGCGTAGTTCCTACTACGCCTCTATTAGCAGAAACATAAAGACTAGGTGATGAGTCAGCTCAACTCCACTGCATCGCTGATACAGTCAATGCCCGCCTTCGATGAGCTCAGGAAGAGGCAGCACAAGACACCCAAGATTTAGCACAAGTACCGAAATACCTTGAGGACCAACGCAGTGTTATAGAATGGGAGAATCTTGATCTGCAAGAGAAGTTCGATGAAGAAAAATCCCAGCTGCATAAAGAAAAGGAATAGTTTCTCACAGAGCAACTCGAAGTAAAGGAACTAGTTCACAGAGCACTTCGCTCTATGACAATCATCAAAGTAAAGACTGAAGAGAGAGTTCCATAGTAGGTGGCACAACTCAAAGAACTAATCGAGCAACTCCAATAGTGCATAACAGACTTGGAGATCCGCACTGTGCTTGAGACCCCTCAAGATGTAAGAGACCTCAGGGAAGCAACTTCCCACAGCACAACCAACATATTAAAATCTCTTGCCTTGGAGTGCAAGCAGTTGAGTATCTGCATCGCTCAAACCTATGAAAACATCACTGGGAACCTAGAGTTATAGGCACTGGAGTCACAACTCCAGGAAGTGAAGCAACATGCAAATACACTACAGGGGCAGCTGAAGGCCCTGTCAGCTATAGACAGAATGAAGAGGTCTCATGAACAACGTACAACTTAGTAGCAGATCCATATGCTTCAAAGAAAAGTGATGGAAGTCACTCAACGAATTCAACCTTTGCAAGATAAGGCATGCATGTTGTTTACAGAGGTTAGGAGCCAAGGAGAAGAGCTAGAACAACTCGTCATCATAGAAGAACAACACCTAGAAGGGCCAGTGAACGATGTAGTGATCCATGAGTTCACTAAACAAGAGGCCACAACAAAGAAATAGTTCAAAGAAGCTTGAGCCAAGATCGAGGTGTTTGAGGCAGAATTGGTCAGACCAAAGTGACTCGGGATGAGTCATAGGTGAGTGTTGGGGGCATGTTGGCCCTTGACCAATTTTTGGGAATTTCTTGGTCATTTTGACCTATTTTGGAACTTCGACAGCCTGTCAAAGGAGGATCACAAGATGAAGTGGAGATCATGGGATCTCAACCCCCTTTTGGGCCCCTTTTTGGGTTTTTGGGAATATGTAACAAGAATGGGATGTCGGCCCATGGGTTTACCCATGTTTAGGCCTATTTTGTATGTATATATAGATGTCTAGGCCATATAGAGAGGAGAAGGTGGAGGCTATATCTATGTGATGTAGGCTAAGTGTCAAGAGTTTGATCTGTGTGATCAAGGCTTTGTGCATTCTGTGTAAGACTAGTAGAGTTGAGTGCAAGTCCTTGTGCAATATGATAGGAGGTTTAGTGTTGTAAGGAAAGGAATAAGGATCTAGTGAGCTGTGTAGATCTTCTGTCCCATGCAGAGTAAGGTTTTGGAGGCTCTGTGCTTGTAACCGATTTACCTAAGACAATAAAGAAGAAGAGTCAATGGATGTAGCCCCAGGAGAGGGGTGAACCACGTAAACATTGTGTTGTCTTACTTTGTGCTTGTCTTAATGTGTTTATGTATTCTTTTGCTAAGTGCTTGAGATGATTAGATAAATTTGCTTATGCTTAGTGCTAATGATAGGTAGAATGATAGATCTAATATGCATGAATATGCTCAGTGCTTGACCTACCATATCTGACCTATTTACTTATGATTAGTACTTAAATACATTAGATCAATGTTAATGATGTGAAGTTATGTCTTATGAGCGAAGTGGTTATTGACTGTATATTGAGGAATTGATGGCGCTAAGTGATTTATTAAGTATCACAATCACAGATCTGTGTCCCAGCTAAGGTTGCAAACACTTGAGTCCTACAACCACCCCTGCCTCTACCTCAGGTGAGACTTCATCTTCTTTGCAGGTGTTTTCGAAAGGGATGATAGTTAGGGTTTTGTTGGTGCATTGTTGTAGCGTTGAAACCTGGGTATGCCCCTATGACAACACCATGTGAAGGTGGTAAACCTTGTGTTGTTTCAAATTCCTATTGATGCCTAGAGAGGACCAAATGAAAATTAGGGTGAGTCTCTTGTGGGTGGGTGTCCACTACTTGAATGGAATTGAATTGTGAAATAATACTCGAGTGACCTTTCTTCAGTAACTTTTCCATACAATGAGAGGTGATGATTTCAAGGGAACCATATGTAATCCCCTTGAGGGTATGTTTCTACCCTTCCTAAGTGAATCTCATGCATAAATCCTTGAATTACATGGTGACAAGTCCCAAAGTGCATAACCATTATATCCCAAGAACTATATCACAACCACACATTTCAATAGAAAACATGTGAGTTTTGAGATGATACTCACCAATTTTTAGTTTCATATTTTCACATATCCCCCACATTTCACCATACCACCATTGTCTATCATCATTTGAAAATTAGATATGGGACACACAAAACAATAGGTTTCGTATGCCACACTCCTATGAATAAAATTATGGGTACTACCACAATTAATAAACACAATCACTTTGTGGTGCTTGGTATATCCAATTAATTTCAAGGTTTGGGGTGCTGAGAAACCTAATAGGGCATAGAGAGAAATTTGGGGTTCCTCACAAGGATCATGCAAGGGGGCTTCATCTTCCATGGGAGGGGTGGTGTCTCCCAAGTTTAATTTAGGAGTATCTTCAACATGAATGTCTTTTGAGTATTCCCATTGAGATACATCCATTTGAAATAATTTATGTTCTTTACATTTGTTCCCTTTGAAATATGTAATGTTCCCTAGCTTAACCGAGGAACATTACTAACAAAAAATATACTCAAAATACAAGTTGACTCAAAGCATGGTCATCGACCAATACACTGCAGATCTATGAGAATACTGATTAAGGATATTTCCACCAATGTGGATCCATACCTCCATGACAAGAACTTATTGCAACCACAAAAAATACATAGTGGAGCTACGAGATGATAAAATATAGCCACAAATCAATAAAATGTGGATCTATGTGTGTTGGGCCTAAGATATGATCACTTTTATGACGGTTATTATGCACTTTTTCCACATGTACATATGTGTTTTTCATCTTTTGAAGGAGCTTTTTGAAGAATTTTATGATAAAACGGTATGATCAACATAAGGTACATATGATTCATGTTTAATGATTGTATCAAGCATAATTTATCATGTTTTCATGCTTCCAAGGATCTTATTCACATTTTTTGATGTTACAGGGTGAAAATGCACTACGTTTCTGTTTCCAGCACTCGTTTAGGCACTCGATCTGGCACTCCGTCCAGCACCTCTTCCTACACAAAAACGAAGGGCGATTTGGTGGTTATGGTATTGGCGGCCAGTGGGGGGCGAATTAGAGACATGGGTTTTTATCGTGCTTATCCCCTCCAGCTACTGAACTCTTGACAACTCGATTTTGGGTTGTTATGGTGGGTGATTATTGGCTCTCTCTATTTTGGCGGTTAGGGCACCATTAATGAAATTTGCCAATTTTAGAAGTGGTTTGAACCTCTTGTGATTGACCACTTGGTCTGTAAACATTAAAAATACCACAGTGGTGGCCAAATAATTGTTAAGCAGTAGAAGAAGTTGTGTGTTAGAGCCAAAAATGATTTTGGCTCTGTTTTTGCATTTTTCAATTGCCAGAATTTTATAAAACTGTGTTTCTACGTTTTAATGGTGAATTCCTTTTGTTGAGCTCGTGGTGTGCTTTTAGGGAGTGACCACGACTTGCTGGGGGGGGGCACTAGAAGTTTGGTAACTATTCTTTGTGTTTGTTTATGTATTTCATAGATTAATTGTTCTCTTTATTTCCTGTACATGCATTTCTATTTTGTTAATTAGTTTGTTGTTATAACTTAATTTGCTTTGACTCTCTTTTGCAGGTTAGTATGATTAATTGTGTTAGCATGCATTAATCTCGTAGTTAGGAATGGATCTGCAGACTCCTAGACTAACCCCATGTGTATTTAAATACTAGATTATGTTTTTATCTAAGATTTTAGAATCAAGTTTAAAACAGAGTTTTGAATAGCATAAAATAGCGTTTTAATTTGGGTTTTAATTGACAAGGATTTGATGGATGGATATAGTTAATTCTAGTTTTTAATGATAGATTGCTTATTTCAGTTTTATATAGATCTTTCTTACTTAGTTGTTGATTAATGTAGTTGTTAGTTTACTTTTTAAATGTCATGCTTTAATTTCTGTTTTTAGTCATTTCGTTATTGCAGATTGAATTGTTAGAGTAGATATAGCATAGTTTTTAATTTATGTAATTTTCTTTCTAGAATTAAATTGCAATTGTATTTCTTAGTTAATGGTTGAGTTTAGGTATGAATTTTGCTTATGTAGTGTAGAAGTATAATGATGATCTCATTATGTTGTTGATGGTTCATATATGAATATGCAGGGTATCTAACACTGCTTTTGTCATGGCTAAACTCTCCTTGGATTGTTTAATCCATACCTTTCACTTTTCCATTGAGATTAGTGTTGAGCTTATACCGCTTGAATTGTCTTTTGTTGTCAAGTGTCACCGAGATATCATCCGACACTAAAGATATTCACACAACCACCAACATTATATTTGAGCTTTTCATAGATTAAAGATAGTTTCTTGTTTTCGTAGATCAAAAGATATAGTTTCTTGCTTTCATAATTTAGAAGATGGTTTCATTACTGTTGTAGGATAGATAATCTTTTCTTTGATGGATTACATAGTAGTTTGCTTATCAGAGAATAAGAATTAGTTGCTAGTCCTTCTTGATTTCAATAAAATAGATTTCCTTTCATGCATTAGAAATAGTTTTTCATTGAGCATTTAGTTTAGTTGCCTTTTAGATTTCCTTTCTTGCATTAGAAATAGTTTTGCATTAAGCATTTAGTTCACTTGCCTCTTAGGCTAGATAGTTGTTCAATGAGAAGTTTTACTTTGATTACTTGCAGTAGTTAGTTGCCTTTGCTTACTTCTCTATTTTCTTTAGTAGGTTAGATGGTCGTCTATTGTTTTAGTAGGTTAGTTAGTTGTCTTTGCTTATTTGTCTATTTCTTTAGTAGGTTAGATAGTTGTCTTTGCTTGCTTGTCTATTTGCTTTAATAGGTTATATAGGTGTCTTTTCTTGCCTGTTTATTTATTTGCTTTCATAGGGTAGTTGCTCATTGAATGTAGGTTGGCAAGTTAAAATAGTTTTATTTTGTCATTTGCTTATTGATATGCTTATATAGTTGCTTATTGCTTATTGTTGAACTAGTTTTCTTTACATAGGGTTTTACTTTCTTTTTTAGGAACTATCCATCGATCCTTGGCCCAAAAGTACTTAGGTTACCTAGTTTCAATTTGCTTAGTAGGGTTTGCTCATTAGATAGCTTTGCTTAAGTAGATCAGCCTTAGATAGATACCTTCCTTAGTTAGACTATACTCCTACCAACCCTTCTACCTTTGGCATATATTTTGCTACACCTCTAATTTTACTCAACCTGATTGACAATTTAA
The DNA here is from genome assembly GCA_000966675.3 of Picea glauca. Lineage (NCBI taxonomy): Eukaryota > Viridiplantae > Streptophyta > Pinopsida > Pinales > Pinaceae > Picea > Picea glauca. Next base: position 420,971 of record JZKD02S0166914.1, read on the forward strand.
TTGAGGGTTTTTACTGTGTTTTTAGTGCATATATAACACCCATCAATGTGACAATATATTTATCAGTAAGATTGCCAACATGGTGATTGTACTGAAATATTTTATATGATTAAATGATCTTCATCACAGGCTGGGTGAAGCACAAAACAAAGTGAGCACTCAACCCAAGGTCTTTTTCCTTATCCTAATATGGTACAATTTTATCCATGTGAATAAATTTCTTGGTGTCGAACATGGTAGAAACCACTTGATTACCGGTCAATGAGGTATACGGTTAACAAGTGAGAGGGAAATCACCAATTATGACAATGATTCCAAAGGTACCTTTAGTACATTCCATAGAATGTGAATAAATTATATGAGGTTGAAAATTCATGCAGGAATCATCCGATTAGAGGTCAATGATGTAAACCTATCGTTAGAAGTGAGGAGGATTTCCATTGAGGCATGCAGGTTCTAAGGTACTAATTTGTTTCTAATTCTAATCCCAGATGATGTGATGAAGTCGTCAGGAAAAGACTCATCGAAGGAGGGCCTTGATTTATCCCCCATCATCAACAAGATACTGACACAAGAAAGTGATGTGACATGGTGGATTAAATGAGTATGGATTGACACAGGAATGGAAACAGGTAATATTGCAGATGGTTGGTTTGAAATGAAAAAATTCCCTTGAACATTGTGAGGCACGACACAAGACATGGAAGCATTGAATCGATTGAGGGATGGACCAAAACATAGTGCTACGATATTCGGGGCACTCCTCGAGTGAGTTGAAGGAGTAACGAGACTCATGGGATTGGTATGACTCAAAGCCAAGAATATTTTCCAAATGTGAGGCAAGATGCAAATAGGTGCCATGTTCAAGGGTGACAACAATGGCTGTCGTGAATATTTCTAAAAAACTTAACCCACATCCTTTCATTTTTCCCCCACCATGATTGGCGAGTACCTCTTTTTTTTTAAACAAGCTTGAGCAGGATAACAATTTCTCGGTATTGTTGATCTTTGATGAGTCCCTCATCATATATTTAATGAACTTGAAGAAGGAGGGGTTTGGTACTTTAGGGGTCCTAAGGATTGGACCCACATAGGTCCTTCAATGCATGGTTTAACGAGCTCAGAGAAGGTAGGATCGTGGTATTTTCATTTTTAGAGAGTCTAAAAAGATCTTAAAGAAGACTCCAAGGGTTTATTTTTTGTAAATTTAGTCTCCTAGGCCCAAAAAAGAATAAAATAATATGAAGGAGAACTCTTCTAGTCATGATTGACTAGAGTATATTGTTTTCGTAATTAGTCTTAAGAGGCCAAAAAAGTGGTAAACTATGACTTGAAATACGCCCTTTCAAACCTTTTAATGAGATTTAAAGGAAGAAATCTCACTCAGTAATATTTCCATGTTTTAGGGAGTCTAAAAGGAGCTTAAATAGAACTTCAAAGAGTTCCTTTTTTGTATATCTTTTATGAGTCCTAAAAAGAGATAAAAGTTTACTCAGTAACCTATTCTCATGTACTTATGAGCACGAGAAAGAACAAATATTGAACTCAATAATATATTCTCATGTATTTATGAGCACGAGAAACAACAAAGACTAATCATGTTCTTAGAAAATACTACTATGTTACGATGGGAATGACCCCCAATTGAGGATTACTCCTAGCAGTGTTCCTCTCTAGAGGTATTTTCCCCCCATATTGCACGGTATAATCTAGTGGCTTCTCTCCAAATT
>JZKD02S0166914.1:430964-449947 GCA_000966675.3 Picea glauca
ATATATATATATATATATATATATATATCACGACATTGGATATTAGTGTTTTCTATGTCCACGACATAGGGTGGTCGAGCATTTTGGGAGTATTGGGGGCTCAACAACAAGAGCATCTTATAAACCCATTAAAGGGAACACCATATCACTCCAAGAATTTGAACCTGGGTGGGAAAAGTAAGGGTAACAATCATTCCTCCCAACCACCCAAGCTACATCCAATAGACTGTGATTACTCTCTCTCTCTCTCTCTCTCTCTCTCTCTCTCTCTCTATATATATATATATATAACATTGTTCTTTATTTATGTATTTTTAATAAAGAATTGATAGCAACTACTACAGATGTAATTTCAATTCATGCAATTTTATTTGACTATCTTTCTAGTTATCTATATATAATATAGAATTTATATTAAAATTTTAATACTTTCTTTTAATTTTTATTTATAGTTATATCCTAAACAATTTGTTGATTCCATTACATTGAACCTTTGAAAACAATCACTAATCTCTTAAATTCACAATATATGTGAAACTAAAATTTACAAGTTATTAATTTATGTGAATATAAATGAAGGATAATAAAAATAATGTAACATCACAAATTTTATATGTGAAGGGAAAAGGTGAATGCCAAATTTCAACACAGGTTTCAAGTGAGCACTTCACTAACCACGAGGAATTTAAACAAGGTTATTTTAAGATTAAAAAAGGTAAATCCTTAAATTGAATAAATAAGGTTATGAAAGAAATACTAGTTAAAAATTAATAATAAAATATCAATATTGACGGGGACAAAATCAAATTGATATTACCAACGTCATAAATAATAGTGAGAATACCCTTAATCTCGAGAAGATACTAGATCTATACTGCACTACTACATGTATGGTGATAAACATTGAGAAATATTGTATCTCCTTTTCAGGTGTGAGAGATGAGAAGATATACTTTTTATGCATACATTTCCTTTCCATAGGATCAAATTGGAGAATGGAATAATCGTTTTTTTTTTTTTTTTAAGTCGAATGATTATGGAGAAACCATTATTTTCCACCTTGACACCAGGGACTTCAAATGGAAGAACTATTATGTACAAACCACCAATTGGAATAGAATTACCATAGGTAGTACTAGCCACTGAATAGAGAAGACAAGCCACACCACTCGCCCTAGCATTAATCAAATCAAACTGCTTCTCCAAAGCTTTAAAATTGTCATCTTGAGAACAAAGTAAGCCCCTAAAACAATGTTCCATATCCCTCAATTATTTTATTTTCCTCTTGAGATGAATCATTTTCTTGTTACACTCCCTTAACTCTATAAGCATAATTTCTTCCAACATTTCATGTTGTTTACTCCATTGCAAGGTTACTTTCACCACTTCTTGTAATCATTGCCTCTAAATTACCATTCTTTTCCACCTTGACACCATGAACTTCAAATTGAGAAACCCTTCTATACAAACCACCAGTTGGAATAGAATTACCATAGGTAGTACTAGCCACTAAATAGAGAAGACATGCCACATCACTCACCCTAGCATTAATCAAATCAAACTACTTCTCCTAATCTTGAAAATTGTCATCTTGAGAACACACTAAGCCCCTAAAACAATGTTCCATCTCCCTCAATTATTTTATTTGCCTCTTGAGATTAATCATTTCCTGGTTACACTCCCTTGACTCTATAAGAATAATTTCTTCCCATATTTCATGTTGTTTACTCCATTGCAAGGTTAATTTCACCACTTCTTTCTAGGCTTCAAAAATACATCACTTGGTCCCTCTCAAATGTCCCTTGACCTCTATTATCTCACACTCAAGAAAATAGTGGTTTAGACATTGTGTCATTGAAAGGAGTTCCAAAAAAACCCAAGAATTTGAAATGAACAATAGTTCATTTAATGAGGAACAACCAACATAACAAGGAAAATAGATTTAAATCCATATATGATTAATGATATACATTTAATAATGAATAATATAGATAATATAGTGATGATAAATTTCATGCGATGATGTACTTATGACCTTGACTAGTCACAATGGTTGATAGGTCATGTCCCTTAGTTAAGATGTGTCACTTCTTTTATTATTATTATTATTATTATTATTATATTAATTCAATACTTACATGTGTGTGTGTGTGTGTGTGTGTGTGTGTGTGTGTGTGTGCGTGTGTTCATTGCATTATGACACAAGATATATGAATTAGATAGTGTTGAGCAGAATTGTCTATTGTGAAGGGGTCAAACTACCTTAATCCAATTTTCTACAAAACTATGTGGTGACGATTTATGTGATTTGCTAAATGATAATATTTCACACTTGAACTTATCTTCAATATAATATGATCTTCACTTAGCTTATAATTTTGATTTCATATTTGGTTAGTTCATTAAATAATATGATGAATTTTATAATTAGGATGATGATAAGACATCCTTGTGTCTCGTGTTTTTTTTTTGTGGAATATTTGTATTTTGATACTTCTGGTGATTTATTGGTTGATAAGAGTTCATTTGGATATATATCAGTTTATTTCTCCAAGGTTGAGCTTTTACATCTGATGACTTGTTTATTTCAATGGGATCAGTTATTGTTTTCCTTATTGATTATTGATTCTTTGTTCTTAAGTTTTGTTAGGATATTTAGACACTTAGGAGTTAGTTAAGATCTACTTGGTTTAATGTGTCGTTAGGTAAAAGTGTGTTTCTTTAGTATGAATTAGTATGCATTTATAGTTAGGAAATATGACGGTCACGATATGTTCTTGACATAGAGTGATCCGACGATTCATACTCTCCTAGATTTTAACGACCATTGATCTGTGGCTTAACACCCAATTGGTCCATGATATCTATTTAAAGAGAATGGAGGGTCATTTTCCGATGATCAATTGCGAGAAAATCTCTTGTAAAATCTCTCTGTAATATTTTTCTTTTGCACTAATAAACTACTCCAAGTGGCCGTGTTGGTTGGGGTCATGGATGTTTCCCCGTAGGGGTTTTACCACGTCAAAACATCGATGTTTTGATCTTTGATATGGTTATGTGAGTGGTTACTGAAGGTGTTCATCCTCTGTTGGAATACTTTTGTTGTCAAACATGCTATCAGAGTCAGTTTGAAGACCTGCTCCTGTTGTAGATTGAGATCATGAAGCCAAGTTTCCTCATATCCATTTTCTGTCATTTTCGTACATTTATGGGCCGATAGGATTGTTTCATTACTTCTAGAGAACTCTTTTCACTCTGGAACACTTTTTTTTCACTTGAAAAGGTTTATGTTTGCCCAAGATACGACCATTACAGTCAGATCCGAAGGTATAAAGCTTGAATACGCACTTTTTAAATTTTTGAAAAGTATTATTTTGGTTTTATATTATTTATTTCCGGGTTTCTACTCTTTTAGATCTGCATATGCTCTTTTCCCCATGCCCTGTGCAATCTCGAAAAATTAGAAACGGATAGGAAAAGGTGCATCTTCCAGGTGAGCTAACCGAGATCTAACCCTTGTTGTCATCGAGAAGCAAAAAAAAATTCTTGTGTGAAAAGAGTTTTTTTTAGCATGCTCTCCAAGGCCGTCTTCCACAACAACAACAACAACACCCTCAATCATATTGCGAAACAATACAATATGTTTTTCCAGACCATTTGGTTAAAATTTTCCTTATTAAGTAAGAGGTCTTGAGTTCAAGTCTCTCTTTTGTTACTTTTTTTTTTTAAAGTTCATGGGGAAATTGTAAAGTGTATTTCACTTCAAGTATAAAAGTGAATCACTATAAGTAGCTTTAATATTTCATTTTAGAGTTATTTATTTTGCATGAAGTAACTTCATTGTAAAAGTGATCCTCACTTCTATTTATAAAAGTGGGTCACTTCATAAAGCACCTTACACCACCACGTGGTCCTTTGGTTACCGTTTATGCCTTTTTTTAAAAGGGCATAACTCTCACATCTGAACTCTGTTTTTAGTGTTGTTTTTTTAAAACTGCATAACTTTTTGAGACATTTCCATTCAGATCATCAGTTTCAGTTTTTAAATCCATATTATCTGCATATTTAATATGGATTCTACAAGTAATCTCTTACTTACCAGCACCAACTACTTCCATTGGAAATCTCATATGGAGGATTTATTAAGAAGTAAAGGCTTGTACTAGATTACCTTGGGAAAGGAAACAACACCAACTGATGCTGATAAGAAAGTAAAATGGGATAATAGGAATGACAAAGCACATGGATTAATCAGAATGTCCATATCTCTTGATTTAAGGTTTCGCCTTCAATCAATTGATAAACCCAAAGAAGCTTGAGAAAATATTGAATCTGTGTTTGGTAAACACAATATTATTCAAGCACAACAGTTAGAAAATCAAGTACTAACTTTAAGTCCAAGTGATTTTTCTTACATTGAAGACTATCTATCTAAGTTTAAAACACTCAGAACTCTATGTGAAGAATGTAAGATAAAGATAGAAGGCGATCGTTGCATCTATATTATTCTTTCTAAGCTAGGTAGTGCATATTCTGTGTTTGTATCTACCTTTTATGCCATGCAAGAGGCTCTAGGGACAACTTATCAAAAACCCAGTCTTGAGAACTTTTGTGATGCTTTGATTAGAAAGAAAGATAATCTAGTACAACTTGGATTGATCAACATTGCAGATACCTTCAACAAAGCCTTAGTTGTACATTAGAAAGATAAACCCAAGAATCCCAAGAAGCAACATCCTTGCCACAACAAGCAATAGAAGGGTCCCAAACCCACTCAGACAGCTTCCGCTCCTAATGGAGACAAATGAGCAAAATATAAAAATAATAAGATTGACATACATTGCAACTTTTGTGATAAAGATGGTCATGATGAGTCCAAATGTTTCAAGAAGATGGAAGCTTTAGAAGTAGTGATGAAGAAGCACAACAACAATATTGATTCTACTACTTCTTCTTCTTCTCATGGACATGCACTTTCAGCTTCTGGTTTCTCCTTCAATACAACTTCTACTTCTACTTTTGATGAGTGTCTTATTGATTCTGGAGCATCTTGTCATATGGATAAGGATAGAGACATATTTTCTACTCTAAATGAATGTAACACCAAGAAAATATATGTTGGTGATGATAGATCTCTTAGTGTTGAAGGATCTGAAATAGTTCAAGTATAAAATGGTCATTTCAATGATGTATTATGTGTTCAAAGTCTTTCTTGTAGCCCTATATCAATATATCAAATCACTCATTCAGGTGAAGGTAAAACCATAGAGTTTTCACCTCACCAAGTTGTAATCAAGGATCTAAAATATTCTAAGCATGTTCTTGCAATTGGAATTGTTGATGATATTACCAGGTTGTACAAGTTTGACAACTTTGGGTCATCATCTTTTTCATTAGTTTTTGTTTCTCATAGTGATGACTTGATCAAACTTTGGCATGAGCAGTTTAGTCATCTAAACTATCTCTCATTTCAAAAACTATGTAATCAACATATGGTGATTGGTCTTCCTCTTGTTTCATGCAGAGATGGTGTTTGTTCTGGTTGTGTTCTCGACAAACATCATCGAGACAGTTTTGACAAATGTGTCTCTTGCCATGCTTTGGGTCCTTTGCAGCTTGTTCACAGTGATTTGTCTGGTCCACTTTTTTCTCCTTCTTTTTCTAGGTGCAAGTATTTCTTAACTTTCATTGATGAATTTTCCAGACGTACTTGGGTTTACTTCTTAAAATTTAAGAATGAATTTTTTGACAAGTTTTTGGCCTACAAGGCCCTTGTAGAAAAACAATATGGACATCAAATTCAAAGGTCAAGAACAAACAATTGAGGCAAATATGTGAATAATAATTTTACAAGATATTGCACTACACAAGGAATCCAAATGCAACACATTGTTCCATATACACCAAAACAAAATGGTGTTGTTGAGAGAAAGAACCGCACATTAAAAGAAATGGCTAATTGTATGATCCAATCCAATGGATTAAGTCTAAATTATTGGGCGGAAGCCATCAACTGTGCAAATTACATAGTAAATCGCACTCCCACAAAGGCTCTTAAAAATATAACACTGGAAGAAGCTTGACTAAAATTAAACCAGATGTAAGTCACTTCCGTGTATTTGGCAGTATAGCATGGGCTCACATTCCTGATGAGAAAAGGAAAGCATTGTAGCCTAAAAGTGAGAAGTGTATATTTGTTGGTTATTCTGAAGATGTCAAAGGTTATAGACTTCTTCAAACACATCGTAATGAAATTATTATTAGAAGAGATGTTAAATTTGATGAAAATCTATTGGCCTACAAGCCTAATTTGGTGTTTATGCCTTCTTTGGCCTCTGAGCCTAATTTGGCGTTTATGCCTTCTTTGGCCTGCGAGCCTAATTCAACGGTTGTGCCTTCTTCGGAATGCAATTCATCTTCAATGTGTGTGCCTTATTCTATTCTGGTGTCTTCTTTAGATGATGACAGTGAGGATGAAAATCCACCTCCTCCTGCCCACCTTCCTCCAGATGATTCCTTTGAACCTGAACTAGCACCAACTCCACCACTTCCTAGATGGGTATGTTCAACATGAGAAGAAGTTGGTCATCTTGTCGGTGATCCAAAATGACTCCAGCCTTGTTTTTCACCTTAACAAATATCTTTATGGTATCAAGTAGGCTCCCCAAGATTGGTATGCCAAAATGGACAACTTTCTCATTGCCATTGGATTCTCTAGATGTCATTTTGGTCCTAACGTCTATACCAAGAAAGTAGGAAGCCATCTCATAATCCTTTTCCTTTATGTTGATGACCTTATCCTTACTAGTAGTGACTCAAAACGTTTAAACCATGTGAAAACCATCCTTAAGAAGAAATTTGAAATGATAGACTTAGGCTTTTTGCACTATTTCCTTGGCCTCCAATTTTTGCAAACCAATAAAGGAATTTTTCTTTCCCAGTCTAAGTATGTTTGTGACCTTCTTCGTCACTTTCACATGGACGATTGTAAACCATCCCCTTCTCCCTTCCAGTATGGATTCAAGCTTACTGCCACCTGTACTTATCCCGAATTTGATGCCACCTTGTACCGTCAATTATTTGGTAGCCTCTTATACTTGACTCATACTCATCTTGACCTTTCCTTTGTTGTTGGTCATATTTCCCGGTATATGCAAACACTCCATGAAATCCATTGGAAAGTATCTAAAAGGATACTTCACTATGTTCGTGGTACAGTTCAGTTCAGGATACATTACAGTTCAGGGGGAACTCCTTTATTGGTTGGTTTCATTGATTCAGATTGGGTTGACGACCTTGATGATCAAAAGTCTACTGCAAGTTATGTTTTCATCCTTGGTTCAGGACCTGTCACTTGGGCCTGTAAGAAACAACAAGCTATTGCACTTTCTACAGAAGAAGCAGAGTATCGAGCAATGGTAAATGCAAGTCCATAAGCCTTGTGGATTCGACATATCCTTTCAGAGTTTGGATTCCAGCAGCAGCATCCGACCAGCCTTTGGTGTGACAATCAGAGTGCCATAAAGCTCATCAAAGACCCAGTTAAACATCAGCGTAGAAAACACATCGAGCTACACATGCACTTCATCAAAAGGCTCATTCATGATCAAGTTATTAATTAAGTGCTCTTTTTCCCTACAGAATATCAAGTTGCAGACATTTTCACGAAGTCTCTTACAGAAGCGAAGTTTTCCAAACTTCGATCTATGTTAGCAGTTCGAGAAGTTTTCATTAAGTGGGGATAGGCTCTAATGCCTCCTTCCTTCTCATATTGTGTCACCATTGTAAATCCTTCAATCATATCCCAAGTTTTTCTTAAGGGGGGATGTTAGGATATTTAGACACTTAGGAGTTAGTTAAGATCTACTTGGTCTAATGTGGCATTAGGTAAAAGCGTGTTTCTTAGTGTGTTTCTTTAGTATGCATTAGTATGCATTTGTAGTTTGGAAATACGACGATCACGATATGTTCCCGACATAGAGTGATCCAACGGTTCATACTCTCCTTGATCTTAATAGCCATTGATCTGTGGCTTAACACCAGATTGGTCCATGATCTCTATTTAAAGAGCATGGAGGGTCATTTGTCGATGATAGATTGCGATAAAATCTCTTGTAAAATCTTTATGTAATCTTTTTATTTTTCATTAATAAACTGCTCCAAGTGGCCGCATTGGCTGGGGTCGTGGATGTTTCCCCGTAGGGGTTTTACCACGTCAAAACATCAGTGTGTTGATATTTGATATGGTTATGTGAGTGGTTACTGAAGGTTTTCATCCTCTGTTGGAATACCTGTGTTGTTGAACAAGTTTCTCCATTGTTTCTTATTGCGACTTCTTTTCAATTTTTAACTTATTAATTTGTGTGATCAAGTTTTGACTAGGATTATGAAGGAAAGAAATGTATTCTTCTTTATCAATGATAACCTTGTCAAATTATTTATGAAAATATTGCAAATTTTGTATTGACTTCTGAATATATTAAATTATTTCCTTTAATACATCCTTTAGGACTTTTGATGAGGGCACTACTAATCATGAATTCATTGTAATGTCCTACAATTTTATCTTCTTCTTCTTATAAGAGAATGTCAAAAATTGTCTATTCATGTTTAAGATGAAGGTATCTAGTGTTTCTATCCAAGGAGAACCTATAATTATATCAAAGTATTTATTAATCATAGACATAACATTGAATTTGGATATGAAAATATGTTGAAATTTCTCCTACCCAGCACCCAACAGTTAATTCCAAATAAATCACTTATTGAATTAAAGAACAGATGATTAATGAACTAAACATGGAACATAAGCATAAAAAAGGAAACCAAATCAATCACACATAAACACTAATATTTTTTAGTAGATACCCCTAGAAAAAAACCCAAAGAAAAAAAAATACTAAGAATGATTTTATTATGCTAAAATCAGGGCTCTTGTAGCAAGGATAATGGCCCACTGAGAGAAATACAACTGCAGACAAACCTAAAAAAGTTTGATCTATTGTATGAACCATAACTACACTTTTTTCTAGGTGTACACAACTTTCCTTATGAAAGACCATGTATTTGCACAATTGTCTCCACTAAGACCCATGTACATGTATGAAAGGACTATACGACAATATTTGTACAATGTAACACTTCCTTCTGGATTCCTCTTACTGAGACCCGCCTACAATACCTTTGTTCTCTCTTCTCCTTGATCTGATCTCTATATGGAAGTCCTTCTCCACCTATCCAAGATCTTGAATCATGGTCCTTCATGATCCAACACTCTATATCGACTCCCTCAACACCTGTCAAGTGTCTTCCCCCTTCACCCTAGTCTTTCTTTTATAATCGTGAGTTATAATCTATTTCTAATCTCCAAAGTGATTGATGGTTGATATTACTTCTCACCTCACTTGATATTTAGAAACATGTTAATTACTTGTAGCACTTTCCTTAAATAACTCAATTAAATAATTACACAATTAATTAATAAAAGTATTTTACTTTAATAATTGATTTAATTAAAGTAAATTCAAGAGTAGAAGGCTTTGGAAGATTTTCACACATCTAAACATATAGAACTATGCAAAAATACATGTCCAATTCTACCACTATCATCAAGACTCCCTATTAGCGAGCAAGGTATTATGCACCACTCCAAGTCTATCTCTGAGGCACACAAACTTCCCTTTCTCCAAGGGTTTGGGAAGAATGGCTCCAACCTGCTCATCTATGAAAATATATTGAAGCTTCAATGCTCCCCTCTGGATCCTAACTTGAATGAAGTTGTATATGATATCAATATGCTTGGACCTGTCATGGAATAATGGATTCTCCAAGAGTGTTATACAACTCTAATTATCACAGTGTATCACCGTAGGATCCAACTCATGATCAAATAAACATGTAAGAAATTTGTGAATCCAAATGGATTCACAACTAGCCATACTCACTGCCATATACTCTTCCTCTGCTAAACTAAATGTTTCATAAGTCTCCTTCTTGTTAAACCAAGTAATCATTGGTGATCCCAAGCTAAAGAAACACCCTGAGTTTCCCTTTCTTTCTACTACACTACCTTCCCAATTTGAGTCTATATATCCCCACAACTGCACTCCATCTCCTTCAATATACCTCAATTCATACTCCACTATACCTCTCAAGTACCTAGGCACATGTTTTCTTGCTACCCAATGCACCTACCCCGAATCCACCATGAACTGACTCAAGGTGTTCACAACAAAACAAATATAAGTCCTGGTGTTGACCAAATACATCAAGGACCCTATCAGTTGCATGTATATCCTGGGATCCACCAACTTTGAATATAAAGTGATCACCTTATTCAAATTGGTAATCATAGGTGTAGCCATCGGTTTACATTCCTCCATCCCAAATCTCCTCAATATCTCTACTACATACTTCCCCTGACCAAGAAATATCTCTCTCGATACCTTCCATACCTCTAACCCCAATAAGTAATTCATCAATCCAATGTCCTTCATCTTGAACTCACTCGCTAAATCTACCTTGCACCCTTAAATAAGATCCTCTAAACCTATGAGAAATAAATGATCAACATACAAAACCAATATGAGTGGATCCAACCTAACAAGTATGAAGTAAAATTTAGTATCTGCCTCACTCTTGGTAAATCCCATACTCTACAAGTATCCATTAATCCTCGAATACCACGCCATGGGTGCCTATTTGAGTCCGTACAAGGGTTTATTAATCCTACACGCATGAGAATCCATCCCATGTACCTCAAATCCTTGAGGTTTCTCTATCAATAATTATTTCTCAATGATCACATTGAGGAAAGATGTTTTCACATCCATTTGATGTATCCTCCACCTCATAACCAAAGCAATAGAAATAAAAACTCAAATAGAAGCATATCTGGTGACTAGAAAAAATGTCTCCTCGTATTCCACTTCCTCTTTTTGGGAGAACACTCTCACCACAAACCTCACTTTGAACCTATCGATGATACCACTTGCAACATGCTTGATCTTGTAGAGCCATCTAAAAATAACAACTGAATTCCCCTCTGGTATTGGCACTATGTCCCAAACATCACTCCTCATAATAGAGGTGTACTCCTCTACCATGGCATATCTCCATACCTGTTGATCTGATGCATACTCAAAACTGGAAGGCTCAGCATCAATGATGCTACTCATAAGCGCCATATAGTTCAAAAACTTCTTCGAAGGAATTCGCTCTCTGACTGCACTCCTAGGATCCTTACTAGAATACCTCAATGTGTGTAATAACCACCAAGGTCTCCTAGCATGAAGGGGATAACTCCTCCTCCCCACCTAAAGTCATTATTGTTGATTGTCTCTCATCCTTAGGAGCCTATTGCTCCTTGTCCACTATCACTATTGATGACTCTTGAGATCTCCTAGATGTGAACTTTGTTGAAAATACTAAGACAACTGAGAGGGGGGGTGAATCAATTGTTATTGTGCTTAAACAATTTATGACTATTCAAACAATTTTTAGTCTCTTCCAAGTGACCATCAATATTATAAAACATATGAACAACATGAGTAATTAACATCAGTCACACATAAGATATACACAGAGACATATTTTCATGAGGAAACCCATAAGGGGAGAAAACCTCTTCTTCTTCGAATGATTGGCAATCTTTTAAGTTCTGTACATCATCTATGTTTGAGCACCAACTCAAAGTGAGGCTACCACCTCTGTTTTATAAGCTCCAACTTATTGAGAGCACCAACTCTTTGGTTTCTCTAGCACCCACTAGAAGGAAGCACCAACTCCCTGAGTGTTCCAGCACCAACTAGATGGAAGCACCTACTTCCACTTATACAAGAACCAACTTGTATACAAAAAACTCTGTGTTTTCCCAAGCACCACCCTGCCACCCTGTTTTTCTAGCCACAACCAGATGAAAGCTCCAACTTCCAGTATTCAAGCACCAACTTGAATAATAGAGGACTACAGTCCTCCCTAGCACCACCCAACCTCCTTGATTATAAATAAATGATTGAATAACAAACAATGCAGGTGTTTCATTTCTTACCACTTATTCTCTGTTCTGCAATTCTTCTCTACTTTTATCTATTTTGCAATTCTGCTCTGCTTCTATTTGTTCTGCAATTCTACTCTGCTTCAAACTGTTCTGCAATTATGCTCTTGCTTCTGTCTGTTCAGCATCTCTGAGTTTTATATCACACTATGCATACTGTAATTTTACCTTTCTTACAGTTCAACTCATTTTTCCAGTTCGAACAGCCAACCTACCACCGTCATTGCATTTATATTTTATCCTATACCACCTATTCAGTTACACCTTGAATATCCAAGAAAACGCATCAACAACTGAATTGCCAAATGTCCAAGAACTATGATTCAGTTCTTCTAATTGAATCGTAATTGATCAATTAACTATGAAGTGAAACAATATCCCTTCGATCATATTCCCAATTAATCAACATCATTGGATTAATTCCGCAGGGTCTCGTGTTTATCTCATATGCCCATTGGTTGTGACCAAATGCTAAGCAAAATTGATTTCACGATTTTTCATTTCAGAATTTTTGTGATGAAGGGTCTCGACTCTCCATGTCGCGATCATTGAAATAGAGCTTGGCTACACTAGCTCCTTCCCTTCTCGTGACCATCGGTGATGACCTATCACTTATCCACAAAGTGCTTCGTGATTCACAACTTCAGGACTCATGTGATGAAGAGTCTCGACTCTTTATGTCGTGATCATCAAAATGGAGCTTCGTTGGACTAGCTCCTTCCCTTCTCGTGACCATCGATGGTGACCAGGCGCTTATCCATAAAGCGCACTTCGCGATTCACAACTTTTGTCATGAGTCTCCTTGACTCCTCCAACTCCTAGTATCTGAAACTCTAAAATGGAGCCAGATCAACGGTCCACACTCCCCCTTGATCAATGACTCAGATTGAATCATGGTTTTGAATTTCACGATTTCAAAGGATAAATCTTCTCCTTCCTTTGAATTTCCATTCAGCGAAAGGCTAACCTCTCGCCACGTGTAGTCTTCATCCAACGATCCATGACCCTTGATTCAAGGGTTCATATCAATCCTCGATCCGACGGCCCAGATCATTTTGAGATATCGCATATCATGAGTTCCCACACCATGCTCTATTGACTCCTCCAATGTGAAAGTCAGCGAAATTCTAATCGCTCACCACGTTTCCTCCTCGACGATGGATGGTCCTCCTACTTTCGAGACTTTGTAAGCCCGCTTAATTTTGTACTTAAAGATCGTGCTCCTTCTTCTAGATCCAATGACATTTGGTCCCCGTGCTCATATCCAATGTCTGAGATTTGTTCTCCTCTTTTGCGCATTCCTCCTATTTGTATTTAGATCTGACGTTCATCGAGAATTCTAAGTGGGTGATCCAACAATTATTTTTTATCTTCACTGTTAATCTTTCCATGCCATCATCACTGCGTTGTTGATCGTGTTGATCTCGCCATCAATTTGTTACGTTATTGATCATGTTGATCTCACCATTAATGAAAAACATGTTGCCTGCATATTTTATCTATAAATATGCCAACAATATCCCCCTTTGGCATTGATGGCAACCTTGACCTTGAAGAACCTGAAGAATTGCACTCTGCACTCTCTGCCTGGACTACTACTTTGTTTGTTGAACATGCAACCAAACATACCACTGTAGCATCCTTACCACACTGCTTACCACACTTTTTCTCCCACTTTGACATCAATGTCAAAGAAGAAACACACTTCCCCTAAACTGTTGCAATACATCTTGAAGGTATTAGATATGTGACAATCACATACTCCCCCTGACAAGGTGAACAAATTATACAAAAGAAGATATAACCCCCAACTTCTGACAAAGATATCCAAAAGGTGTTATTGTTAATGGTTTAGTAAAGATATCATCTATCTATTATGTGGAAGGAATATAATTCAGTTGAACAACTCTATTTATAACCTGCTCTCTGAGCAAATGATATTTGATTGGAATATGCTTAGTCTTGGAATGAAGAACAAGATTATTGGAGACACTAATGGAACTAGTGTTATCACAGTGAATTGGAATCATATCAGTATAATTTACTTTCAAGTCTGCAAGAGTTTGTATCATCCATAAAATCTAAGTGCAACAAGTAGCAATAGCAATGTACTCTGGCTCTGTAGTTGATAAGGAAATAGATTCATGCTTCTTACTAATCCATGCTACCAACAAGTCACCCAGGAAGAATTCACCTCCACTGGTTCTCTTTCTCTCATCCACACAATTTGCCCAATCAACATCTGAATAAGAAGTTAATTGAATATTATGATTTCTAGGATACCACAAACCATAAGTCATTGTGCCCTTCAAGTATTTGAATATCCTTTTTGCAGCTACTAAATGACTTTGTTTAGGAGCAGACTGATAACAACCTACCATTCCAATAGCTTGCATTATATCAGGACGGGATGTTGTGATGTACATAAGATTGCCTATCATTGATCGATATCACCTTTGATCAACATCAGGTGAAATATCATCTTTAATGAGTTTACAACCGACCACCATAGGTGTACTAACAGGAGAAGAATATTCCATCTGGAACTTCTTCAACATCTCTTTCAGATATTTTTCTTGAGTGATAAATATTCTTGTAGAGCTTTGATGTACTTGTAAACAAAGAAACTATGACAGTTCGCCTATCATGGACATCTCAAACTCTGTTTGCATAGAGTTAGCAAACCACTGAATAGAGGAATCATTAGTACATCCAAAAATAATGTCATCTACATAAACCAAAACAACTAGTAAATCATCACCCTCAGACTTGATGTAGAGATTGTTCTCAACAATACCTTTCTTGAACCCTTTGTCTTGTAAAAATTTGTCTAGTCTATAATACCAAGCTCATGGTGCTTGTTTCAGTCCATATAAATCCTTCTTCAACTTGTAAACATAATCAGGATTATCTTTCAATGAGATTCCTTCAGGTTTCTCCATATATACTTCTTCCTCTAGATCTCCATTAAGAAATGTTGACTTAACATCCATCTGATAAACTTTAAAGTTCTTATGACATGAATATGCAAGAAACATTCGGATGGCTTCCAATCTTTCCACTGGTGTAAAAGTTTCATCAAAATCCTAACCTTCAACTTGTGCATACCCTATACAAACCAATCTGGCTTTATTTCTAACAACTTGCCCTTTTTCATTCATTTTATTCTTAAATACACATTCGGAACCTATTACATTCTTATCTTCAGGTCTAGGAACAAGCTGCCAAGTATTGTTCTTTTCAATCTGATCAAGCTCTTCATTCATAGTTCTAATCCAATCATCATGGTTGTTGGCTTCATCAAAAAATTTAGGTTCAACCATATATAGAAGAGAAATTTGAGATTGTTATGTGTCTTTAACTAATTTCCTTCTTGTTTGAACTCCTTTGTTTATATCTCCAATTATCTAATTTTCAAGATGATTCTTTCTAAGAATTTTGAGAGGTGATTTTGTTTCTTTCTGTTGATTTGTGTCAGCCTGAGTATTTGTATATTCATCTAATTCAGATTCTTCCCTTTCTGATCCTTGGACATGTTCATCTTCATCTTCAACTATATCTTTTGTGCTTGGTTCAACACTGCTTACATTTCTAACTGGGACTTCTTCATCAACTTTATGTTGATACAATAAACCAATTTATGCAGCCTCTTATTGTAGCATCTGTATCCTTTACTGTTTGTAGCATAAACTAAGAAGATACCTTCATCATCCCTATCATCATATTTGCCAATATTTTCATCATTATTATTGATATAACATTTACTCCCAAAGACTTTAAAATGCTTGATTGAAGCACGTCTTCCAAACCATAGTTCATAAGGAGTCTTGTCATTGTGGGGCCTGAGATGAGCTTTGTTAAGGATATGAACAGTTGTATGAATTTCTTCTGCCCAATATGTCTAAGCAATATTCCTTTCATTCATCATTGATCTTGCCATCTGTTGAACTGGTCTATTATGCCTCTCAACTACTCCATTTTGATGTGGAGTCCTTGGAATAGTGTATTCTCATTTGATTCCATGTTTATCACATAACTCTTTGAAGTTCCATGAACTAAACTCTCCTCCTCTATCAGACCTTACTGCCTTCAATCTTTTTCCTGTTTGATTTTCAGTCAGAGCCTTAAACACTTTGAATTTTTCAAATGCTTTAGATTTTTCCTTCAAAAAGGAAACCCATGTTAGTCTAGAATAATCATCAATAATCAACATAAAATAGTTTTCTTTTCCTGTACCTTATTTTCTTGATGGTCCACATAAATCCATATGTCCTAACTAGAGAGGTTTTTCTTGTTGAAGAAAAGTTTTTTTATTTGAACTTTGTCTGAATAATCTTTCCTATCTGGCAAGGTTTACAAACAGAGTCATATGGATTAGATATCTTTGGAAGATCCTTTACTTCGCCACTGTTTCTAATCTTGATTGTATGATCAAAATTTAAGTGACCAAGTCTCCTATGCCATATCCAACTTTCATCATACTTTCTTAAGTGGCATTCTTCTTTTTCTTCTTTTAACACATAGACATTGTTTTATGTTCTTATCCCTTTTGCAACCAATTGTCCTGAATTCACAGACTTTATTTTACAATCTTTAGAAGTAAAAACAACTTCACATCCTCAGTCACACACTTGGCTAATACTAAGCAGATTATGTTTCAGACCATCTAAAAATAACACATCTTGAGCTTTTCCTCTGCCATTTCTCAAACTTACCATTCCTCTACCTTTTATTTTTCCTAGTGCATCATTTCCAAAAGTTACATTTCCTGATTTGTTTTCACTTAGAGTTAGAAACTTACTTTTGTCTCCAGTCATATGTTTGGAACATCCACTGTCAATATACCAGGGATTATTTTGTCTTTTGATTGATAACACTAATGCACACTGGTCATCTTCTTTCTTCTTCCAAACCTTGAAATTTTCAGCAGCGGGATTCAAATCTGGCTTATAGTTCCTTAAGAAACAATCTCCAGCTTTATGTCCATAATTATGGCAGTTGTAACATTTTGGTTCACTGAATAACAGATCATAACGATTGTTATGCTCGTAACTATTGTTATGTTTCACCTATGTCCTTCTCCCAGTCATCACATGATTTATAGTATATGAGTGTATGTTGTTTGGTCATCTCAATATTTGTGGTGGAAGCTAATTATTCCTTGAATAACTTGATTTCTCATATCCAAATCTTAAAGAACAAGTTATAGATTTGTGACCAAAGTTAAAACAGAAAAAACAATATCCATAGAAAAGTCCTTTGTACCTGGAAAAAGATTGTCTTATTTGAGTGGGTCAATTCCTTCCATGCTGATAGTTTCTCTGATCTACAGATTCGGTTCTGGTACTTTTTGTTTCATTCCTTCTTGGTGGCTGATTTTCTTTCTTTGTTTTTGCAAAGTGGTTGTTGTCAATGATTGTAGATTTGACAAACTTGATGGGTTCTGTATTACTTGGATGATCACTACTTGATCCTTCTTCATATCCCAAGCCAACTTTCAAATTTGGATTCCTTTGCTGATTTAGAATGGAAGTTAATTCTTCTGAGGCTTTAATACTTGACATATTTTGGTGATACAATGCCTTAAACTTCTCCATTTATTTTATGGTTTTTACTATCTCTTCTTCTAAGGCTTCACACCTCACTTTCTTCTCTAATAATTTTTGTTTTATAATGTATTATATTTTCTTTGCCTCTTCTAACTCCACTTTTAGTAGAGAAAAGTCTTCATCAGGTTTTTTATCATTCATTTTAAATTGCATCAACGACTATTTTTGTTTTCTCTTCTTACATCTAAGTCTGTCAATTTCTTCCAAAGCACTAATTAATTCACCTTCCATATCCACCACAACTTCCTCATCATCTATTACACCTCTTGAATGTTCATCACCAAGATCTCCCATAGCCATAAGCATAAAATCATTCACTTTGTCTTCACAGGATGAATCACTATCTATGTCTTCTAAGGAGTTGTCATTGTTTGCACACAAACTTTACTTTTTACTATATTTCTTAAATTTGCATTTCTTTTCATCAGCAGAGTTATGATCCTTTTTCTAGTGAGAACACTTAGATGCAAAATAACCTATATTACCATAGTTAAAACATTTTAAAGGGAGCTTGCTTTGATATTTTCCTGATCCTTTCTTTAACCTTCTCACAAATTTGGCTAAATATCATCTAATTTTGAATCAATATTCTTGTCTTCTTTAAAAGATGCTTCTCTAGTAATGGATTTATCTTTGATAATTCTCATTTCATATGCAGTTAGAGTTCGTAGGAGTTGATCAATGGATAGAGTTTTAAGATTATTTAGTTCTTCTATTGCAGATACTTTTGGATTAAATTTATCAAGCAAAGATCTTAAAATCTTCTGAACTAAAAAAGATTCTTGACTTTTCTCACCAAGACCCTTCATGGAATTCACAAGCTCTTCAACTCTTAAAAAATACTTTTTGACTATTTCATATTCATTCATCTTTAGTTGTTCAAATTTAAATCTATATGTTTGAAGTTTGGCATCTTTTACTTTCTCATTTCCTTCATAGTTGTTAATAAGTTTATCCCACATTTCTTTGGCACTTTGAAGATGCATCACCTTTACAAACTCAGCTTCTGCAAGTCCATTCAAGATAGAATTCATTCCCTTAGCATTAAATCTAAAGTCTAACTTATCATTCTTGGAAGCTAGCACAATAGGATTTATGTATCCTGTCTCTACTACATCCCAAACATCAGCACCTAAGGCCATTAAGTATGTTCTCATTCTAATCTTCCAGGAAGCAAAATTTGTTCCATCAAAGAGAGGAGGCTTATTGGATGAAGTCCCTTCATGACTTGTCATGTTTAATCTTATAGATCTACCTTTAAATAAAGGAACCCGCTCTGATACCAATTGTTTAAAATACTAAGACAACTGAGGGGGGGG
>JZKD02S0166914.1:449964-469424 GCA_000966675.3 Picea glauca
GTGAATCAGTTGTTATTGTGCTTAAACAATTTATGACTATTCAAACAATTTTTAGTCTCTTCCAAGTGACCATCAATATTATACAACATATGAACAACATGACTAATGAACATTAGTCACACATAAGATATACACAGAGACATATTTTCATGAGGAAACCCATAAAGGGAGAAAACATCTTCTTCTTCAAATGATAGGCAGCATTTTAAGTTTTGTACATCATCTATGTTTGAGCACCAACTCAAAGTGAGGCTACTACCTCTGTTTTACAAGCTCCAACTTGTTGAGAGAACCAACTCCATGAGTGTTCCAAGACCAACTGGATGGAAGAACCTACTTCCACTTATACAAGAACCAACTTGTATACAGAAAACTCTGTGTTTTCCCAAGCACCAGCCTGCCACCCTGTTTTTCTATCCATAACCAAATGAAAGATCCAACTTTCAGTATTCAAGCACCAACTTGAATAATAGAGGACTACAATCCTCCCTAGCACCACCCAACCTCCCTGATTATAAATAAATGATTGAATAACCAACAATACAGGTGTTTCAATTCTTACCATTTCTTCTCTGTTCTGCAATTCTTCTATGCTTTTATTTGTTCTGCAATTCTGCTTTGCTTCTATCTATTCTGCAGTTCTTCTCTGCTTCAAACTGTTTTCCAATTCTGCTCTTTCTTCTGTCTGTTCAGCATCTCTAAGTTTTATCTCACACTATGCATACTATAATTTTACCTTTCTTACAGTTCAACTCATTTTTCCAGTTTGAACATCCAACCTACCATCGTCATTGCATTTCCATTTTATCTTATACCACCTATTCAGTTACACCTTGAATCTCCAAGAAAACGCATCAACCACTGAATCACCAAACATCCAAGAACTATGATTCAGTTCTACTAACTAAATCATAACTGATCAATTAACTGTGAAGTGCAATAGTATCCCTTCGATCATATTCCCAATTAATCAACATCGTTGGATTAATTCTGCAGGGTCTCGCATTTATCTTATATACCCATTGGATGTGACCGAACGCTAAGCAGAATTGATTTCGCATTTCAACATTCTTGTGATGAAGGGTCTCGACTCTCCATGTCGCGATCACCGAAATAGAGCTTGGTTGCACTAGCTCCTTCCCTTCTCGTGGCCATTGGCGGTGACCTGGCACTTATCCACAAAGCGCTTTGTGATTCGCAACTTCGCGACTCCTGTGATGAAGAGTCTTGACTCTTTATGTCGCAATCACCAAAATGGAGCTTCCCTGGACTGGCTCCTTCCCTTCTCGTGACCATCGATAGTGACCAGGCGCTTATCCACAAAGTGCGATTCGCAACTTTTGTCATGAGTCTTCTTGAATCCTCCAACTCCCAGTATTTGAAACTACGAAATGGATCCAAATCAGCAGTCCACACTCTCCCTTGATCAACGGCTCAGATTAAATCATGGTTTCACATTTTGCAATTTCAAAGGATAGAGCTCCTCCTTCCTTTGAATTTCCATTCAGCGAAAGGTTGACCTCTCGCCACATGTAGTCTACATCCAATGGTCCACGACCCTCGATCCAAGGGTTTAGATCAATCCTCGATCCGACGGCCTAGATCATTTTGGGATATCACATATCGCAAGTTCCCACACCATGCTCCATTGACTCCTCCAATGTGCAAGTCAGCGAAATTCTAATCGCTCACCACATGCCCTCCTCGATGATGGAAGGTCCTCCTGCTTTCAGGACTTTGTAAGCCCGCTTCATTTTGTACTTAAAGATCATTCTCCTTCTTCTGGTTCCAATGATGGTCGGTCCTCATGCTCAGATCCAACGTCTGAGATTTGTTCTCCACTTTTTCACGTTCCTCCTATTTGTATTCAAATCTGACGGTCATCATGAATTATGAGTGGGTGATCCAACGATCATTGTTGATCTTCACTGCTAATCTTTCCATGCCATCATCACTGCATTATTGATCGTGCTAATCTCACCATCAATTCGTTTCACTGTTGATCATGTTTATCTCACCATCAATGACAAACACACTGCCTGCATCTTCTGTCTGCAAATATGCGAACAAATTTCTCCTCGAAATTTAACATCTCTACTCACAATTGTATTCTTATGTGTTGGAATGAAGATCCTATAAGCCTTTGAGGTCTCACTATACCCCAAAAATATACCCTTCTATCCTAAAGGCTCCATCTTCATCCTTGTCTCCACAAGCACATGGATGTAAACTAGACAACCAAATATCCTCAAATGAATAATTTTTGGCTTCAATCCTGAGAATGCCTCCCTTGGAGTATTTTCCCCCAATACCCTATGAGGACTCCTATTCTACATGTACATTTTTTTGTTACACACCTCTTCCCACAAAAACATAGACAACTCTTGGTCATGCATCATAGCCCTGGCAGAACCGATGATGGATCACTTCTTTCTCTGTACAACCCCATTCTAATGAGGATTGTATGAGACTGACACCTCCCTCTTGATCCCTGACTCCTTGCAGAAATCATTGATTTCATTGTAGGTGTACTCTCCCCCATTATCCGACCTCAATAACTTGATATTATTACCTGTTTGGTTCTCTACATGAGCTCTAAACTCCTAAAAGTGACTGAATATCTCTTCCTTGGTATTCATAAAGAAGCTCTAGGTTTTCATGGGAAAATAATCAATAAATTTCACATAGTATGATGATCCTTGTAATGATTCTACTAACATTGACCCACTCACATATGAATGGATAGGATCCGATATCCCCTTGGACCTACTCTTGTTTCTAGGAAATGTGGTCATGGAATTATTTTCAAATGCACACCCTCAACACACTCCCTGTTGTTCAATTATGATCTCTGGAAGACTTGTAACAATCCCCATCAAAATTGAAAAATCCCTGTAATGTAGGTTTCCCAACCTTCTATTCCACAACTCACATAGGGTGTCATTGTCGTGTACCAAATCTTGAACATAATTTCCCTACAACCTGTACAAAATGCCTTCTCTAACCCCAACGACCACTGCATTTTTTGGGCTAGCTTTCTCTAGACATATGAGTATTTTCCCTCTTCTAAATGTAACGTCAAAACCCATGTCCTCCATAGCTAAGAATGAAATCAAATTCTTCTTCAAACCTGGTACGTAAAGTACATCATGGGAATCCAATGAACCTCTTGACTTAAGTTGGAACATAATTGTTCCCTCTCCCTTCACTACATAACTGACATCATCACCAAGCTCCACATGAACATCTAAGTCACTCTCCGTCAAACTGCTAAATATATCCCATGCTTCTATCATATGATGAGATGCGCCACTATCCAAGAAACATGCACTTCTGATAGACGTGTTGGTGGAAAGACAAGAAACTAGTGAGCAATCCTTCTCAAACTTTGTTGCAAACTCATCAAGTTATGTCTTTGTTGATGCTTCTCTCTACATATTTCCATTACCCTTATTCTTATTGTCTGGATACTTAGATGCATAATGTCCATTATTATGACATGAGAAGCACTTTATTTTACTCAAGTATTTCTTCTTTCCTAGCTGTGATGAAATTCCATCACTATTACCCTTATTGATAGAACTCTTTGCTTTTCCCTTCCTTGTCTTACTGACAAGAGCCAAGTTATCTTTAATACCTCCCTACTTGTTTCTTTTAGAATCTTCCCAAGTCTCTTCCTAGATGCAATCATCCCAAAGTCTCTACCAATATGGGAGATGTTCCCGAGCACAAACTCCCTTGACAAATGATTTACATGACTTGGGAAGACCATTCAATGCCACATTCATGAGCTTTGTGTCCTCTATTCTCTCTCCTATGGTTGAAATATGATCATGCACCTATGTGATCTTCATGAGATAGCTGGAAACATTATCAAATCTAGACATCTACACCAATCTGATTTCATTCCTTAAGACAATCTTCCTATTCATGTTTGTGCTTTGGAATAACCCTTCCAAGGCATCAAACATATATTTGGCCATCTTCTTCTCGAATAAGTGAGGAATTAGATTATCCTTAACTAAATCCAAGATGACCCTTTATGCTTTGATCTCCTTCTTGTTGTGAGCTTCCAAATATGTTGGATCTATCATTGGAGTAACAACTTTGTTCACTAACTCCCAAAGGTCATACTCCTTAAACGCCAAAGTTACTCTTGATTTTGAAGGGAGGAAATCAAATTCTCCATCCAATCTGTCTTCAACTCTTAATGGTGTTGATATCATCCCTAAGACTTGATAACCTACCCTAGAAATAACCTGTTGTTGAAAACTACCCTTGTACTGACCTATACGGATTTGTACGAGACTATCACCACTAGATCTCGCGTATGTACACATTTGTGATCACTGAAACCCATGTATGTACGTGATTGTGATCACTAAGACTTGCGTATATGTGATTGTGCTCAAAGCCTCCTGCATATATACATGAATGTGATTTCTATGACCCATGTACTCCTCTGTACATCTGCAAAAACAAGTTTTTACCTCTGTATGATTATTTCCCAAAAATTTTGTCCTTCAATTTATGCCTGTTGGTTATGGATTTGCTATGGATATGGTATCATTGTACTTGGTTTCCTCCCTTCAAATATCAAGCTCTGATACCATGTTGAAATTTCTCCTACCAAGCACCCAATAGTTAATTCCAAATAAATCATTTATTGAATTAAAGCACAATTAAGTAATCAACTAAACATGCAGTTGAAGCATAAACAAAGAAACCAAATCAAACACACATAAACACCAATATTTTTGGGTAGATACCCTTAGAAAAACCTTGGTGGGAAAATGAATGTCGAGAATGATTTTATTATGCTAAAATCATGGTTCCCATAATAGGGATAATGGCCCACTGAGACAAATACAACTCCAAACAAACCTGGTAAAGTATGATTTGTTGTACGAACTAGAACTACATGCTTTCTAAGGTGTACGTGAATTTTCTTCTGCAAACCCATGTATGTACGTGAATGTCTCCACTAAAACCTGCGTACATGTATGGAAGGATTGTACAACAAGCTTTGTATGATGCAACAGATTCTCATGGCTTCCTCTAATTGAAACCCACCTATGTTGCCTCTACTCTCTCCTCTCCTTAACCTGACCTCTAGATGGAAGTCCTTCTCCACCTATCCAAGATCTTGAATCACAGTTCTTCAAGATCCAATACTTTGTGTCAACTCCCTCAACACCTATCAAGTGTCTTCCTCCTTCACCCTAGCCTTGCTTTTATAATCATGAGTTATTATCTATTTCTAATATCCAAAGTGATTGACGGTTGAGATTACTTCTCACCTCACTTGAGATTTAGAAACATGCTAATTACATTTAGCACTTTCTTTAAATAACTCAATTAACTAATTACATAAATAATTAATAAAAACAATTTACTTTAATAATTCCTTTAATTAAAGTAAATTCAAGAGTAGAAAACTTTGGACGATTTCCACATGTCTAAAAACATAGACTTGTGCGGAAATACATCATACTACCACCAACATCAATAAAATATAATTATTAATTTTCAATAATAGATCACTTATTCCATATTGTTTTTCATTCTTGAATTTTATCTTTTCGCTTATACTTAACTCGGAGATTAATAACTAATTAGTAACATCATCACTGAAATAATTTTCCTTGTCATTCAAATAAATAACAATGATAACATATTTTCCTTAAACAATACCTTTAAATTTTAATAATGTTAAATCAAAACTTTGTCCTAGATTGTAATGTCTTCTCGCTTAAAATTCCATCCCAAACATAAACCTAGAATTATATCAACATCTTTATCAAACCTTACTAATATCGTCACAACAAAACAAAACAAATATGGTTTATACACTAAACAATATTTTTTTTCACTGCAATTGGTATCTTAATTTTTCTTGTCTATGTCTAATATTTAGTAAAAAGTTGACTCGAGACCCATACAAAGTAGAGTGTATTGATCAACAACTAAAAAACAAAACAGTAAAAAACGAAGGTTTTGCCTCCGTATAGGTATAAGAGCTTGATTTTATATCAAGCAATAAATGGCACTCCACTCGTGGTGATGAATTTTGCAATGTTGGTAGTGCTGACGATATGGTTATGATGACATTAATTGAACTCTGTGATAATGGGTTAACAACTCTAAATTGGAAACCTATTTTACAATTCACATAGATGCCTCATTTTGTACCTCAATGATTGTAATCGAACAAGCATTTACAGGAATCATCATATCCTCTTGGAGCCAATTTGAAGCATATCCAATATCAAATAATAACAACTAGTATCCTATGATGTAATTAAAATCCAATATTAAATAATAATTAGTATGCTATGATGCAATTAAAATTGATTTGACAATTTTACTTATTAAGAAAAACATTTAGTAGAAATCATGAAATCCTCTTGAAATCAATTTCAAGGGGGTCAAGATCAAATAATAATATGGTGTAATAATAAAAAATTATATATATGGTTTAAGTATCTTGGTATATTAATACAAGCTCGTCCCCTTCTTTTGATTAATTATGCACGAGAAAATAACACTACATGAATGTGGTACACTACATGGAAAGTCAAAGTTTATTATATGTTTCATGTTCATCCAACCACTACACTCGTATTAGATTAGATTTGGACTCATCCAACCATTACAATTGTATTACATTTGGGAAAAAATATAGTACCAAAATGGCGTTAGGCACTGTATCCATTGACCAAATTGCTAACTTACAGTAAGATGTAAGCCTCCCAAGAACTAATATCACTATGACATGGACTACATATACTTGTAAATCATAATTTTATTATTAAAATGGACTTGTTAGATTATGGTCCATTTTAATGTATTAAGAGAGAATAGCATATATAATGTTAGGTTTTTAGGAGTACTTAAAGAGGATAATTAATGTAATAAGATCCATTAAGTTGTTGGTATATGAACTCATTAAATAATAAATGTAATGGGTCATACTCATGAAATAAGACCCACTAGGTAGTTGGTGAGTAATAAATGTAGTAATGAGGGGTAGTTAGTATAGGTCCCTACGAATATTCATAAGATACTATATATAAGCATGCATATCATTACATTGAGCATATATTGGATATTATACTATGACAAGCATGGTTTGTGGATTGATTCCTTCCATAAGGAGTAATTGATGGTGTTACCCTACTTAAGGGTTTTCTTCATATTCTTGGTGTTGATTATTTGTGTGGATATATTTGTTATTCTAAAGTTTAAGGGGTTTATATTTTATCTACTAAGGTTCACTACAAGTGGTATTAGGTCTCTTTCTTGGGAAAAAAAGGGAACACTATTTCTTTTTGTGTGTGTGATAGATTATTTTTCTGGCCTATTCATCAAATTGTAGCTAGACCATTTCCATCAAACGTTGAGCGGACATGCAATTTAAAATTGGAGACATAATAGAGATTTAAATAAGTATTGTGGAAGTTATACCCCTTTTAATTTGGGGCATCAAAACCTTTAAGAGAAACTCTTGCAATGTGTTTATCTCTTTGTTTATGAACCTAATCCTAGCAAGAACAATGGCATTAAAAGCATAGTTTCAATGGAATTTTAGATTTAAGGCTATAACAGAGATCTAGATAAGCTCATGAAATTTTAAATCATTACCCCAAAACCCTAGCCACACAAAGGAGATCCATTAATAAGTATGATATTTCTCAAACCCCTAGTTCTATTTTCATTACCCCAAAACCCTAGCCACACAAAGGAGATCCATTAATAAGTATGATATTTCTCAAACACCTAGTTCTATTTTCAGGTATCACCAAGGATGATGTTTTTATAGGACAATATAATTGTCTACTATTGAAGCAAACATAAATTATATTAAGTCGAAATTCCTAGAACATTGGAATTATTAGCTATTCCTTAATTTAAAAGTCAATGCTGCATATAGTGGGTGGATGTTAATTGGATTTGGAAATTTAATAGGACTTCTTTATGAAGCACATGAAAAAACAAAATATATAGTTGTTCTCATGGTACAAAGAAGAATAAAGAGAGTTGTAATATTTTATTTTCATGTGACAACTTCCTATTACAGGTTTGTGGATGTCTTCAGTGTGACAATACCATTATCTCTATAAACCCTTGCAACAATCATAATTTCATTAATATTGACTTGGATAAAATATTCCATGTCCTTGCAATGCATATCCAAAGAACACATGTTGAAGGTGAGAATGTTCAAAGTCTTAAATATGTGAGGATTACTATGGATAAATATGTTTTTCATTCGAATTTTTATGTTATATATGTGGATATTATTCTTGGATATCCTTCAACAGAATCAGTTGGTATAGTTAATGTGAAAAATAAGTTTATGAAACTTTCTATGTTGTAAGTATTGTTCTCTATTTCTAGATTATGGATTCCTTACTAAAAGGGTTGGGATCTCACTGTAGATAATTGATAGAACACTATTTATCCTTCCATGGACTAATGTATTATGATAAGAAATGCAATGGAAAGAGGAAATGAACATACCTTTTAAATGTAGTTGGTAACTAATCCATGTGAGTAACTTTGACCAAGAGAATATTTAGCACCAATCTTGTTTGCATACCTACAAAAAATCAAACATGCAAAACCTTTTCCTATACCAACCTATACATTTCAAGTAAATTGAATTATAATAAACTATAAATTAATTACATTTATGTTAAGTAATCCACCATCAATTCCTATATTCTAACATAATGAGAATACATAAGAATAATAGAGGGAATAGGGGGTTGGGGACAAGATAGATTTATATTAGTAAATCAAAAATGTGTATAAGAAGAAGATATTACTTTATATCCTTAGCCACTTGGAAACCACTCCTCCTTAGTAAGAATATATCTTTCTATCACTATGGTGAGAAAACCAACAGTGATCCAACACTACCATTCTTCAAATAATATCAACTTTGAAGAACCAAGAGAGAGTCTCTCAAGAAGGAAAATGAAGGCAAGAGGATACAAAAAAGGCTTGGCCAAATTCCACAAGAATAATTTCGTGAGATATATGACTATGTGTCTCAATATGGCCAAGAACCTCTCATTTATAGGACTAAAAGTGGTTTATACCAACCGGTGAGAGATATCATGGCCCTAGAAGTGTATGGCCTCAATAATATTTGCTCAACACTTGCACCTGTGTAATATTTTGGGCCACATTATCATCACTTGTGATTTGTGAACTTTCATCTTGCACACAACATGCAAGGTGAATTTCTACAAAGTGCATATAAAAATATATGAGAACAAGATGCATAACTATGGGTAGTATGCATAAGGAAAAATAGGCCAAATTAGTCCAATAAATGTGCAACTTATTGTCTTGGTAGATGATGATGGAAAAACTAAACTATAATGGTCTGAAGGACTTGTTGACACTTGAATATGTTAGGACCGAAACAGAAACCTCATGGGGATACAAATCCCCCTGCGTTTTTATAGAGGTGGTACTCCTCTTTGTTTCAATATAGGAACCGTCTCAACTGTTGCTTCTTGGCCTTCTTTAGTTAGTTTGTCAATTTCCTTTTTAAACCAATCTTCGATGTAGTTTTTCATTGGTGCAACATTTATTTCATGCCTGATTTTAATATTGAATAATTTTCCTTCCAAGTCTCTTAAGTCATGCGAAATTCCATGTATTTCCTCTTTGATATCTTGATTTTTCGTAGAATAATCAACCAACCAATTGTATATCTCTTCTTCATTATATTCAACTATGCCATAATTTTTTTCAGTTGATAACCCCTTAAATATCTCAACTTGTTGCTTTGTTAGAAACATTGAATTGAGAATTAACTTAGGGTCTTGTACCTCATCAGTGCTTCCTGCCAGATCTCTCTCTGTGAGCCTTTTGAAAAATTCTTCTCTTTTTAGTATGGCGTTGCTTCATGCTTGGACAATGTTATTCAAATTCTTGATCTTTTCCTTCCAACGAGAATTTAGTTGTTTAATTCGACTTGGAGAAGGAAGATCCTCTTCTCTTCTTTTCAATTATGTCATGTTTGAGACTTTAATTCCAAATGGTAAAACAACATCAACGTAGAAACCTTCTTCATTCTTTAAATCAACTTGCAAATACTCATGAAAAGCATGTGCCCTTGAGCTGAAATAAACAATATTTTTTGATACTTCCCATGCTTATACTATTAGTGACATTCTCTTTTTAATGTTTTTCTCTACATAAATTTGGACTACTGTGAGTAAAATTGAAGATATGTTTAACTTAATGGCGGGTGTAATTGGTTTAACCATTGAAAAAGGACTTGCCAGGATTGGAAGATGCATTAAGGCATCTTCCAATTCTCTAATCCTCTCTTTTAACGTAGCACTTTCAGCTTCCAGACCATCAATAGATCCGTCAAGAGCATCCTCGATTGCCTTGTGGATTTTAGAAATTTGGGACGACCGCATTTCCTCCAGGTCGACCTCTAAGTGAGACTTTCCCTTTTTACTTTTCTAGTCACCTCTTTCTACAATCAACTTTTTAGACTCCTTATCAAAAAATCACTTTGAAAAGTGAAGGATTCTTCTTAATTAAAGGTCTCATTTGCAACGAATTCCAATAAATAATTTTGTTGAGCCATATTTTATGGTTTTTCAATTGTGGGAAATATTTTCTCAATATCTACCTCTAGCTCCATGTCATCCAGGGAAAATATTTGGATGTTGTTTTCTATAAGATTAACCTCTTCCTCTTGCACCAAATTCTTCCTTTACTTTCTCACAGGGAGATTATGTGAACTCTTGATTTTCCCAGGGGGGTGATTTTGTTCTCCCCCTCCACTTGAACTACTATTGACAACCTTTCTAACTGGGTGAGTCGTTGGAGCATTGCTCCAATATGTGGTATTTTTTGGAGTAACAACTGGATATTGGGCACTCCTTTCAATGGGACCCTTTCCCTTTCGCTTATAAAAATCATTAGTAATGAGTATTGTTTCTAGGTCACCAACATCGTGTACATGAGTACTTTCGTTGTTACCTTCTTGTTATTCATTCAAGATAGTCTGGATGAATAAATTATTGAATCCCACCGAAATCATATGTTACACAAATATTTTGTTAGGATCAAAGCCCTTTATCTTTCCATCATACTTTAAATTCACATTGTTGAAATGATTTGCGAAGTCGTCAATTTTATTTATGTTTATGAACATGAAATCTCCAATGTTCCATGGCAAGGGGATAAATTGATTTTTCTTTTTTTCATGGAAAAAAATGCAGCCAGAAAATGTATTGCCTTGACACCTTTGTAATGAATCTGTTAGATACTTGATATGGGAGAAAAGAAGGATTTTCCTTGGAACAAAATATCCTTATGACATTGTGATTCTCCATTTGTTCTATCATTCCATTTTTTCTCTAAGAATGTGTTAGCTTGGTTAGATATCCTTGAAGTATTTTCTCCCAACAATATCTTATTGAAGAATCAGACAAAATCATTATAAAATTCATAAAAATACATCGGGGTCTTATGTCTCCATAGTGCCTGATACCATAAGGTAATTGGATCTATTTCACGTGTGACATCCCCGGCCATCCACCCCACTGTCAGGAAATGCTACTATGTGGAATAACACTTATATAGTATGCATTTAAATGAAGTTAAATGACTTAACATATTAAACATATAATTACTGCTAACATACAGAATTAATGGAATTAACAGTAAATATCATTGCAATGGAATACATGATAATATTACAAGTATCATAGAACATGCATTTTAAGTAAGTAAAGAATTAAAACACATAATGATACTTATCTTTGAGACTGTAATACACCACTAACTATGTGAAGACCTTCCATGAAGCTCCGAGACTTAAACTGTGTTGCTCATCACTCTCAACAGTAGGTCACCCCCAAGCTAGGAATAAGCTCCATCGAGCAAGGGAATCCTAAGCTAGGAAAGGTCAACGGAAGACACACAGTTTATGAGGAAGGATTCTCTTCCAGGAACCACGTATGCCCACTGCTCAAATACTCTCATTCCCCACATGCATGTTCCACCCCAGGAGTATACACCTTCACTGTCACCAAGACAGTCCTTCGACTGCTAAACCTCCCTTGCCTTGGGCTTCAGCAACAGACCAGACCAAAATTCTCCAAGCTCTGTGGCAGCTACAGGACTCCTTCCAAGAGTTCTCACTTCCTATGTGCACTCTCTCACCTGGAGAGAGTTGTTAAGGTTTAATATATTATTAGATTTCTTTTCATTTCACTAGACAACAATAGCATAATATAGGATCACTGAGAAATACACAATCACAAGAGACACATCATTTATCCCAGGAAACCCTCATGGAGGAGAAAACCCAGCAAAACTTCCTTATTATAGATAGCCAATACAATGCCAATAGATAACTCAAACAAATATAGAAATTCCTCTCCCAAGAATGAGCCTCTCTCTCTTTCTCTCTTCTCCAACTACAGCTTCGAAAATTTTCTCTCAATGAACAAGTGAGTGTGTGTATAAGTGAGGCGCTAGCCTCCTTATTTATACAACTCTGGCACGTGTGGAAGTGTCTCTTCACTGGCAAGACCGACTTCTTCTTCTGGGTGGTTATAACCACCTTTAATATATTATGGGGCCTCTTTAATATATTTTGGGGCTGAATTCTTATTATGTCTATTACAATTATGTTTTGACCAATCCGCAAAAGGGGATTTGGTCTTTTACAATAGCCAACATGATCAATCTGCAATAGGGGATTGATCTAATGAATAATACCACACTAATAATTAGAATACACTTTGCAGTTACATTATTTCAACACCCCCCCTTAAAAAGAATGGTATTCTACAACACCATCAGGTGAGAGAGAAGATAGCATCATCAACAACAACAGGTGGGTGAGAGGACATCATCATCAATATCATCTTGGAACACTGACTGACGTATCTATAAATCATCGGAATTGTTTTCTCATCGGCAGCATCGTCATTCTCAATAGAATGAAATCATTATCTACATCAATATGGATTAGTATAAAACTAATACATCATCATCACAACACGAGGCTGGTCTCATCATCACAACACGAGGCTGGCTCATCATCATAGCATGAGGTTGGCACACTACACAGCAATTAAGATGGAATCACAATACTAGACTAGATTTACGTCACAACAATTATGTTGGAATCGCAATACTAGGTTGGCTTTACGTCACAACAATTAAGCTGGAAGCACGGTACTAGAATAGATTTACATCATATCAATTAATTTGGAAGCCCAATACTAGGCACATCTCAACACAGCAATCTAGACTGCCTTTACGTCACAGCAATTAAGTTGGAAGCACAGTACTAGGCATATCTCAATACAACAATCTAGACTGGATTTATGTCACAGCAATTAAGCTGGAAGCACAGTACTAGGCATATCTCAACACAACAATCTAGACTGTCTTTATGTCATAGAAATTAAGATGGAAGCACAATACTAGGCATATCTCACCACAACGATTAAGTTGCAATCACAGTACTAGACTGGATTTACATCACAACAATTAAGCTGGAAGCACAGTGCTAGACTGGCATATCTCAACAAAACACTACTCCCCCTTTCAAGGGAGGTCCTTTCGGACTATACCAAGATTATCTCAAAAGTGCTCAAACTTTACATGAGATAGAGGCTTGGTCAACACATCGGCAACCTGTTCATCTGTGCTAACATATTGGAGCTTTATGGCTCCTCTCTGCACCATGTCACGGATGTAATGATATCGGATCTCTATGTGCTTCGACTTGTCATGAAATACAAGATTCTTTGCCATCTTTATGCAGCTCTAGTTGTCACATAGGATTGTGGTTGCTTCCATCTCTAGGTCAAATAGACAAGTCAATAACTTACGAAGCCATATAGCTTCGCAGTTGGTAGAACACACAGCAATGTATTATGCTTTCATTGTATTGAGAGAAATGTTGGATTGCTTCCTACTCTTCCATGAGATCATGGTTGATCCCAAACTGAAATAGCATCTTGAAGTGCTCTTCCTGCCAGAGACACTTACAGCCCAATCTGAATCAGTGTACCCACTCAGTGTGAAATCATGATCTCCATCATAGTTGAGACCACAATCTAATGTACCCTTAAGGTACCTCATCACATGTTTTGCAGCAACTAGGTGAACATGTCTGGGTTCTACCAAAAACTGACTCAAGGTGTTCACGGAAAAACAGATCTCTGGTCTGGTGTTCATCAGGTACATCAGCGATCCAATGATCTGTCTATACAGCATGGAATCAATCAATTATGACAAAGTGTCGACCAGTAGCTTCAGCTTCGCTTCCATGGGTGTATTCATGGACTTGCACTCCAACATGTCAAATCTCTTCAGGATTTCGACTGCATACTTCCCTTGGTTAAGGAATATTCTCTCTGGGCTCTGCCATACCTCAATACCTAAGAAATAATGCATTAGGCCAAGGTCTTTCATCTCAAATTCTGAAGCAATATTCTTCTTACATTCGGTGATGATATTTTCTTATCTAGTTAAGAATAATTCGTCCACATACAACAACAATATCACCGGCTCATCGTTCATAACCTTGAAGTAGAGGTTACAATCAGCTTTACTCTTGGTAAATCCCAAGCTCGTCAAAAAACTGTCTATCCTGCCATACCAAGCTCTAGGATCTTGCTTCAATCCATACATAGACTTCTTCAACTTGCATACATGAGTCTTCTTGTCTTCAACTTCAAATCCTTGAGGTTGCTCTATATACACTTCTTCTTCAATGACACCATTTAGGAAATTTGTCTTTACGTCCATCTGGTGCAACTTCTTCTTCATCTTAGCTGCAATGGATATGACGGTATAACATGTTTTATTTTGAAGAGCCATCTGGAAGATACCACATCCTTACTCTTCGTTCTGGGAACTATTTCCCATACATCATTCTTTATTATGGATTGGTATTCCTCTGCCATGGCATCTGCCCATTCTTTCTGCTGAATGGATTCTTCAAAGCAGGTAGGCTCCTTCTCTAGAAGATCACACATCAAATCCATATAACTAAGAATGGATTAGGTCTCTTCACCTGTCTCGTGGTTCCTTCGAGAACACCATACTTCTCTCCATCTTGAATAAGCTCTCTAGCCCAAGCTAGCTTTCTCTTATGGGAGATTGTCATATGAGGAGATTCTTGAAATTCTAATATGTCATGATCTTCTAGAATTTCCTCATCAGGGGAAGTTACAACTTCCCTCACTGGTTCTGTAGCTCTAGGAACCTCCCTCACTGATTCTGCAACTCTGGGAGCTACAGGTTCCTCTTCATATACTTCTTCAAGCTAGCATCTTCTCGATTTCTTGAGTGCTACATATTCATCAAAGGTCACATCCCTGTTGATCTCAATGTGATGGTGACCTAGTATA
This sequence comes from Picea glauca, assembly GCA_000966675.3. NCBI lineage: Eukaryota > Viridiplantae > Streptophyta > Pinopsida > Pinales > Pinaceae > Picea > Picea glauca. Next base: position 465,384 of record JZKD02S0166914.1, read on the forward strand.
TAAATCCTAAAGGCCTTGGAGACCTCACAGTATCCCACAAATATTCCCTTCTTTTCTGAGGGTTCCAACTTGTTTCTCTTCTCTTTCGTAATATGTATAAATACTGGGTAGCCAAATATTTTGAGACGGCTTACCTTTGGCTTCTTTCCAGTGAACATCTCTTCTGGGGTCTTGAACCCAAGTGCACTATGGGACAATTGGTTTTGCACATATACGATTGTCATTGTTGCTTCTTCCCATAAGCACATAGGAATATCTTGATCATGGATCATGGTCTTCACTGCTTCCATTATCATTCTATTCTTTCTTTCTGCTACATCGTTTTGTTGAGGATTGTAGGGAGTGGTGAGCTCCCTCTTGATCCCAACATCTTTGCAGAAGTTCACAAACTCTTTTGAGGTGTATTCTCCTCCATTATCTGACCTGAGTATCTTGATATTTCTTTCGGAAAGATTCTCTATAAAGAATTTGAATTCCTTGAATTTACTGAACACTTCATCTTTTGATTTCAAAAAGTACACCCAGGTCTTACAAGAATAATCATCAATAAAAGATACATAATATACATACCCATTGATGGAGGATGATGGCATTGGTCCACACACATCTGAATGAATGAGTTATATGACTCCTTCTGCTTTGTTGTCTCTCTTCAGAAAAGAGTTCTTGATGTTCTTCGCTTGTGCACATCCATTGCACACACCTTCATGGTCAACCTTGAGTTCTGGTAGACTTTTGATTGCTTTGCATACGTATGGTAGCACCTTGTAGTTGATGTGAGATAATATTCTATGCCAAAGTTCACATGGATTCTCAATAGCATGGCGCATGGCATCTTCTGAGTGACCCTTTAGCTTATACAATCCACCTTCTTCCTTTCTAATGACGATTGCTTCTTTCAAGGTTTCTCCTTTATCCCACATAAGAACTTCTCCATATATAAAGGCAACTTTGAAGCATTTCTTTTCTAAATCTGATATGGAGAGTAGGTTCTTTTTCAAACCTGGTACATAGCGTATGTCCTTCATCTTCATTGATTTCCCTGAGTTAATCTTGTAGTTTGATTCTCCCACTCCCTTGATAGGGTATTGGTAATCATCTCCAAGTGTCACTTTCTGAGAAAACTTATTTTCTGAAATGCAAGAGAGAATATCTCTTTGTCCTGTCATGTGCTTGGAGGCACCACTATCAATGAGCCAAGTGTCCTCTCCAAGTGTTACTGATCCTGAGAGGGCCGAGATTAAGACATAGTCTTTAATTTGTTCTCTTAGCATCTTTGCAGGTGGCTCTTCATCTTCAACTGCATGGGCATGGTGCCTCTTATTTTTCCTCTTGTATTCTTCTCGTCTTTTTGGAAAATATCTCTCAATATGTCCCATCTTATCACAATGGTAGCATTGGCCAGATGAGTAATCGCTTTCCTTTTGTTGTCCTTTCTTCTAGAATATATTTGGATGAGATTCTTTATGACTGAATTTGTTTTGGGGGTGAGACTCTTTATGAGTTTCTTTCTGGAAGTAAGACCTTTTTCTTCCTCCTTTGGTGTGAGTAGCTAGGGCTTGATCTTCATCTCTTTCTAGTAAAGCCTCACGGTTAGCTACTCATGTTTCTTCTTGAATGCATTCTTCCCATATGTTGGAACAAATATTGAAATTTTGGCTTTCGGTAGCTTAGAAAGAAAAAAAATTATAGTGTTTAGCTACCGAAAGTGCAAACTTTCGGTAGCTTAAATCTCAGGTTTCATATGCCCTTAGCTGTCGAAAGTGTATCGGTCAAGACAAAGCATTCAAGAATCACGCATCAAGCCACATGGAGGAAGATCTCACGAGGAGGCACGAAAAAAATGCAATAAACGGAAATAAAATCACTATATTAAGGTTTCACACAAATGCCACGTCACCATTTCGGGGTTTCAGCCATCGGAGGTTCGGCCAACATAAAAAGTTTAACCATTGTTCTGAAACCCAAAATCCCAAAATCCTAAAATCAGGTTTCGGGACTTTCGGTGGCTTACGATGCTCCAAAATTACACTGCTAACCGCCGAAAGTCGGGACTTTTGGTGGCTAAGAGACCCCTATTTTCGGCCTGTTAGCTGCCAAATCGCAGATTTGTTTTTAATAGATAAACTGCCTCAGCAAAAAATCAGTTTTCTCAGCCATGGAGAGGCCTTTTTGCACGCTCAAATGGTCGATTGACATCTAAAGATCCTAATATTTCCATTGGTGCATTCATATTTTCATTTGGAGCTTGGGAAGGTAGTAAAAATTCCCCCGAAAGATGAGGTTGGTTTTCAGAAATGTGGCGTTGTTTACTATGTTGAGTCATCATTTTCAAATGATGATTCTGAGCGACTCGAATATCATTTTGAGAAACGGTAGGAGGTTTTTGTGAATAACACATAAGAGATCAATAACCTCCCTCATTTTTCCTACAGGTGTCACATATTGGGAGAATCGAATCCATCTCCGAGCCCTAATTTTTGGATCTCAGAATTTCCCCGTTTGACACATGTTTTTGAAAGGCAGATCTGGGGAAAATGGAAATAGATCCCAGGAAACCGAGAGAGGCTTGTGGTCAGAAAAAATATATGAAAAAAAACCTCTTTAATTTTATACACATCTGTCACGATTTGAGATATACAAAACCATAACCACAACGCCAGTTTTCAGCAGTTTGGCCCATTTTCTATGGCGAAAAGTTTCTGAATTTGATGGTAACTATTGTTATCTTTTGGGAGGATTTCGACCTCAATACCTACATGAAATGCCTGTTCATTTCTAGAGGGATTTATTTTGGAATACGAATCATTTTTCAGTTATTCGAAAGGGGGCAGAAGACATATATTATTGTATCTTCTTGAAGAAAAAGAAGGGGGAACAGCCAGAGAGCCTTTTGGAGGCTAGGTTTGTAATGCATTCCTTTTCAGCAAATATAGAAAAGAATGCCAAGAGATTCTACACCTTGTCACTGTCTAATTTTTTCTTCTTCCTATGTTATTGTTTCTGAAGTTTTCATCACTTCTCTTTCTTCCTTCCATTCATTAATTCAACTTGTAATGGTTACAATTCAGTGATACTTCTGCTGTAGCTAATTTAAAGCATTCCTTAAAGTGCAGGTTTTCCTATGTTTTTTCATGAGTATAACAAGACCTGCATCTTAATTGTTTTTCCTTATTTACAAGTTTTATTTGTTCATAGATTTTCCTCTATCTTGCTATGAGTAAGACAAGACCTATGTTCTGATATTTGAAGTTTGGTGTTATTTCTGCCATTGAAATAAAGATTAGAGTTATCAAAATTAGATACCTAACTCTTTGTTTTAGTCTTCTTCATCTCCTATCCTCTATCCATCTTCTTTATTAAATCAATTAGACAAATGATCTCATGCCTCTTCATTTCTGATCTATAAATGAGTGAAGGGCCTGTTTCAGACCTAGTTCTAGAAGCCTCTTATGACTGATCAATCAACAAATTTTATTTCATATAAAATGTGTTAAGGCTTGGCTCTATTACAGCCTAGAGTCAACTCTTGCAACAACATTTTCTGGCGCCGCTGCCGGGGATGGAGGACGAAGTTATCTTCCCTGGGATACGACAAAGTTCAAATCTATCTCTTGATGGTGAACAAGGGATAGGCATTCAATTGGTTGTGATCATTCACCTGGCGACTCCTTGGTTCGTAGACTCTACATGATTTTGTTGGCGACTCCACTGGTCTCAAATGTCGAATACGTTCGTTGCTCGAATTGTTGCAAGGTTTGCTCCTCTGGACTTTACAAATGTTTATGGATTTCCAAACATTGTTCCAGACATTAAAATTTGGGAAGATGTCCTTCCTAAATTTGGAGAATATGAGGACGACAATCCCGCTCAACACTTGTTTGAATTCCACAAGCTCGTTGAGGAATTAAATGTACATCATGAATATGTCCTCATGAAATTGTTTATGTTTTCATTGGAAAAAGATGCTAGACTCTGGTATAAATCTTTACCCCATTCTAGTATTCCTTCATTGAGATATTTTCACACACTTTTTCATCA
>JZKD02S0166914.1:469474-480545 GCA_000966675.3 Picea glauca
AAGGAATGATTGTTGTTTTATCCAGAAAATACAGAGACCACCTCCTCCTTTGACTGAAGAAGAAATAGATCTGCTCTTGCACAGCTATGTTGCAGCCCCTACTCACACAGATTTGCAGCTTTCACACAGTCCCGGACATGAGTGTCAAACTTCTTCCACTTCTGAAAATGTAAATCTGTTTTTAAATGATGACAGTCATGTATTTCATGGAACTTTACGGGAAGTTAGTGAACCTATTTATGATGATTTCCTGCCAAGAGATCAGATTTTAGACTCTTCTTTGTTTCATGAAAAAGATATGGTTTCCATGTTTAATGATCCTGAAGAAAGTTTGTTGTTCGAAAATGCTTTAGACTATGATTTGCAGAAGTATGATTCTGAAATAAACAGTATGCCAGAGATAGTAACAAAGTGTCCTTTGCTTGAGAGATCCACAGTTGATGTCCCAAGTTTTTGTCTGACTGATGACCCTCTTGAGTTATCTCCTGAACCTAAATATGATGAGTATAGTGATGATTATTTCATCATTTCTGTAGAACAACTTGTTGCAAATTTTTCATGGAGGGATGAGGGTCTTCAAACAAGATTGTGCCATGATTTTGGAGATTCCATTGTAGATGATCTTGAAGGTTGCTTAGATATTCTCTTCGAGAATGATCCTGATCATTATAAATTAGAACATAGAGTAGTCCTGGATGTTTTAAAACCTCAAGACCATGCATTTTTCCATGATCCTTTTTCTGACCTTTTACATTCATTTAATGGAGGAGTATGCTATGTCATGGATATTTTGCCAGAAGAATCAATGAAAGGTTTGAAAATTCATGATCACCAACAAGTCAGATGGGAGTTGTCAGTTTCCTTTTTCAGCCTATACTCAAAGAAAGTGTGAGAAAATTTCAAATAAATAGACAATTATTGGATTGGCTTCACTGGCATTTTCGTATCATTTGATTCAGTGGGAATTTTGAAGTAGTTAGAGTAGGTGATGTATATAAATAAGCTTGACTTCAAGAATTAGATTACAGTGGTGGTTTTCAATATGTTTTTAGTTCAGTTTTGAATCCAGTATGGTTTTGTTTTAAAGCATTACGACTCCATAGCCCAATGGATGAATAAGCGGTTTTTCGTTCCAAAAAGATGCAAGTAAAGTGACAGGGTTCAGAGTTTGATAAGGATGATTTTGGGTCGCCCAATGGATGAAGGCACTTGGTCTAATGTTCTTGGCACTTTCAGGAAAGCACCATCCCTAGATGGAGCCTATGTTGGAACAAATATCGAAATTTTGTCTTTCAGTAGCTTAGAAAGAAAAAAATTATAGTGTTTAGCTACCGAAAGTCTAGACTTTCGGTAGCTTAAATATCAGGTTTCATATGCCCTTAGCTACCGAAAGTGTATCAGTCGAGACCAAGCATTCAAGCATCACGCATCAAGCCACATGGAGGAAGAGCTCACGAGGAGGCATGAAAAAAATGCAATAAACGGAAATAAAATCACTATATTAAGGTTTCACACAAATGCCACATCACCATTTCGGGGTTTCGGCCATCGGAGGTTCGGCCAACGTAAAACGTTTAACCATTGTTCCAAAACCCAAAATCCAGAAATCGGGTTTCGGGACTTTTGGTGGCTTACGGCGCTCCAAAATTGCACTGCTAACTGTCGAAATCTAGGACTTTTGGTGGCTAAGAGACCCCTATTTTCGGCCTGTTAGTTGCTGAATCGTAGATTTTTTTTTAATGGATAAACTGCCTCAGCAAAAAATCAGTTTTCTCAGCCGTGGAGAGGTCATTTTGCGCGCTCAAATGGTCGATTGATATCTACATATCCTAATATTTCTATTGGTGCATTCATATTTTCATTTGGAGCTCGGGAAGGTTGTCAAAATTCCCCCGAAAGATGAGGTTCGTTTTTAGAAATGTGGTGTTTTTTACTATGCTAAGTCATCATTTTCAAATGATGATTCTGAGCGACTCGAATATCCTTTTTAGAAATGGTTGGAGGTGTTTGTGCCTAACACATCATATATCAACAAAATCCCTCAATTTTCCTACAGGTGTCACATATTGGGAGAATCGAATCCATCTACGAGCCCTAATTTTTGGATCTCAGAATTTCCCCATTTGACACATGTTTTTGAAAGGCAGATCTGGGGAAAATGGAAATAGATCTCAGAAAACTGAGAGAGGTTTTTGGTCAAAAAAAACAGATGAACAAAAACCTCCTTCATTTTATACACATCTGTCACGATTTGAGAGATACATAACCATAACCGCAGCCCCATTTTTAAGCAGTTTGGCCCATTTTCTATGGCGAAAAGTTTTCAAATTTGATGGTAACTATTGTTATCTTTTGGGAGGATTTCAACCTCAATACCTACATGAAATGCCTGTTCATTTCTAGAGGGATTTCTTTTGGAATACAAATCATTTTTCAGTTATTCGAAAGGGGGCAGAAGACATATATTATTGTATCTTCTTGAAGAAAAAGAAGGGGGAACAGCCGGAGAGCCTTTTGGAGGTTGGGTTTGTAATGCATTCCTTTTCAGCAAATATAGAAAAGAATGCCAAGAGATTCTACACCTTGTCACTGTCTAATTCTATCTTCTTCCTGTGTTATTGTTTCTGAAGTTTTAATCACTTCTCTTTCTTCCTTCCATTCATTAATTCAACTTGTAATGGTTACAATTCAGTGATACTTATGTTGTAGCTAATTTAAAGAATTCCTTAAAGTGCAGTTTTTCCTCTGTTTTCCCTTGAGTAGAACAAGACCTGCATCTTAATTGTTTTTCCTTATTTAAAATTTTTATTTGTTCATAGCTTTTCCTCTGTCTTGCTATGAGTAAGACAAGACCTGTGTTCAGATATTTGAAGTTTGGTGTTATTTCTGCCATTGAAATAAAGATTAGACTTATCAAAATTAGATACCTAACTCTTTGTTTTAGTCTTCTTCATATTCTATCCTCTATCTATCTTCTTTATTAAATCAATTAGACAAATGATATCATGCCTCTTCATTTCTGATCTATAAATGAGTGAAGGGCATGTTTCAGACCTAGTTCTAGAAGCCTCTTATGACTGATCAATCAACAAATTTTATTTCATATAAAATGTGCTAAGGCTTGGCTCTATTACAACCTAGAGTCAACTCTTGCGATAACACCATAGACCATCAAATTTTAGTTTCTTCATTCTAGCACAAATCGTTTGGATGAATGCATCCCAAGGTCTTGTGAGACCACTAAGGGTCGTCATTATAAGTTTGTCTTCATCTATAGCATCTCTGATCGCTTCTAGTTGTTCTTTGAATTGGGATATTCTGGAGAAATATTCTTGGATTGATTCTCCTCTCTGCATCCTTGTATTCTTGAGCTAAGTTCTTAGATTCGTCTTTCGGTTTATGTTATTTCCTTCATATAGTCTGCTTAGGGAATCAAATATTTATTTTGGAGTCTTCTTGGATGACACATAAGGGATCAAGTGATATTTGATTGAATCTGCAATGATTCGTTTGGCCCTGATCGTGTCCTTTTTATGCTTTGCTTTGTCTGCAACATCGTCGGGTTCTGGCACTTCTTCTTTGATGAATCTTGCTAGGTCATTCTCTTCAAGAATGAGACCAATCCTATACTTCTAGGCATGGAAGTTTTCCACACCTTCTAGCTTGTCAACAAGCTTAGTGCTTGCAGACATCTTTTACCTAGAGCTAGGAAAATGTCCAAAAAATGAAAATGCTCAAAATCAAATTCTGAACTTACCAGGAGGTGTGCTTGTTTGAGGCGAGTAGCCTGGTGTGTTTGGATCTGAGAAAATCCAAATTTTACCCCTCCAAACTTGATCTGTGGATTTCTGGATTGGTGCTTATGGTTTTCTAGTACCTCTGGTTCTCTGGTACTTTTGGTACTCTGGTTTTCTGGTACTTCAGGTACTTTTTGAAACTAGTGTTTCACTTTCTGGGAGATCTAGCCACTGAAAAGTTGCGCTAAGGATGCCAAAGTGATCCTTGAGGAAGGGTGCACTTTTCTAGATGGTTTTAGGGCTGAAATACTTCATCAACAAAAAGATCTAATTTGCATGTACAGTACCAATGACATTTTTCACTTTCTCTTGTGAAAGATGCTCTCTTTAGCTTAGCTCTGATACCATGTTAAGGTTTAAGCTATTATTAGAGTTCTTTACATTTCACTAGATAAAAATAGCATAAGATAGGATCACTGAGAAATACGCAATCACAAGAGACACATCATTTATCCTGGGAAACCCTCATGGAGGAGAAAACCCAGCAAAACTTCCTTATTATAGATAGCCAATACAATGTCAATAGATAACTCAAACAAATATAGAAATTCCTCTCCCAAGAATGTGCCTCTCTCTTTTTCTTTCTTCTCCAACTGCAACTCTCAAACTTGTCTCTCAATGAACAAGTGAGTGTGTGTCTAAGTGAGGTGCTAGCCTTCTTATTTATACAACTCTAGCACATGTGGAAGTGTCTCTTCACTGGAAGGACCGACTTCTTCTTCTGAGTGGTTATAACCACCTTTAATATATTTTGGGGCATCTTTAATATATTATGGGGCCGACTTCTTATTCTTCCTATTACAATTATGTTTTAACCAATCCACAAAAGGGGATTTGGTCTTTTACAATAGTCGACATGATCAATCTGCAATAGGGGATCGATCTAATGAATAATACCACACTAATAATTAGAATACACTTGCATTTACATTATTTCAACAAGAGTCACTCACAGTCTTGACAACCTTCTTCTTCAACCACAACCACCTCTCTCACCTGGAGAGAGTGTTGCACATAGGCCTGACAGCCTGCTTCTTCAGCTCTGTTCCAACACAAGGAGGACAACCAGGCTCAACAAGGAACGAATGACAGTATCCAATCACACTCAACCAAGGGACTGCATGGCCACAACATTCCACACTTATAACACACATGACATAGACAATTGCTTAGGTTTCACAGAAGATGTGGGTCAGCTTCAGAGGTGCATGGCTATGCAGACGTCTAGTGTAGAGACAAAATGATTCTCGGGAAGGATTCTAGTGAACTCATGCAGAGTATGGAAGGTTCCCTGAATGAATCAGATGACGGATTTTGGGTCTTAGGTGCATGCATGAACATTGCAAAGGATGAATACAGAGGCCACAAAATTCACAGGAATAAACCAGTCGACTTTCGGTTCTAGTTTTCAGGATTGCTTGATAGGAAAATTAAGTAGAGGTCATTCATGGACTCCCTCAGTTCAAATAGCCAACGACAAAATGGAGGACGAACCCCCATCCCTGCTCAATTATTGAGTTAAATTTCATGTGCCTGGGCTGACACATGTCACCCATGAAGCTGCATGCACTCCATCAAGTATGTGTTCCCTTTTGCACACGTTGGGGCTGCATGTGTTTCCTCTCCCAGGACTTAGGATAAAAACATACCTTTCACACCACTTTGGAATAATAATAAATTATTATTCCTAAGGACTTAAGCCCTCAATACTAGCCCCTCTTCCTACCTCTCATCCCCCTCTCACTTACTCATACTGTGGAAGCCTAGTCCCCCATAACTCTTTCTTCGTGGTCGGTCAACACACAGCGATGTTTATATATTATATTAATGATCTACATAATTACATATACAAAATCAAGCTCTTGGCCTTAACACTTAGGCTCTACGACCTAATAAACACCTAAGCCCACCAGCTTATCAATACTCGGCTCACCAGCCTACAAAACATGATTACAATTCACAATATAACTGGGGAACTACTGGGGGATATTACATCACGATTCACCCTCTTACTTATAATCAGGTTTGGAAATTGAGAACAATACACAATAGCATATACCATATAGGAAGACATAATAATTTTTTATCCATTTTATAGTGTGGTAACTGGGATGATATTTCGATAGAAATTAATTTTCCCAATCAAATATGGCATTTTATTTCATTGTAAACTATAAAATATATAAAATCATGCAAGAGATAGTAGCAGTGCTTTCCTGACTTGTCAATCTGGTAAACAACCACACAATTTCTTGATAGGGGTTTTTGAAAGAATCAACCTCGATCACGGTTATGTCTTTTGTAATAGAAGCATGATTCTCCAAATATTTAGGCAAGAGGTCAAGCCCATTGTTATGTTTCTTCAAAAAATCTATGCAGTATTCTCCTTTGAAGGTAAGCATCAACTCTCAGATCTTCAACATCTTACGAAAAACTTGCGGTGAAAGGGAAATCAGAGAATAATATTGGAGTTGTATAATTCTCTGGCTTGGCACATACTTCTCGACACAGCATGTAACAAGTTATTTACAATCAAAAAAATCAGGAACACACCAGGCGCAAGCGATTCCAGACACCCAAATTACATCTTTATGTGCAAGAGGAGAGGAACAATATGAATATTCTCTTGACCACTGGAAGTTATGGTCTTCACAACCATAGATATTTAAAGTATCACCAAAAAAATATTTTCTAGATGTTGTTTCCATAGGTTGACGGGAATATTTCTTTAGATGGATAATAACTTGAAATAAATCTTTTCGAAGAGATGACAATAATATAATCCCTTGGAAAATGGAGAATTAATGCAATTTAATGAGTAATTCTTCGATCTTTTCGCCATTAATGATGATCTTTCCTGAGCCTGCACAATAGTTTTTAGCATTAAACAACACTTAATGCATATTGGGAAAAGTGAAAAAATGGTGGGGATGGATGAGAGAAATTTGGAATATGGAGCTTTTCATGAACCCGCCAACCCGGGAACCCGCGAACCCGCGGTTATGGATGATAAAAAATATGTTAAGTGTGGAAAGGTGGTCAGTCGGACTTGCATATAGAAGAGATCAAATACTTAGGGGCTCGACACCCACGACAAATATGATGGTCAAAATGTAGATCACGGAACTTTGGGTGCAAAGTGGAGATCACAGAACTTGGAGGATGAAGGCTTGAACCCACAAACTCGCAAAGTTGGAAACAATGGCTAAGTGTAATGTAGAAAGGTGGTCGGTTAGACTTATGACATGGGAAAGTGGATGGATATGAAGGTCTTCCAACCTACCAATTTTAAAATATGACTAATTATGGTAACTAGAAAGGGATAGAAGAAGGGATAAAAGAAAGATGGAGACAAGGGGAGGTGTATAAGAGGGAAAATAAATGGAAAAAAGAAGTTTAGAAAATAGAACAGGGAAGGAAAAATCTGGAAACGGGAAATGATCTCAACAACTAGCTCCAACTGTGGGATGATAACCCTTTGTGGGTTGTCAAGAATCCAGAATCTTCATGACCAGGTGCTTACATCCATAGGGCTATGGGGTCAAAAGGTAAGAATATACAAACTAAGTAAAAGAAAAAGTATGTACAAGGAAATGAGAAAATTTCAAGTGAAGAAATATTTCAAATGTTTCCCATTAACAGGAAGCATTAACATTTTACCCTTCATATATTTGAGCATATAAGAATTAAAACCCAATATTTTTTCAATGATGTATGGTCCAATCCAGAGTGCTTTGAATTTTGTGTGCATCGATGGTTTCTACTTAGATTTGTTCTAGAGTAACACCAATTCGCACTTTTGAAAATTCTTTACAATTTCATTTTGTTCAAAATATCTTTTGATACGTTGTTGTCTCTGAGAAGTTTTATTCATGGATTTATTTCCTTCTTCCTCCAATTTCAATAACTGATTGAGCCTTTTTTGCATAGGTGAATTATATTCTTCATCCTCTATATTAACTACAAAATTCAAGGCATTTAGCTCAAGTTTAATTGGAATTTTTGCTTATTTCCCATAAACCAATGTATATGGAGACATCCTAGTGATGTCTTTCAGAGTCATTTTGCTCGCCCACAATGCATTAGTCAACTTTAAATGCCAATTCATTTTCTTTTTGTCAATAATTTTCTTCAATATCTAAATAAGTGTCTTATTAGTGGATTCTACAAGACCATTCCCTTGAGTATAATAATTTGAGGATTGACCCATAAAAATCCCATATTCTCCACAAAATTCTGTAAATTTTGAGCCAATGAAAATCGAGCCATTATCAGTGATGGATGTTTCTGGGACATCGAACCTTGACAAAATATTATCTTTGAGAAACTTAATTGACTCTTCAGAATCAACCTTTTTTAATGCCACATCTTCTGGCCATTTTGTAAAATAATCTATAGCGGTGAGGATATATATATTTCCTTTTCTTGATTTTGGATTTATTAGTCTAACAACATCGAGTCCCCATTGGGAAAATGGTTTTTCTACAGATATAGGTTGTAATGGCATTGAAGATTTTTTCATTTTCCCTGAAAATTGTTGACAAGATACACACTTCCTTATGGTAGCATATGAGTCTATAAAAATCAATGGCCAATAAAACCCAGCTCTTATTGTCTTATGGGCGGTGGCGGAAGACAAAAAATGTCCACCACCTATTCCTTCATGGAATTATTTCACCAATTCTTGAGCTTTCCTTTCATCAACACACCTCAGCAGTATACCATCATAGTTCCTCCTGAATATTATATTATTAATCAACACATATTGACTTGACTTCATCTTCAATGTCCTTCTCTCTTTAGGGTTCATGGTGATTGGAAATTGTCCAGACCTTAAGAATAATATAATATCTCTATACCACTCTGAATCTTCCATGGGTTATGCTACTGATATTGAAATCATTCCATCCAAAGAATCATTATTTGCAATGAGCTTACATAATCCTTGTCCTTTGACTACCTTTAAAGGTTTAATTTCAATATCATATTATTGAGTATTCACCAGCCAGTGTTACACATTATTTGTGTTAACCCTATGACTGTTAATGATGTAAAGCTATATGTTGCCTTCAGAGGGGTTAGTGGCCTAAATTCCTGAAGAAAGAAGGGAGAAGAAATTTCCCTGAGAGAAGAAGTTGTATTTTCCTTGGTAAAAACCCTATTAAGGAGGATTTCTGCAAGCTGCTATATACACAAGGTGCAGAAATGCCTGATTTTCGTAGGTTTCACTATAGCTAGGTTGCGGAGTTTTCGTAGGCTGCACTATAGCTAGGGTGTGGCAGCCTTCGTACGTGGGAAAAATGAGCATTTTCTTGATGCTTCTAGAAGGAGAAGCTTCTATGGTGAGTTGGCCTCCGAATGGTTTGGATCTTACTCTCTTTCATGATTTAGTGGGATCATCCTAACCTCCTCACCTTATCCTCTTCAACTTATAAAAGGAGAGGAGCTTTCATGGAGAAAGCTAGTTGGATTGAGCTTGGGTTTGACTGAGTTGAATTTGGCTTGATATTGTTAGCTACATTAGATTGGCTTTGAGCTTTGCTTTATCAACATAGATTGTGAGTAGCTATCAGATCCTGGGTCTCAAAATCCTTGGAGCAAGAAGTGTGTGGGAAGCAAGGAATTGTTGGAAGGAACCTTATGACATCAAGGCATCCAGTTGTATTATCTCTTCCTATTATTAATATAATACAGTGGCATGCTTCTTTCCCATAGAATTATCTTTATTTTATTGCATAATACCTTGATCATATGCATAGGTTTTCATTGAATATATTCTCTCTGCTTTCACTTTGGTTGGTTTGTGTCTCACTACAGAATCAATATCATAAGAGCACCAGAGTGAAGCAGGGACAACAAAGACATAAGGAAGCGATATTCAAATATATGTCACTCATCCTTTATTTGATGATAGATTCGATGATTAGAGCCTAGGGAAAGCGCCATGTTATGTCTCGTTTTGTTTTAGATCTAGGTGGATCTAGGGAGATTAGTTTATGTCTGCATTTACCGATTTATCCTACAACAAAATTGGTGACTCCACTGGGGAACAAAATGTTTTCCTAGTTTTCCTTGTTTTCTTGCTTTGATTTCTTGGTTTCTATTTTTTGAGTCACTGGGAGATCCAGCTTGACTCTCTGACTGTTGAAATTCACTGGAAAACCTTCTTAATTTTTAATTTTTCCTATTTTTGTTTGATTTCCCCACCCTGCTTTGAGGAACAGTGTGGCGACTTGGGATCTCCACACCCTACATGTTTAGACCAGTGCAGAAACTCTTCACCCTACCCATATCTGGCCTACGACGATCAAGGATTTACACACTATGTTAGGTTTCTAGCCTGCGACGATTGTGAAAATATTTGGTTTTTTAGTGGTTTTCCCTGCCCAGATCTGTGCCATGGTTCTAGGGTGATTCGTTGGGTCTGATTATAGCCTACTTGACAAAATTTGAATCTTCTTTCAGCCATATTTGCCTTATTTTTTCTCTGTTGGCTTTTGAATGGAGAAACTCCAACTTTCGGTTGAATACCAAACACGTTCCTAAGATTGATATGAGGAAGTTTGATGGCAAGGACCCAATCACATGGATACTTCAAATGAAGAAATTATTTGATCTACATAATGTGCCACATACACAAAAGGTACGAATTGCTTCTTTATATTTAGAACCCAATCAATTTTTATGGTATCGATGGCTTTTTTCTCACAAATCACTTGTCACTTGGACAATTTTCATGGAAGAAATGATAGCACATTATGAGGATACAAGGAGAAATACCTTCTTTAGCCAATTGATAAGTCTCAAGCAAAAGGGTTTAGTTACCAAGCACATTGAGAACTTCCAGAGATTGAATATAAAGGTAACAGATATTCCAAATGATCACTTTATTTATGTATTCATAGAAACTTTAAAGGGTAACATTCAACATGAGGTTCGCCTTTGGGAACCCACTTCATTGGAGAATGCATTTAGGATGACAAGAAATGTTGAAAGTAAAAATATGGCTATGGATACTAGAAGGACCAATCCTAACATCTACAGAGAGAATAATTCTCCTTCTTCTAAAACACCTCAACCTACAAGGTTGACACCTCAACAATTGGAGGAAAGAAAAGCAAAGGTTCATGCTTTAATTGTGACAGCAAGTACAGTAAGGGACTGTTAAGCCCTAATATTGGCTCATTACCACTTAATTGGGGCATATTAGATTAGTAATGTTATTTTATTTATGTCGGCTTTAGGCCATTAGTTTTGATTTAGATTAGTAATGT
>JZKD02S0166914.1:493019-524755 GCA_000966675.3 Picea glauca
CCTTGTCCTCAAGGCTTGAGATGTGGAAACTGCTGCAGAATGGTAGTTGGTTCCCAAGTGGCATCTACTGGAGTCATATATTTCCACTATACTAGCACTTCCTTGATGGTTCTCTAATGCAGGCGACGCTCACGCTAGTCCAAAACTGCTTTTGGTTGTAGCCAAATGGATCCTTCTTCAGCTAACTCTGGAAGTTTGGTTTGAATTTGGCACCTGGTTCCAATCACCTTCTTCAAGCATGAAACATGAAAAACAGGATGTAGCTCCGACTGACTGGGCAGAGCTAACTGATATGCGACTTGTCCCACACGCTTGAGAACTATGTAAGGACCATAAAATTTGGGTGCTAGATTCTGACAATGCTCAGCCTTGAGGGAAGTTTGCTTATATGGTTTCATTCGAAGAAACATCTGATCCCCTTCTACAAATTGATGTTCAGAGCGACCTTGATCTGCTTGTTGCTTCATGCGATTATGTGCCATGACCAAGTTCTCTTTAAGGGTACAAAGAATATCCTCTCGGACTGTAAGTGTTTGGTCAACCACCTGGACCTTTGAGGTACCCGGTAAGTATGAGAGAACTGAAGGTGGCTTCTGTCCATATACCGCTTAAAAAGGAGTCATGCGAGTGGCTATATGGTATGTAGTGTTGTACCACCATTCAGCTAGGGGTAACCATTGAGCCCACTAGTGTTTTTTTTCAGAGGCAAAGCACCTCAGATATGTTTCCAAACACTTGTTGACAACTTCCATTTGACCATCCATCTAGGGATGATAAGCTGAGCTGAGATGCAATTGTGTGCCTTGTATCTTAAACAGTTCTTGCCAAAAATTTCTTGTGAAAGTTGGGTCACAATCAGAAACAATAGAGTGTGGTATGCCATGAAGCTTGAAGACCTGGTCCATGAAAATTTGAGCCACCATGGATGCAGTAAATGGGTGGTGAAGAGCGCAAAAATGAGAATACTTGGAAAGGCGATCCACCACCACCATTATGACTAATTTATTCCTTGATTTGGGTAAGCCTGTAATAAATTCCATAGAGATATCCTTCCAAATAGCAGGGAGAATCAGAAGTGGTTGGAGGGTGCCCAGAGATTTGACTATTTCTCCCTTGTTGTGTTGACACACCTCACATTCAGGGATAAACTTACGGATGTCATGTTTCATACCATCCCAGAAAAAAGAATGTTTGACCATGTCATATGTTTTGGTGAACCCTAAGTGCTCTGTTGTGGGTGTAGCATGAAGCTCAGAAAGTACCGTGGATTTGAGCTTGGATCGTTTACTTAAATACAAGCAGCCTTTGTATCAAAGCTCATCCTGGAGCCAGGAGTACCCTGGGGGAGCCGGAGCCTTGTTCTGCAATTGCTAGATTAGATGCAAACTTTTGGGATCTTTAAGCCATTCCTAGCGCACAGCTTGGAGCCAAACGGGTATAATGAAGGAAAGAGAAAAAATGGATCCTTCGTCTTCATATTTTTGGGACAGTGCATCTGCCACGACATTGTCTTTGCCCTTTTTGTAAATGATCTCATAATCATATCCAAAGGGCTTAGTCACCCATTTTTGTTGCTCCTGGGAGGAAATGTGTTGTTCCAAAAAGTACTTGAGGCTTTGATGGTCAGTCTTAATTTGGAAGCATTGCCCCAAGAGATAAGGATGCCACAGCTCAACGACATGCAGAATCACCAACATTTCCTTTTCATAAATGGGTTTGCCCATATTCCTTTCAGACAGTGTCTTGCTAGTGAAGGTCAAAGGTCGACCCTCTTGCATAAGGACAGCACCAATTCCTTTCCCTGAGGCATCACATTCCAACACAAAAGTCTTTGTGAAATCGGGAAGGGCCAGAACCGGAGTGGTGCACATGGCCATCATCAAGGTTTGAAAAGCTTGAGCAACTTCTGGAGTCCAAGTGAACGAGTTCTTTTTTAGGAGAGTCGTGAGAGGTGCTGCAATCTTTCCTTAGTTCTTAACAAACTTGTGATAATACCCTGTTAGGCCCAAAAATCCACGCAAGCTTTTGAGAGTCTTTGGTTGTGGACAATCTTGCATAGCTTCAATATTTTTCGGGTCCACCTTGATGCCATCCTTTCCCACCAGATGACCCAAGTATTCTACTTCTGAGGCACCAAAATCACATTTAGACTATTTCAAGAAACGTTGGTGCTGAGAGAGTAGGCGGAGAACTTGATCCACATGAGTAAGATGGTTTGTCTAGGTTTTTCTATAGATGAGGATATCATCAAAGAAACCTAAGACAAAATGATGGAGAAAAGGGTAGAAGACATGGTTCATGAGGCTCTGGAAGGTGGAGGGGGCATTACACAAGCCAAAGGGCATGACCAAAAACTCATAGTGTCCCTCATGAGTGTGAAAGGTTGTCTTGGGAATGTCGGCCTTTTTCATACGTATTTGGTGATAGTCTGAGTGAATATCAAGTTTGGTAAAGAATTGGGTGCCACTCAATTCATCCAAGAGGTCATCAATGACAGGAATGGGGAATTTGTCTTTGATGGTCAATTTGTTGAGAGAACAGAAGTCGGGACACATTCTCCAAGAACCTTCTTTCTCAGTACCATGACGACTAGAGACGAGTAAGGTCTTGTACTAGGATGGATGATGCCTGCAATAAGGAGTTCCTGGACCATTTTCTCAATTTCATTTTTTTGTGCAAAGGGGTGGCGATATGGACAGATATTGAGGGGAAGGTTTCCTCGGACAAGGGGAATGGAATGATCATGAACACCACGGGAAGGAGGGAGTCCTTGGGGAGTGGAAAATACCATTTGATGTTTAGAAAGGAGGGCTTGGAGGTCTTGGGGCACTGGGCTGTCTATGTGGCTTGTATGGCATGGAGTTGGGAAATGACACCATAATGACCTTTTTTGAGTAGCTTTTCCATGCGATGGGAACTGATGACCTCAGGTAAACCAGTAGTGATGCCTTGGAATTTATATTGATGGCCTTCTTGGTCGAATTGCATGGTTAAGTTCTGAAAATCCATGAGAATGGGACCCAAAGTTCTTAGCCAGTCTGCACCCAACACAATGTCGCAACCACCCATGTCAATAGAAAACATATGGGATTTTAGGTGGTAGTCACCTATTTGGAGACACACATTTTCACAGTGCCCACCACATTTCATAGAACCACCATTGGCAATCATGATTTGGAAATTGTTGACATCATGGATGTAGCAATGGGTTTCTTGGGCAATGCAGCGATGAATAAAATTGTGGGTGATGCCACTATCAACCAAAATGATGACCTTTTGGTGCTTGATGTAACCAATTAACTTGAGGGTTTAGGGGGCAAAGAAGCCAGTGAGAGCATTGAGGGAAATGATCAGTTCCACTTCGGAAGGGTCGGAGGGAGGGTTTATGTCAGTGATTTCTGGTGACTCGGGCACAAGGGGAGTTGCAACATCCTCTTCTGGAATATCCTCAGAGATGGCCATAAAAATATTTTATTCCTTACATTTGTGGCCCAGGAAATATTTGTCATCACAATTATAACAGAGGCCTTTGAGTTGGCGTTCATCCATTTCATCCCTGGTCAATTTTTGGATCTTTAATGGGGCAAAGGGAGTAGTGGGGTTTACTGGTTTAGGGTGAGGAATAAAGGAAGGCTTACGGTTTTGAGAGGAAACAATTTGTTGTGCTTATTTATCTTTTTTAGTAGCCTCCACCCAACTCGCAGGTTGACCCATGAGGACATGGGCTTGAATCTCCTCCTTGAGGCCACTGATAAAAAAATCTCAAAAGAAAGCATCATTCATGCCCTATGTTTGAAAAGTAAGGCACTCAAATGCAGCTATGAAGTCTTCTACTGTTCCTGATTGTTTCAATTTTGTCAAACAGCCCAAATAGTTGGTGTCAGTGTCAAAGCATTCATAAAGATCAGTCACAAATTGGGTCCAAGCAATATACACTTGACGAGAAGTTTTTCTCCATTGCCAGTGTTCTTGATCTAGATGGAGAACACCATACTGGTGTTTGGCCAAGTCATCTGTAATGTTGTAGAGACAGAAATAATGTTCCATTTGGGTGAGCCAACCAGTGGGGTCCGAGCCATCAAATTTGGTTAACTCCACCCATGGAAGGCATATGTCCCATTGAAAGTGATGGGGATGAAAGGTATGGGAATGGGAAGAAGTTTCACCTTCAGTCTTTGTATGTGCGTCAGGAAAAGGGTCATCGGTAGGGATCTTGAGTTTGGTGCAGAGTGATACAAAGACAGATTCAAGTTGGGTGGTAAGTTCTTGTTTGACTCCTGCCATTGCAGACTGCACGAATGCATTTATGGTGGTATTGATGGATGTATCATGGGAGGCAATAGTAGCACTGAGTTGTTGCACTTCTTTTTGGGTCTCGAGGAAACTAGATTGCAAGGTGTTGAAGCAAGACTCTAGTTCTTGGCTACAGGTATGGGCCATGAGGATGGTTAAACTGAAAAGGGAGTGGGCGGGGTCAGAATTTTTTGCAGAAAAATGATATGGATGAATGTGATAAGGGAGAAGAGATGAATCTAATGGAATAGGTCTCAAATAATGGTGAAAATATTTCCAAACTTTTTTTTTTTTTTTTTACAACTGCGGGGTTATACTTCAGTCTGAAGAAAGTTGCAGTGCTGAAATCCCCAAATTCTTAACCAGAAAGAAATGTGTATTTACTTGGAAACCCGAACATAGTTGTGCGGTAATAGATCTGGCTGGTTTAATTTGTTTATGTTTATGTTCCCTAAGGGTTAGGTATTCAAGGGTTCTACAGACAAGGGTTTGCCCTGTGCTATAGATCTCTGATATATGTGCGGGGTCCAATAGTAGTACTCGGCCCAATATATCATAGCACTACCTAAGGAGGATAGACCGTACCCTTAGCCGTACTACCCGACTACCCAGGTACTAGAAAGTATTTTCCCGAGTGTTGTTCTCAGTGACACTATAGCAGTCCGGTGGCCGATAGGTTTATCTAAAGAGGGCTTTAGGAAATCTAGCTCGATCCGTACACAGGTGTTGTCTGATGCGCTACCACTCGAAGGGGTACCAACAGGGGTTACAAGGGTGGCCAACAAATGTGCGCTTAAGAACCACTTGTATTTCCTGCGTGTATGAATCCCTCAACCGCAGGTTTATGCGCGTAACGACAGATCTATGTGGCTTAAAGACGTTGGAATACGTCTCTACCCTGAAAAAAAATACCCACAATTTCTGCCAAGGAAAGTGCTCTGATACCACTTGCAAGATACCAGATATAATAAAAACGCAGAACAGAAATAAAATGCTAGAAATGGCAGAATAACAGTAATATAACCAACATAATTCTCCACAATAACACAGAAATAATATGAGAACAACAACTAAAATAGCACTTTGATTCAGAAAGCAATGTTCACAGGCCTCTTTGAGGGAGCAACCTCCAGTCGACCAGTGTTCTGTTACAATAATCTCCAAACTAGGGTTTTCATACCCTTGACCCTTATTTATACTAAATATGTCTATTAAGAGAAGCATCTAGAGGAAAATCCTTCTAGAAGAGGAAGCTTCTATTAGGTCTTCTTACATCTGCCTTATTCTATTTTATTGAAAGGCCTTATTAATATTGACCTTTATTACATCCAAATACATTGATCTACCTATGTGTGGGTTAGGACCTTAACAGCAGTTATGGATAAATTCAAAGACAATGACATCAATGCCATGAGTATCATAGTGGACTCTATAAAATACCACCTGATACCCTACATCTCCCATCTTGATTCATATAAAAAGATGTATGATGCTCTAACAAACCTCTTCTCAGTCACAAACATTGGACAAGTAATGAGTCTGAAGAATGAGCTTTGTGACAAGAAAATGAATGATGATGACAGCATAACATCATACCTTGTGAGAATCTCTCAGTTAAGATATCAACTACAAGCTATTGAATAAATCATTTCAAAGAATGAATCGGTAATATAGTACTCAATAGACTTCCCAAGACATGGGATGCATTTTTCGCAAGCATGAACACAAGAAAGGAATATC
Source organism: Picea glauca (assembly GCA_000966675.3). Lineage (NCBI taxonomy): Eukaryota > Viridiplantae > Streptophyta > Pinopsida > Pinales > Pinaceae > Picea > Picea glauca. The sequence goes on from JZKD02S0166914.1 coordinate 499,053, forward strand.
CCACATTTGAAGAACTTTGGACTTGTTGTGCACAAGAAGAATCAAGGATTGGCACAAAAGAGAAATCCCAAAAGAAACACGATGATCAAGATTTCATAGCAAAGTTCAAGAATTTAAGGAATAAGAAGAAGTTTGGCTCAAGGAAGAAACCAAATCAAGAAAAAGATATGTCAAATATACAATGCTTCAATTGTCAAAAAATATGGTCACTATAGGAACCACTGTCCTGAGTTAAATAAAAGGAAGGAAACAGATGAAGCAACAGTTTCCGAAGAAAGAGAACCCTCAAAGAAGGCCAAGTAGGATAAAACAAACTTCTTATTATAAGACAAGATAACAATATTCTTCATAATTCTTGTACATACCATGTTTACATAGTTTATGTACATATCTTGCATATCTATTTCTTAGAAGATAAGATGTTCAAAGAGGAAAAATACCTATGAAAGAATAACAAGATAAGGATTGTTATCACGATGACTACAAGTCAAGCAATACACATGAAAAGATGAAGTGCATTGACAATCCTTGGTAAAAATTCATGTGGAAGCTATTAACATAAGTAACAACTACAATATAAGCCAAAATTAGAATCAAACTTGAAGAAACCTAGAAGAAGTAAAAACAAAAAGAAGTCATCAATCAAGAGGAAATTAGAAAAATACTTGTGAAACTTTGCAAAAGGCAATAATGATGCAGACGAAAGCATGGACTATCTTAGATGGAGGGAGTTGATTATATAATTCTAAAAGAAGAGAATGCATTCATGCATGAAGCAAGGATTAGGAGGGAGTTAATCCTAAATAATATGATCCATTGAGGATTATGAAGTATCTATCCATGTTCCCATTGATGGTAGTAGCCATGAAAAGCAGTACATGTTTAGTTTGACTTTAGAAGAAGTCTTCTTCAAAAAGAATCCTTAAAGTATCCATGGTTGTCCCTCTGCATCCATGATCCTATGATGAAAGGAAGAAGTTGGAATATTCATGGCATGGAATCTATAGAAAACTCCATGGACCCAAGATATAAAGAGAAACATGAGGAAGAACATGAATATTCCAAGAGAGAAAGAAAATCCAGAACAACCAGTCATTATGTCAAGAATCACAAGACTACCTGCTTGGTTTGAACCCACTAGAGGCAATCATGCAGAAGAAATGGAAGTTGTGATGATAACAATGTATGAAAGACTTATGAATGGAAGCATTGAGAGATTCAAAACTAAAGGTTCTCCCAGATGGAGGGAGAAGACTATGATGATAGCTTGTTCCGGTAAACAGACATACCTCTACCTGAGCCATTATATCTTCTGCAATATCCATGGGTTGGCATTTACATCAAATGAATGTAAGGATTGTTCTCCTAAATAGAGTAATTGAACAAGAAGTGTATGTAGAGCAACCTCAAGGTTTTGAAGTATACCAAAAAGAGACCCTTGTATGCAGATGGAAGAAGATCTTGTATGGATTCAAACAACTTGGTGTAGAGCCTCTCATGCACAACAAAAGCGTGGTGAAAAAATTATATAACAGAGATAATGTATTAGAATGGTTGCTCAGAAGTCTAGGATGATGGATTACTAATCCATGACAAACTCTCATGATGACAGAAGAAGTGCTACTTGGATATGTTTCAGTTTGAGCCTTGCCACGATGTCATGAGCTAGCAAGAAACAAAAGTGTTGAATTCAACCATGATACATTGTAATGATCAGAGCTATATGAAGCCTTCAGAGAAAACCAATGTTCCAGACAGACCAAAGTACATTGAAATCAAGCATTACATTCTTCGTGATGAAGTCCAGAAAAGAGAAGTGGTTCTCCAATACATATATATATATATATATATATACACACACATATGAGCAGATAGTAGATATTTTGGAAAAACCTTTGTCCATGATGAAAATTTTGCAAGTTGGGGCTCGTGGAGATGACTTCCTTATTGAAAAAGGAAGAGATTACTCCCAGGTTGGGAGGGAGCACTGATGTGTTATTGATTTATGGACAGTCATTTTTCAATTCGAAAAATGGTCCAGGATGAGTAGTTCCTTTCCAGTTCACAAAGTGGTTTGAGATTTCTGATGGACATGCATTTTCCAATTTGGAAAATGGCCCAGATCAGACAGTCATATTCGTAATTAAAATGGTTCGATAGATTGTTGATGTACCATAGACAGTGATTCCCCTTCTAGCTAGTGTGGGGGAATGGTCTAGGATAGTCATTATTCTTGGAATTCACTCTAAGTAGTGGTCAAGTAGAATGGTTTGCCTTGTTAGGCAGTCATTATTTCAAAGTTCACAGTTGTGAGAAGTTTCAAACAATGGTTTGTTTTGGAGGTTGGTGCACGACATTCATTTCCTTAGGAAATGGTCCAGACAGTCATTCCCTAGGGCAGACTCATTCTATCCAAGTTTCACTATGTTTAGTGTCATAGGAATGGCCCAGTTAGGTGAATGGTCTAGGTTTAGAAATCAGGGACAGGCATTCCCTAGAGCAGACTCATTCTATCCAGGTTGCACTGTGTTTAGTGTCAGAGGAATGGGCCAGTTAGGTGAATGGTTCAGGCTTAGAAATCAGGGATAGTTATTCTTCTATGCTTGAGAAGAATAGTCTAGATAGACCATGTCTGGTGTTTTACTTTCTAAGGGCAAATGTTTTTCCATATCTCACAGATGTGAGTGGAAGAATGGCATAGATGACTCGGTTTATATCATGATATTGTTTTTATGTGCAGGTTGATATCAGATGATATGATTTCTATGGAGATTGTATGTCTCTGGACAGTAGATGTATGTTATTGTGGTGGATGTGTTCCACTAGTTGTGACTATGTGTCACTGATTAAGTAGTTGTGTGCTACTTGGTTTGGTAGTGTACCACTGGATTGTAGTTCTGTACTACTATGGATAGACACAGTTGTGTTCTATTGAATGGCATTGTTATGATTTCCTTGTATACTATCAATAGTGTTGAAAATGATTATCAACTAGATGGACAGTTAGTGTTCTTGTGGACAGACATTCTCCAGGTAGAGAATGGTCCAAATAGAATAGATTTTTGGTGAACATGTATTCTCTCTGTGGAGAATGGTCCAAGTTGATAGTTTATTGACATGTCATGGACTAGTATTTTCCTAAGGCACAGATTGTGACCCGATTAGGAAGATGGTTTAGGACTAATATTTTCTAAGGAATATAGGTTTAGATAAATCTCTATGGTACATATGACTCGATTAGAAAATAGTCCTAGATTGACATTCCTATAGGAATGGTCTCTGTATTCCATGGTGCAGCTTTCAGCATCTGTTGGGATAGTCATTCTTCTAGGACATATGTACGGAGTAGAAGAATGGTCCTTGTATCACTCTATGGAGTGAGTGACTTATTTATCATCGTGCATGATTACTCAGATGGAGTATGGCTTCGAGAGATGATGCAGTTGATGCTATCAGATGATATTGATGATGGTGCTCATGAGATAGTCTGTACAACTATGATGATGCTATCGGTTGAATGGTATGTCTGTGCTCAAGACCATTTCCTTCAATACCTCCCTCTATAGGAGGGAGTGTTGATATTATGGTAGTTGCAAGAGGTATTTCCCTCCACGTGTAACCTTGACGAGAATAGAATATTCCAAGAAGCATTGAACATAACCCTAGAAAACAAGTCGGCTCAAGGAAATATTTAATATTAAGTGTTTAGCCTCCAGAATGATAATTCGGCCCAGACATCTCAGGAAAAATAGTATAAATATAGGAATTTTGGTCTCATTTGGTACATACATCTCGCAACTACAGAAATGTACAAGTGCGCACTGCAAAAACTGGGTAAGTGTGCAAGTATGGAGAGTAGCTGCAGTTGCAGCTACTGCAATCTGTATTTTCAGTTTAGTCTTGGAATTTCTATTGGTTATGGTTTGGAATTTATGCCATGTATTCTTTCTCTGGAGAGAAGTACGCTACATTGATTGGCTATTAGGCCTAGGATTTTCTTCCAGAATCATTCTCTGTCAAGGTTAAGGTGCTCGAGGGTGGCTTAAGCCTATGGTTGGGTGACAATATTTCTATATTGTATAAGGTTAAACGAGAGCATCTGTTATTTCTAATAATATCCACCCTAGCTAGACAAGAGGGAAATCCACCGAGGATTCCCATTGGAGCTTAGACAAGGAGGAGGATCCATACGGGGTCTTCATTGGAGCTTCGGTTTTAGGTTTGTTTTCAATTGGAGGTAGATCACCTCGTGCAAGAGACTATGAAATTATCTGGAGGAGGTTGATCCCATTTTGTAGGTATAGGAGGCTTTTGGAAGGCTTGTCAGTGACATCCTCACTCGTTGAAGATAACAGTCCTACAAGGTCCCACCATTTACCCAGATCTGTCCCGCAAGGACCCTCGTAGACTACATATTTCTACCAGGAGGTTTCGAGGAATCCTCGATGGTCGGGCACTATTGTCTCATGAGGAACCATTTTTCATCCATCCTCGTCCCATGAGGACCTCTGTAAGAGGGTTTCGTGGATTCTACATACTCCTTGGTTATATCTATGAGGGTTTGGAAACCCATTTGCATAAAAGAAAGCACGAGAGTGGACCGTCTGAAGTTAGGGAGGCCTTGGATCAGTCTGGGGGCATCTATTGGATAAGAATTTGGAATCTACATCAGGTTTTGCTTGTATTTTGTAGTGTTAGATATTGTTATACAGATACTATAGCAGCCATTAGAGCTCTATTATTGCTTTGTATCAAATTCCATCCATAATAATAATGTCATGAGGTATTTTCCATATTCTTGAGAATTTGAATTTCTACAATATGTTTGGAGGAATATCCATATGGTAGATATCAAATTACAGCATTCCACAATTTTCATGAATATATTTTACTAAATACATAACCAACCAGACATAAAAGAACAGAAAACATTAATTACCTAACAGATCCCTGTTGGGGAAATTACATAAAGGATTGATGCCCCTGGAGTATCTTTTTGATAGGAATGATGTTCCCACAAATCCCATAGTTTTACCCAAATATGACAACGCTAAAGAATGAAACTGTGGGATAGAATAGGAACCAAAATACATAAATATTCCAAAGATATTTCCCCCAAGAACAAGACAGGATACTTGCAATTGTTCAAATAATATATGGATGTCTTTTCTTGGAAGTATGAAGACCTAAACACCTATGATACAATCATCATACATCATAGGATACCACTCAAGTATGGTACTAAACCTTTTAGGTAGAAACTAAGGCAATTCAACCCCATGTTACTACCCACAATTAAGAAGGAGGTGAGGAAATTACTTGATGCTCAAATCATCATTCCTCTCAGATATTATGAATGGGTGGAAAATCTAGTCCTAGTTTGGAAGAAGAATGGAGAGATAAGTCTTTGTGTGGACTTCATAAATCTAAATAAATTTTCACTAAAGGACAATTATCCTCTACCCAATATGGATCACATGTGCCTGAAATTTATGGGAGAAAATAGGATTTCTATTATGGATGGTTTCTCAATATATAATTAGGTGGAAATGCATCATGATTCTAGGGGGGAAATGCCTTTCACAACACCATGGGGAAATTTCATGTATGATAAAAATCCCTTTGGTTTGATAAATGCAGGAGCTACCTTCCAATGAGATATGGATATATCCTTTGTGGGAGAGAAGAATAGATTCATTGTTATATGTCTTGATGATATGACTGTCTTCTCCAAGATAGATGAGGATCACATTAAGCACTTAAGGTATACCTTTGTGAAGTAAGGGAAATTTGGCCTTTGTTGAATCCAAAGGAGTATTATTTTGTTATGATAGAGGGAAAACTCTTAGGCCATATAATATCAAAAGAAGGAGTGAAAATAGACCCAGAGAGAGTGGAAGCAATCAATGCTATAGCTATACCTAGAAAAATAAAATAAATACAATATTTCCTAGGTAGAATCAACTTCTTGAGAAGATTTGTCCCAAATTTTGTTGATATGGTTAGGCATATTACTAACATGTTAAAGAAAAATCATGAAGTGAAGTGGACTTCTGAGGCCAGGGAATATTTTCAAATTATCAAAGAGGCATTGGGAGAATCCCCAGTTTTAGTTAGCCCAAATTATGATAAGGACTTCTTCATTTTTTTGTTTGCTTCAGAACATACTATAGTTGTTGTATTGTTGCAGAAAAATGATGAAAATCAGGAGCAACCAATAGCCTTATTTAGTAGAGGTTTGAAGGATGAAAACCCAAAATATAGTAATACAGAGAAACAAGCATATTCCCTAATTAAGTCATTAAAATCATTCAGAGATTATATATTACATTCCAAAACATTTGCTTATGTACCTAACAATGCCATCAAGGACATCCTCACACAGCATGATAGTAAGGGAAAAAGAGGCAAGTGGATCACCAAGATGCAGGGGTATGATTTGGAGATAAATCCCACCAAGTTGGTAAAAGGACAAGGGTTGTCCAAGCTCATGGATGAATCAAATTACAAAGCCATTGAATTAAATTCTTTGAAATAAAACATCGTGGAAGTAGAGAAAAAAGAGGATGAAACACAAGAACCACCTTCTGAGGTAAGCCTTAAGTTCATTGAATCTGATTGGTATAAATATGTCATTTTATATCTTCAAAACCTAATTTTATCATCGGAATGGGATAAATCTAAGGCCGGGTCCATCAAGCTCAAAGCTGTGAAGTACTGTATTCTAGGAGGAAATTTATTTTGGAAGGACCCAGTAGGAATATTGTTGAATTTCCTTGTTAAAGAAGAAACTGGGGAAATTATTAATGAATTTGATAAAGGGATATGTGGGGGTCATCATGCATGGAGAGTTACTATATAAAAGATCCTCAAAGCTAGCTATTATTGGCCCTCATTATTTTCTGATGTGAATTTCATGGTTAGGGCATGTGTAGAGTGTTAAATGTTCACAGGGAAGCAGAAGTTGCAGCCTGCCCCACTTAGACCTGTCAAAATAGAAGCACATTTCCAACAATGGGGATTATATTTTATTGGTGAGATCAACCCAAAATTAAGTGGGAAGCACAAATGGATTCTGACAAACACAGACTACTTCACCAAGTGGTTGAAGTTAACTCCCACCAGAGCGGAAATTGATATAGTCATCATCAATTTCCTTGAGGAGAACATTTTAGCAAGGTTTGGATTCCCTAGAAATGTCATAATTGATTATTCCTAGGCCTTCAATCTGCCAAACTACTGCAATTCTATCAAAACTGTAATATAGAACTGGAACATTCCACTGCATATTATCCACATGGAAATGGCTTGGTTGAGTCATCCAACAAGAACTTCATTAATATCATCAAGAAACTATTGTCCCAAAACTATAAAGCTTTGGATTCCCATTTAAAATATGCAGTCTAGGAAAATAGAGTAAGCATCAAAATGTCCCTTAGTACTTCTCCATTTCAGTTGGTATATGGGCTAGAAGCTATTTTTCCCATCCAACTCATCCATCATGTAATGAAACTATTACAATATGAAGAGGTAGATTCATATGATATGCAGAGAAGAAACAACCAAATGATTGAAGTCCAGCATGTAAGAGATTAGGTACAACTGAAGTCTCAAGATAACCAGACAAGGATGAAAGAAATATTTGACAAGAGGACCAAGGAGAGAAGATTTATGATAAGATATCCAGTCTTAAAGTGGGATTCCAAAAGAGACGGAAAGGGAAAGCATGGAAAATTCAAAAACCTATGGCTTGGGCCTTTCTAGATCAATGCAATTCAAGATAACAACACATATGAGCTAGCACATCTGGATGGTGAGGTGTTTGGGGCTCATGTTAATGGAAATTTCCTAAAACATTTCTTGAAGTACTGAGTGCTTGAATTTTTCCTACCTTGTACATAAACAAATATTTTTCCATTCATGTTATGTATTTTTAATTTTACTTCATTAACCATATTTTGCACAAGAAAGAAGTTAGGTTTTCAACTTTAAGTTGTTGAGGAGTTAACGTAACATTGGGGCGTGACATTGGTTTTAAAGAGATACGTGGTGAAGATTTAATGGTATCGCATGGTAAGATATGGAAAAGTAAAACCACTCCCCTAAGGTCTCGACATTGGTATTTTGATCTGGCTAGGTTGTGTATCCTCCAACCCGTTGTGTATCTGTCCATTTGCTTAGAACCACATGGAAACAGCATAGTCTTCCTAGACACCATGGAAGTTGATGAGGACATGATAATTCAACAACGCATATTTTCGATCCTTTCAAAGATCGCCACCTGTGGTGAGAAGGCCCACCAGATTTTTTGGTTATCATATTGAGCCCAGCCACACACATGTCGAGTCCTTGAGGACACTTCAACGCCTACATGGACCAATTCCAAGCTACCACGTGTCCACATATCCATTTTGATGTCAGCATGATTTCATCCAAATTTCTTGCATTTTCCCCAAACTTCAAAATGATCTGAATCATAGGGAAAAGGTTGATATTCAAATAGGGGCACGAGGGAGAATGTTTCAAGTGGCTAAGGGATTTACTGACAGCCTGCCAAATTAGTCCAAAAATATATGATGTATAACAGGATATCTAGCATCATGTTTTCCATCCATCACCCATCATCATACCCCTGCCTGTAGTTGTCAAACGACAGCAATCATTACCTCGACATGTCCATTCGTGCATGTCTCATATATCAAAATATTGGCCTAAGTGTGACCAATCACCTCACCCTGTTGATTTCCTTACTTGGAACGTGTCAAGCTCCTATAAGGAAAAACCCGGAAGGTCCAAGTAAAACCAATCTAAAAATAGTCTAGTTTTTGTTGATAATCTATCCTAATGTCGAATATAGAAGACAATGATCCACATGTGCAAACTCCTCTCACAGAAGGGAATTATGAGTCATCCTGGATACAGATGTTGGGAGAAGTTTCTCCACACCTCATTATGGGAAGAATTTATTTATCGTGTATCATTAGTGCAACGTGGAAATTAGAATGGAATTCAAGAATCTACCCTAATGTGTAGTTGTATCAATTGTTCGGCCTTAGGCAGCATCTCTAGGCAGGAGATTCAAAGCTCCAGTCATTGATACTTTTCACTAGTGTGTGTTGTTGTCTAAGAAGAAGGTGCTCGGAGGCCTTTCAACTAATCACCAACCCAAATCATTCCATGGTTGAACAGGCTCGATGCTACAAATGAGAATCTCATCAAGCTAGCTCAAAAGATCTACATTAAGGCTAAATTAGATGAGGGAAGCACATTTCATCCAATAATAACTCGTCATATTTGGTGGTAATAATATATTTTTACCCAATAAAATCATATGAAGATCAGTTTGGAAGCTTAGAGCAGTTAAAATTCCAAGGGCAATATCAAGATTCTAACAAGTAGAAACCATTTTCAAGAAGTATTGGTTCGAGCAAGTGCTTTTCCCTCAAGCAGAAGTAGCTATAAATCAACATATGGAGCTCATTTTTGGGGTCAGGACTTTGGGGAGTTTAAGAGTATCTTCTACCCGAGTTGTTTGATCAAGATCCCCTTAGACACAAACTAATTTTCAAGGTTGTGGGATTTAAGAGATTCATCCCCTACGGTATGCTTTAGTTTGTGATTCTTTTTTGTATATGTGCTCTCGTAAAATCCATCCCTCTCATCTCATGGCTTCTTGTATTAGATCCCCATTAATAAAATCTTAAGCAACAAGTTTCATAACATGTACCATGTAACTATGTGTTGTTGAGCTTATGATATTAAAGTGATTTCCTCTCAATGTATGACCACTTCATGTCATTTTTTCTTGTATTCAATCATGTGCAGAGGCTACCTCCATGGATTTAAATATATGAAAATTTTTACTGTTTGATGCATGGTTTAATGATCTGGTACATTTGTTAGAACTTTTGATTCTTAAATGCTCAGCACATAATTATTTTCATAGACTATGAGATTCACCTTAAAGATGCCTCACATGTTTATATTGTATTTCTTCTGAATACATCCCTTCTCAACTTAAACTCAAATTGTCTTAAGCACTCATGGACATATGCCTCTTAACATTGAAATTTTTTATATTGGTTATGGTATTGTTTGAGGGCCAAGATTTTTGTGAGAGAGAGAGAGAGAGAGAGAGAGAGAGAGAGAGAAATACCCACATTTTTTGCATAATTTTTGTTGTTATCAGCATGGCTTTAAGTCTCACTCTGAGTCTTATCCCATGGGATGCGTCAGCATAGTTCCATTGATAGCCTGGAACATCTCAAGGGACAACACAAAAAAATTCCTTAAATAAGAATCAACTCACTAATAAAAGCACTTTACATTAATAACTACTTTAATTAAAGTAAAGTATCAAGGTAGAATACTTTGTATGACTTCCATATTCTAGACACCAAGCCTTCGTGGAAGTACTTGTCTAATGCTACCATACATCAACATATCCAATGGACCCACTACATCCATGAGGAAGCAACGTGGGAGCTATAGGATTCCATGCAGGAGGCATACCTACATTTATTTTGAAGTTTGACGTCAAATTTTGTTATTTCATACAGTGTTGATATCCATCAATGACAATGCAAATTTAAAGGCGGGGAGATGTAATAACCTTGTTTTTATCCTAGAATATGAATGTAATTGCAATGAGATGGTTGTAATCCAATACCATATGTGAATTGTAATTGCACATTCGATTAAAATATGAAAATCCTACCAAATACAAAAGAAGGACTAAAAGATATGGGGGTCTATGATACACAAGTGGGGAAAGTGAAACTAGGATTATACAAGGATTTAGGGGACAAAGTGGGGGAAACCTTAGCTAATGACTTGACCTAAGTGCTTAAATATTCAATTATTAATCCCTTAACTATAAAACCCAGATTAATTAACACTTGTTTATATTATTATAATATTAAGATTATAGGTGAGACTTGAGCTTCACATGAAGACACATGGAGAGAGAGTGGTATGCAAGTAAAATGTTGTGAATTTGTGCATGTATGAAGTATTTTACAAATTATGATGGTACAAAATCAAAGAAGGAAAAAGGTCAATTACTCTATGGTTCTCTATAGTGTACAAGCTTATGTTGTTTCATTTTTAATCATAGTATGTGTTGAGGGGTCCAAATTCACCTGAAAAACAAAAGGGGTCATCCCTGGTATACAGTCCCAATTAGACTACACATCGTTTGGATTAGGAGTCCCATCCATAATTTGGCCTGGCTTCCATTATTGCTAACTTTTGATTTTATTACTAGTTACGGTCCAGTGTACCGATGCGGGGTTGGGTGCAATGCAAAGATGTAGATGAATACCATGTATGTAAATAAAAATAATCTATCACTAATCTATGTTAACCTATCCTAGCTAGGAGAAAACCTAAAGTAATTGATGAGTTAAAATGCAACCAAAACTCAAAACAACTTTACTACAGTTAGTTGTATAAAAAGAGAAAGATTGGAAGCAATAGCATATATAAGTATATAATCATATTAGTCCAGATTAAAATGACTATACTGTAACAACTCATGAAACTCAAGGCATGGAAATATTCAAATAAATACCAACAACTGCAAAAAAATATTAAGATTGCATAAGAATTAGTCTACAGCAAAAAAAAACATTCTTACAATCCATAGAAACAGAAAATATCTTCACTTGAAGTAGTTCAAAGATTCAATCAGTTTCTACACATAATTCCTTCTATAAAATATTGTCCCTGAGGGATTCTCAATATTCATTAACATTGTATAAGTTCTTGAAACAGTTCTTGGGTCTATACAATGCTCGAAAAGCCAAAAAAAAACCTTGTTTAGAGAGTCTCTAGTCTCTTTTATACAAAAAATAGTAACTCCTATTTGTCTTTTCGCCTTCTTCTTGAAGAGGCAGTTACAAAAACTATTCACATTCCCTTATCTCATGACAAGTGGAAAACAAAAGGACAAAACTTGAGATATTTAGGAAAAGACGAAAGGGAAAACAATGGTTTGTCCTTTTCCTCTAAGATTTTGCTCCAGAGATAAGCCATCCAGACTTCCAACTAGTTGTACAGTGACTCAATCCTCTCGTAAGATAGTTTCTCCAACATTGCTTCGATCATGGCAATGTTATCATCCAAGGTACTCATATCTTTCTCTAATCGTGTCATTTAAGCATGTATCATGGTATGGATCTTCATTTTTTGTAGTAAATGTTGATCAATAAGATCTGTTGAGACCATAGTTGTCGTTTCAAATATTTGTCTCCTTCTACTTGTGCTTTCATTAACTGCATTCACTAAATCTTCCATGACTAAATTCTTCCCAAGTTCATCTAGCCTTGGGAGCCGACCATGCCTTATCAACTCTTGAGAAACTTTGTGAGTTCTTGAACAGATCCCCATTTCTTTGGTTACTTATTTGTCTTCTTGTTTTCTTACATGTTGGCAATGGTCTAGTGCATATAGATATATCTTCCTTGTTGATTTTGATGGTTTGTATAACTCTGGAGGTGCATTAGGATTTTTTGTTATCCAAGTATCAATGTTTGTTATACCTTCTTGGATAGTGTTGTATTGCGTCAGTTTCATCTGTATCCGGTCATTTTGTTCAACAATTGTCGCAGACATGTCTTGGAAGAGATGCAAGTTGGCATACATATCGAATATGGCACCTTCCATCTCATTTCTCACTTTTTCCATGCTAGATTTAAAATTGTGAAGACTCTCATCTATCTTAACTTGCTAGAGTTTCTCTTCTATATCTTTGATCCTCATTTCATTTTCCTCATTCGGTTGGCACAACTTGTGTATATTATCCACAATTGCATCCATGAATGAAAATCTTTCCCTAGTTGTTTCCACAGGGTCTTCCCTGACATCTCCTGTGATGGGCACCTGGGTTACAACTTATAAAGGAGTTCCTTATGCTGGTGGAAATTTTTTAACCCTTTCTAGTATGATCCAACCAGTTTTTCTATCGTACATGAAACTGCGGATGTCCAATATTTTAGTCGATCGAAAAGGTTCCCAAGGGTGGAGACCCAAACCACTACTAGTTTCTTTTTCTCATGTGCTTACAATGGATGTTCTAGTGACATCCAAGTCCCTCAGGTGTGTGTCACACTCTCTATCATTTACATCCTTCTTCTTCCCTTCTTCTTCAACAGCTTTATTTGTTGCTTCTTTTTCTGCTAATTATGTCGCTACTCTTGTTACTTCAGATGACTCTTTTTTTTTCAGCATCGGTTTTTAGTTTGGCCTCCTCTCTTTCTCTTGTTTCATTTTCTGCCCTGGCCCTTGCTTTGTCAACTTCTAGATTTTGTTTCTTTTTAGAATCATTTCTCTTCTTCAACACTTTCTATATGTCCCTCCTTTTATTAGTTGGTGCTTCTTCACCTTCCTATATAGAACCCAAATGAATCGAGAGGGACATGGGGGAAGATCCTCATCTCTCTCACCTCTCTTGCAGCTTCTTCGTCCGCGATCCTACCTCTTGGTTGACCCTACCTATTGAAAATGACATCATCATAGGTTCTGGAATTTTGATGCACTCCTACTTCCCAGAACTTGGTGGTGTATCTGTAAGGGAGTCTCATGCTATGGAGATGCTCTTTGACGATGTTTTTTGGGTCGTGTTTCTTGAATATTTCCTCTCCAAAATGGTAGGAGAGTAAGATGTCTACTTCTGTTTGGGCTTGTTTGGTTTTTTCAAATAAGTAGTTCCCAATGTAAAGAGGCAATGGAGGCCAAATGGATTTCTTCGATCTATATAACATTCCTTCTACCCCATGTATGATGGTTTGATATGCTACTTCATGGAGCACAAGATTATATGGGATGAACCTATGAAGTAGATGAGGTGGTTCCATTGCACCATATATATTGATATATGTACCTCATTCCATTAGATACCAATCCCCAATCCTCCTTATAACTGCTACGGCCTTGTCGATCATACAAGGTGGTGAGGTGAAAAAACTGAACTCGTACAGTGGGGCAAGGAAGTGTTCACAGATCCTTTGATAATTTGTTCGGTATATTTGCTCACAAAGCACTTTGCAGTAAATATGGATAGAGGCATCAGCAGGTAACCAAGTCCATCCCAGGTTCGGGTACTTGTGAGCAATGCACATTATGTCTAAAAGGTATGAAGACATATGGAAGTTGGGGAAGCTACTCGATTGTGCTTGTGTAACAACTGAAATCGCATTTTGAAGATTCTCAAACAATATGTCTACCCAGTTGAATGAGGCCCCTACATCTGCACATGAATAAATTAATGGAATATATAACAAAGAAAAGTGTGTTGTGTCTAGTTCCCCATACAACCTGCACAGCATGGCTACCATATACTGGTAGAGTCTTCTTAGATTGGTTGTGGGATATTGACTCTTGGGTCTGTTATCACATAGAATTTCAAGGGTCAAAAATCATTTTAGTTTTGATTTTGAGTCATAGGTTTTCTTAAGTTTTAGGTTTTTAAGCCCCTTTGCTATAGTCATATTTCAAAGTTTGATTTAAATAAGCTAAGGTTAGTTTGGATTTGGTCTGGAGTCCTTGGGTTATGTCTTTGTTATCATAACAAGTTGAATAAACCTTAATGAGTCACATCTTTGAAAATATACATCATCACCTTGACATGTCACACCTCCATGTTGTACGCAAGATCCTCCTTTGTCACATTTTACCCATTTAGTTGTCAAATCATATTTGATTTGTGCGTTGCCAACTCACTAGGAGAGTTTGCAACGCATTCAAAATTACTCCATGCATTCATTGCCATCATTGCATTTATGGATCATGTCCAACAAGATCTCATTGTTTTCAGAGCTGGTATTTTAAACAAATTTCTAGGGATTATGTCATAAAAGTTTCTAACATTTTCTTCCAAGTGTGCAAATCATGCTTGATCTCATCATTATGAACCTGGTGTTACAGACAGGTGTTGCAAAATCGGCATTGTAAACTAGTTGAAGAGGAGAGTTGGAGGTTGGATTGCTTGCATACATTCCCATTCAAACTTAACAACATTAGCATCAAACACAAGTCCACCAGGTACTCCATGAGAATTTACATGATGTTTAAAGGTTGAAGGAGAGGTTTTTGCTGGTTTCACCCCTCAGCATTGTGAGTTGTTCTATTCTATTGTTGTTTTCCTTCAAATTCATTTCAATCATGCTATGAACCTTTCTCAATAAACCTCATCACTTGTAATACCTCATCTACTCAGAACTCATTTGCTCCTCTGATATTTTTTAGTGTTGTGAACCCTATGTTATGGTGTTGCGAACCATATGTTGCAAATTCTGCGTTGTGAACCATTTGTTCCATTTTTGTTGAAAATCCTTCCTCTGCATACTTGGAAAGCTCAAATTCAAAGGACTGACTCTACACCCATCTCAGCTTGGATTTTATGGTTGATCAGATGTCAAATTAGGTTTAAAGATTGCATGCATTTTCATGTTGTTAAATTATACTTGTATTATCATAAAATTCATGTTTTAAGCAGAGAATTCACAGGTGTCTCCCTCTTATTGTAAATTCCAGTTGCTTTTCATTATATCTCTTGTTTGAAGAATTCCATGTCTCATTCTTGAAAGTGAATAAAGTCATTTGTATAAAAATATTGTACAAGGTCAGCCTATTGAAAATAGTTTGTCATCAAAACCCTGGTTTCTTATATCCTTGTTTTCATACATCTACATGTTATTACAATTCACAAAAAGAATTCCTCAACAGCAGTTATGGACAACCAACATCATAAGAAAAATCATAAGGTAGGGGGAATCATGAGAATAGAGCCCTATGATATGCATCCTTTTTATTATGAACCCTTGATCAAAGAGGCTTTCCAGAGGGTAGGTTGTATCAACTTTTGTCAAAAAATGTAGAGGGGGCACCCAGAGGTGGCTAGGGAATTTGCACTAATTATCAATGGGACCAAAACAAGGGTTGGAATATTAGAGTTTGAAGTTTCAGAATTGTCCATATCTGTTGCAACGGATATACCTAACATTGGAGAAAGGAGGTTCAAGGCTATGCATTAAATGCTTCTTTCTCCAAGGAGTTTCTTAAACTAGAATACCAAGAGGAAAATTTCTCCAAAGGGGTACCCATAAATCATATGATTGAATATTTTGATAAAATGTTGAAGGTGATTCAGAGGTATTTCACCTTTGAAGGAAGATTTAACATGGTAAATAAATACCACATCAAATTGTTATTACACTTTTGTTAGCGTCAGAAGTCACTCCTGGATTGCTTGCAGGAGCAGAGCCTGACACCCATCAGTTTAATGTCATGATTTGTTTGAAAGGGGTGATCAAATGGAAGCAAACTCGAAACAGTCGTCTCAACTCAGAAACTAGGCCAGGCATGCACGGGTGAGTGAGGTCTTAGATAAACTTCAAACAGTGAGTTGTAGTAAGGGTGAGTAGGGGGAAGACTTGCATGAGAAAAGTGTGAAGTTCCATCATAAACATCAGGTTTGTAATAGACTGAAGGAGAAAGCATTCGAACGCAAGATCCTCTTACATTCAAACACGAAAGACCAGAGAATACAATAATTCCACAACAAATCCTTTATCATAACATCACTGCAACAATCCACACGAATCATTCGATCATGAACTCTCTGATATGAGATGAAAACATAGATGGAAAAGGGAGAACTGTTTGTTATAAAACAAGAAATCTCAAACACAGATACACAACCCAGACAACTAGGATGTTTGCTGAAACTTTACAGTCGGGAGCTTAGCTCTACCATCGATAGATACAAAAATGGCGAAAACGCCTTCATATACTCAGAACAACAACAGCAGTGAAATCAAGACACTGCATTGAAGGCTTTGTGTCTGCATGGCTTCTGACAGCCAACCTCTAAAATATCGTGCAACTAATGTTAGACGCAATCTAACTCTTTGACAGTTCCAATGGCGAATCGACGTGCCTTTAATTCATTGCCATACTTTCCCATTATGGCGGAGGTGGTGTCTAACCACCACCAACCGCTTCAATAACTGCTTCGTTGGGATTGAGAATGGCCCGGCCAACTCAGCACTTTGGGATGTGGAACACTCCTCGCGCTGGCACCTGGCATAACTGAACGGCTTGATGAACAGGCGTGGAGGCCAGCGCGAAGGATGGGGCGCATGACAGGAGTGGAGGTGTCGGATTATGAGGGTGTAAACGAAGTGGCGAGGTGTGATAATGGCGACAGAGGAGGGCACATGGTGGAAGACAACATGCGGAAAAAAGGGGGGAAGACGAGAGATAGTGGACTTGCTATTTGGCGAGAGTCTGACGTGGAAAGGAGCGGGACACATGGCAAGCGACGAGTGGATGATGAGAAGGAAGGAGGACCACGCGGACCAAAGAGGGGAGGTGGATGGATGACACACGGCAGCAGGAGAAAGGTGATTCTGGAAGATGACATGACAGGAGAAGGGCCCACGCAGGCTAAACACGGGACAGCTAAGAATGATGGGATCGCACAAGCATCGTTGATCCGGGTGCTAAGATCTCGGCCATCGGAAAGTTGTGCGCCTGATTCCGGACCCCCCCCCCTCCGCTTAAAGGTAGAAAGTCAGGGGGGTTCTGAAATCACCTTTATCGTTGTTGATCCGGGCGCGCTGATCTGGACCATTGAAGAGATGCACCCCCGATTCCAGACCCCCCCCCCCCTCTGCTTAAAGGTAGAAAGGCGGGGGGGGGTCCAGAATCCCATATGCACCGTTGATCCAGGCGTGCGAATCGCTGCCGCTCGGACTTGCTTGTCGCTTACCACAGGCGCATTTGCGTTCAAAACTTAGGACAAGTGGGTTTTAACCCATTCTTTTGCATTCTAACCCCCTTACGAGAAAAATCGCTAACAACTTCACAAAGAAAGAAGCTATAAACATCCATTTTTATCTATTCAGAAGTATTGGCAAGATGGCTGACAGAGTTCAGGCCAAATCCAAGCAAGTAGACACAAGTGTCTTCCATTCTGTCCTGATAAAGATGTTGGTGATGGAAGAGTTTAGGAAGACAAACACTAATTGGGAATCATTCCTTACTTCATCACAGTTTCAGCTAAACATTTCCCCTACTCCACAGTCAAAGATACAAAGTCTTATTCCTATAAAGAAGATTGTGTGTTTAGAGGCCAGCAAGAGGAAAAGGGGTACTATGACTGGTAAAGTTGACAAAGCTATAGAGGAAACAGAAGTAGTAGGGCCTTCAAAATCTTCACACAGGGAAACTTCACCTATGACAGATCCCACTCCTGTAAAGGTTCCTTCAAGTAAATCCATAGGTCTAAGAGGTAGAAAGTTGGTGTTTCCTTCACCCATTATAGATGAAAAGGTCAGATCTAGGAGGCCTCTTACCAGAGTAGCAGCCAAGCAATAAATCCATGTGAAGAATGATGGAGTAGGAGTTTCATCCCATAGGAGAGGTAAATACATATCTGTTGAAAATACTATTGAAATTGTTGATATCACCACTCCTCAAGAAGAGGGAAATCCCACTTTTAAGAGGCTCAAGAGGCAACTCAAGCAAGCAAGAGCTGAGATTGATAGTTTGAAGAATAAAGATTCAAACACTATGAGAGAGTTTAAGGAAATGTTGGATATACATCAAGATAACATTAATAAGGCTAATTTATTACCCCTCCATAGGTAGCTTAGAAACCTCTATAGACAAAATAGAGCTCACCAAGCACAAATCATAAAGCTAAAGGAAGAACTGCAATCTTATAAAGAAGAGTTATCCAAGTGAAATATGGACATGTTGGCTAAAGTTTCTACTAGGAGAAGCTCCGGAGTTAAAAAAATGAAGAAGTTCAACCTCCTTAAACAATATCAGTTTTTGACAAGTTTCTTGTTTATGCATTTTTGAAATTTTGAGGATGGTTATGCTTGATAAACCATGTTTATCTATTGGGATGTTCTCTTTTAAGTCATATACCATGATCATAAGTTGTTACAATAGTTTGTGGCATTGGAGATTGTTTTGGAACACTTAAGGTATTATCAAATGAAATAAGTTGCTACAGGAAAGTTCACAGCGCATGGTGCTGCGAATTGGTTGATACATACAGGCATTGTAAATTGGCGCTAAAAACTCGGGTGTTGGAGTTTTGAAGGGAGGAACAGCTTCCATGTGTCAAATATGGATACAATCTAGTTGTATGAGGGTCAGTTGTGATCTGGGAGGACACCTGCCAAAAGAAGATGTGCTCAAAGGGACACTTCATCAGCCATAAAGAAGATATTGAATACATTGCCAACATTAGACTAAATTGTAGCATTATGTTTTATTTATGTTGAATAGTTGTAGTCACTCCACCCTTGGGATTAGGAATACTATGCAATATTTGTTATCTAAATTGTAAAGCTTTCAATGATAGCTAGGCATTGTAAGACTGAAAGGGGTTTGAATGGTCTATGAGGGGACTCACGTTTGATATTGTGTGTATTACAGAAATACCTTCTATTTTATGTATCAGGCTTAAGATTCTCTGGATAATGAAAATCAATTCTTTTTCCTACCATTTTGTTGTCTTCTAATTATGATTACATTCCAGTGAAAGATTCATTTGACTTATTTATAGCTTGTTGCAATAGAGGATATGTTGTAATGTTGTTTACAGATATATCAGAACTCATCTCTTTGATTATAAGAATTTTTTGTTTCATAGAGTTATGCTTTATGTGTATGCCATACTACCTGATGTATACGATAGGAATTTCACATTCTTCTTATTAAGTCTTCCACCTACTCATCCTATTTTCTAAAACCCTGATCAAATTTATTTAGATCCTTATTTGTTGTTGCATATTGTGTGAAGTAAGCTGTGAATGACACTATTTTCTTGAGTTTTCATCAATTTTATACCTTATCATAAAACTTATCTTTAACCTACTGATGGGTGTTGACCATACACTTTAGCAGTCAAAGTTTGACTTTCAGTGCTAACATTATTGGTGTCGTTGTCGGGGAATGGATTGAAAACATTTCCCTAGGTTGTACAACAAAGAAAAAACATTGATTTTGAGGGTGCACAGTGATCAGTAAACTGAAGACTGCAGATTTCACCTGGCGACTCCATTTTTTCAGTTGTGGCTCCCAAAGGTAGACACATGAGATCTACTCCACATTTACCTCTGGATGCACCTAAAGCTTGTTGGCATGTTTATAGATAGGTGTGCTTGTCATTGATGGCAAGATCAGAGTATGCGGTGATGGAAAAACAGGGACTACGTAAGCTCGGGAGGATAAGTGCAGAGGTGCATCCAGAGTGCAAGAGTGTGTTTGATCATTTGATGGAAAACAAGTAGGCAAGGAATTTCAGGGACAAATTGATCTGTCTCCATTTCGGAGTTTCGGATACCGGGCATTGGAGGAGTCAAGGAAGAAACTCACGACAATAATGTTGAAACGAAAAAATGTGAAACGTCGGAATACGTTGATCCGACTCCATTTCGTAGTTTCGGATACCGAGAGATTGAGAAGTCAAGAGTTAAGAATCTTCAACACAGGAGTCCCAAAATCCAAAATCTCGAAATAGACACATAAACGAAGAGTTTTGCAGACTGGGAAATAACTCCATTTCGAATTTTTGGATACTGGGAGTTGGAAGAGTCAAGACTCCTCATCATTAGGAGTCTCGGAATCGTGAAATGCTAAATGCCAAAATCCTAAAAGCAGGAGACAGTTCTGGATACCGGAAGTTGAAGTGTCAAAACACTTCACCACAAGAGTCCCGGAATCGTGAAATGTGAAACGTCGAAATCTCGAAAGCAGGAGACAGTTCTGGACACCGGGAGTTGAAGTGTCAAAACACTTCACCACAGGAGTCCCAAAATTGTGAAATGTGAAACACCAAAATCCCGAAAGCAGGAGACAATTTCGGATACCGGGAGTTGAAGTGTCAAAACACTTCACTACAGGAGTCCCAGAATCGCGAAATGCAAAACACCGAAATCCCGAATGCGGGAGACAGTTTCGGATACCAGAGTTTTGGAAACCGGGAGATGGAGGAGTCAAGTTTCGAGACTCCTCATCACAGGAGTCCCGAAGTTGTGAAGTTCGAAAAGCCGAAAAGCTGATCTGACTTCATTTCAGAGATTTGCAGACCGGGACTTGGAATTGTCGAGAACATTCACAACAAGAATGTCTAAATCGTGAAGTGATCTGGGCTGATAGATCCAGGAGGAGAATGTGGCAGACCACTTCAGAAAGGACAGGTGGAAGACTATGACACGTGGCATGATCAGACAACGACAAGAGTCGAGTTGATTAGGCATTTCAAGCCACTGGAAATCACAATTCTGAGTGACATGTTACAGCCACTACACGCCATCAAGTGACGCAATACTAACCTCACTCCGGGAGTTTTTTCTTCAGGAGTTTTAACTCATTCACTCCCCCAAAGTCCCGAAGGCTGAAGTCTCAGAGCAGAGGATAGTCATTTGATCACCACGGATCGAGGACCATTGATCTAGATATCGAAGAACTTATGTGATTGGAGAGTGGTCATATTCTGGTGGTCACATCGTTGAAGAGCTGTAGAAGAGAGCTCGAAGCGGCAAGCTCCATTTTGGAGTTTCGAGGATCGGTACATGGAGCGTAAAGAAATATTCACATCAAGGATGTTGAAATGTCGAATTGTGAAATCGTGAAAGCACTTTAAGGATAAGCACTCAGTCACCGATGGTGGTCACATCATTGAAGAGCTGTAAGGAAAATCTTGAAGCGGCAAGCTCCATTTTGGAGTTTCAGGGAATGCAACTTGGAGAGTCGAGATGCCTCGCAATAGGAATCGCTGAAATTTGAAAACACCTTTTGGTGTAGACTGTGGTCACAACCATTGGTCACATTGACCTAAGATAGAGGAAGGAGCTAGTGCAACCAAGCTCCATTTCGGAGTTTCGGGGATCAGTACGTGAAGCATAAAGAAACCTTAACCACAGGAATCGTGAAATTTTGAAATGCCGAAATGAGAAATAAACACAAGATCCTACGGATCCAATCCAATAATGCAGGTGTTTTTGAATACGATCAGAGGGCTACTGTTGCACTTCACAGTGTAACTGCTAGAAATCACTGATGGTTTCTGCCAGAGGACTCAAAGAGACTTATGTGTGATTGCTAGAGGAGCTTAAGAGTCTCTAGGAATCTGCCAGTGGAATGAAGACTATTCGTAGAGGCAATTGACAGATGGATCTAACTACCAGAGAAGATGAAGAGTTTCCATGATGAAAAGGTAGAGTACTCGACATGGGAGAGCATGCAAAAGCATGGGGGATTGGGTGAAAAAGGAGAACAAAGACTATAAGTATGTTGAACAAAGAAGAGATGAGGGTTGTTGTTGTGGTTGTTGGGTGTGATTGAGGTGTGAAGAAGGAGGCAGAGTGCAGCAGCAGAAATCTATAGAAGGGGAATGGTGCATTGAAGAGACATGGTGCAGAGAGCATAAAAAAGAATAGAAAGCGCAAGGAGTGTGGGGAAGACATTGATGCAGACAAAGCAGCGCAGTGTAGAAGAATAGTGATGAGACCGGTAAGCCATTGAATAACTTTATATCATTGTAATAAGTCATAATAGCAAAGATTTATATTTCAGGGTGGTAGGGAGGTGCAAGGGAGAACTGTTGTTCTCTACTTTACAGGTTGGTGTCTGTATGATTGGAAGTTAGTGCTTCCATCCAGTTGGTGCTGGAACACTTGGGGAGTTGGTGCTTCCCTCTAGTTGGTGCTAGAGAAATCGGGGAGTTGGTGCTTCCCTCTAGTTGGTTCTAGAGAAGCCAGAGAGTTGGTGCTCTCAGCAAGTAGCAGCTTGCAAAACAGAGGTTTCAGCCTCATTATGAGTTGGTGCTCATATGTATGATCATGTAAAGAATGTAAATATTACTTATCATATAAAGAAAAAGAGGTTTTTACCCCTTATGAGTTTCCTCAGGAAATATCTGTCTCTATGTATCTCATAAGTGTGACTAATGTTGAATGTGTTATTATTTATTTCCCTATATTATTGTGATTATCATTGAGTGCTTTGTAAAGAGTTTAAAATAAGCATAATTGTTTAAGCACGGTAACAACTGATTCACCCCCCCTCTCAGTTGTCCAACAATTGGTATCAAATCCGGCCCCTTTTATCTAAGGGTAGATCCTAGAGCTTAAACATGTCAAAACATGAAGGAAATTCAACCAATAAGGCCCCTATGTTCAATGGAACAAACTTTGCCTTCTGGAAAGTTAGAATGAGAACCTACATAATGGATTTATGTGCAGATGTCTGGGATGTGGTAGACATTGGTTATGTAAAGCCAGTTGTACTAGCTAATAAGGATGACAAGCTAGAATTTAGCTTCAATGCTAAGGCTATGAATGTTATCTTGAGTGGGCTTGCAGAAGCAGAATTCGTAAAAGTTATGCACCTAGGAACTGCCAAAGAAATGTGGGACAAACTCATTAGCAGTTATGAAGGTAATGAAAAGGTAAAGGACGCCAAGCTTCAAACCTATAGAATATAGTTTGAACAGCTGAAGATGAAGGAAGATGAAACTTTTGGAAAATACTTTTTGAGAGTAGAAGAAATGGTAAATGCAATGAAATCACTTGGTGAAAAAATTGAGGAACCTTGTTTAGTTCAGAAAATCTTGAGATCTCTCCCAGATAGGTTCAACCCAAAGGTCTCTGCTATAGAAGAAATCAATGATCTAAAAACCTTGGAGTTTGATCAAATTCTAGGAACATTGACTGCATATGAAATGAGAATAGTTAAAGATAAACCCACCTCTAGAGAAGCATCATTTAAAGAAGACAAGAATGAGGATTCTGAGCCTGATGAAATTGAAGAAAAATTTGTGAAGAGACTGAAGAAGGGATCAGGAAAATACAAAGGTAAACTTTCTTTCAAATGTTTCAACTATGGTAGGATAGGCCATTTTTAAAATAAATGTCCCCACAAAGGAAAAGATCAGACATGTGATGATGAGGAGAAGTACAAACACGGAAATTTCTTTAAAGAGAATAACTTTAAGAAGAAAAGTCTTTGCGTAAACAATGATGATGATCCTTTAGATGATGAAGACAATGACTCCTCTATTGAAGATAAACTAAATGACTTCATACTTATGGCCAAATAGGATTATGATAATAACATCACAGGGAGTGATGTTAATGAAGAAGAAGATGTGGTTGACATGGAAGGAGAATTGATCAGTGCATTGGAAGAGATTGACAGACTAAGAATCAAGAACAAAAAGCAAAGACAATTGCTGATACAGTTCAAGAAAGATAGTAAAGAACCTGATGAAGACCTTGTCCTACTAAAAGTAGAATTAGAGGAGGCAAAGAAAATCGAAGACATTCTGAAACGACAATTATCAGAAAAGAAGGCAAGATGTGAAGCATTAGAACAAGAAGTAGTGAAAACTAGGAAGAGATGGAGAAGTTTCAAGCCTTGTATAATCAAAATATGTCAAGTATCAAAGCCTCAGAAGGATTAGCCACCATTCTGAATCACCAAAGGAATCCAAAGCTAAAAATTGGTTTGGGTTATGAAGAGGGATCAAGTAGTGGCAAGACAAGAAACGAAGAACCCATCAAATTTGTCAAATGTACAACCAAGGACAACAACAAACCTGTAGAAACAAAGGAAGACAATCAGCCGCCCAGGACAAGTAAGGAAAAAGGTGTCAGGACTGAATCTGTAGAAAAAAGAAATAATGGGCTCCCTGCTGAAAGACGTCATCAGCATGGAAGAAATCGATTTGCTCAAAGAAGACAACCATTTTCCAGGTACAAAGAATTTTTCTGTGGCTATTGTTTCTATTGTTCTAACTTTGGTCACAAAGTTGTAAATTGTTCCTTAAGACTTAGACATGAGCAATTAATATTTCAAAGGAATAAATACTTGACACAATAGAGAATGATGCAGCCAAGTAACAAACCTTCACAGATTGCAAATTGTCAAATTAAGTTTAGGGACATGCAACTAAGGAGGTCAATAAATAATCAACAATCAATGAGTAGACAATACTGCAACAATAATTTTGACCTATTGAACAATGAGATTGAATGCTACATCTTTCATGACTATGGACATAAATCTATTGACTGTCGATTAAAGAACTATGAACCAAATTTGAATTCCTCTGCTGAAAATGTCAAGTTTTGGAAGAAGAAAGAAAGTGACAAGTGTGGATTAGTGTTGTCATCTCAAAGAAAAACGAACCCTTGGTATATAGACAGTGGATGCTCCAAACATATGACGGGAGACAAAGGTAAGTTTCTATCTCTAAGTGAAAGAAAATCAGGAAACGTAACCTTTGGAAATGATGCTCCAGGTAAAATAAAGGGTAAAGGGATGGTGAGTTTAAGTAATGGAAAAGGAAAAGCCCAAGATGTTCTACTTGTAGATGGGATGAAACATAATATGCTCAACGTAAGTCAAATGTGTGACAAAGGATGTGAAGTGGTGTTCACATCCAAGGACTGCAAGATAAATTCTGTAAACTCAGGACAAGTGGTGGCCAAAGGCATAAAGACAAAAAATAATGTATATGTGTTGAAAGAAAATAGAGAAGAATGTCATCTAAGAAAACATAATGAAAGCTAGTTATGGCATAGGAGACTTGGACATCTAAACTTTGACCACTTAATCAAACTCAGAAATCTCAAGGCAGTAAAAAATCTTCTGAGAATATCAAAGCCCCAAGATTC